>OZ005740.1:255800346-256395114 GCA_963930735.1 Dioctria linearis | reverse complement strand
TGACCTGTCGGTAGATTAGAGCGGACCCACACATGAAAGGGCTCCGGGATAGTGAAGGAAGAAATTAAAGCCTTCAAGAATTCATTTTCACGTTATAATTACAAAAAAAAACCTTAATTTAAAGTGAGTACAGGAAAAAAGGTGTACCGATAAGTATACCATTAGCTTATGAAACTATGTAAAAGTACAGCAGTATAGGATTAAGTAGATAAAGGCGTACACGTAAGTACACAAAAAAATTTCATTAATTCAAAGTAATAGGCACAGATAGAGATTCCGCTAAACTAGTTATATAAGTACGTGAATATTTTATCAAACTAAGATTATGTATATATATAGGTACCGGAAAGGAATCTCTTCATCACTAGGGCACTATTTTTCTATTTTATTATATTATATTTTACTATTCTATTTTTCTATATAGAAATTTTTTTTTTTTTAAACCTGGACTTTTCGTATATTTTATATATAATTAAAAATAATTATTAATACTAAATTAAATGCCTTGGTAATTTGTTATAAATAAAAAAAAAATCTTATTTTTATGTCAATGCAAGAGACTTCTACCGAGCATTTAATTGTCGAAGCCGAAGCATGAACATACTAAAAGACAATATATAATATTTCAATAATACTCACGGTGAAATTCCACGGCATGATGAAGCTTCAACATCCGCCACCTAGTAAAAAGTTAAGTTAAAATTTAGATTCGGCTTACGTTCGGTAGGTCTTTTCACAACAAGGCTCTATCTGAGTAAAATAACAATTACCTAACGGCTCTCGTACCTTGGCAAGGCTTACAACTAAAGGAACTTGAAATAAATTTTTGTAACTTTATAAAATTCAAAATTCCAACCAACCAAATTTTCCGATTTTGGCACTAAACTCCTGAAAAAATGAAAACTATAAATTTCAGACCATAAGCATAATTGAATCGCTATCATTTCATTCTCGATATAAACGCAACTCACATGATTGTGTGAGTTTATTCACGAAATGTGAATTTCTCCTAAATGGTTAACTGGTCATATGTATAACGTATATATATATATAAAATAATGAGTAGCACGTCACAACGATCATGAGACCAAACAAAGAACCCACATAAGGTCATGAAGTCTACTTGATGCGATGCGTATAATTATGTTTGGTTGCCGTCACTAATTTTCTATTTCATATGCTATTATAGACGAAACCTGTCGTTTTCCTCACCTTCAAAATCTATCATTTTCTTGCCGTTTTCAAAAGTGCTCACAAATTACATAAAGAAAATAACACTAAACATCCCTGCTGTTTGCAACCGATATAGGGAAGTTCAGAAAATAATCCAATGGGGGAAATGCGTATAAAACTCCAGCTGTTTTGGCTTTGATGTTCAAAAAAGGGGAAATTCCTCCTGCTGCCTCCGGCTGTAACCAGAGCCCAGTGATTTTTAATTCCTCGCAACGAGTGCTATTGTAAGCTGAGGATTATTATCCTCCTCCGAGCGACCAATGTGAGATGTCAATGATGCAGACTTACAGTCTGATTGAAACCGAAGTTATTTGTCCCTTCTCGATACGACGCAAAACCACTGGAGGCTTTGTTACACCTTTATTTCCTTAACAAAGCGTAACTTGGGATTTCACCCCCTTTTTTTTTTTTAGCAGCTTAGTGGAGAGGGCGTTGGTCCAACGTGGACATCTGGGTTGGGCGCCACGTGATTTTTCTTCTCTATAGAGCGCTACCGAGCTAAATCACGAAACTAAGGGAGGAATTTCCTTCTGGCAGCATTTACTTTTTCTTTGTTTTCTGAAATAGAAAGATCTCTTGCAGCATTACTTCAAATATTATTACTAGACAGCACGACATATATGTAAATAGAGCCGAATTCGAGAGGGCAGCATCTGCGGAGGCTACTCTGAAATGCAACATAACATTGCCTCCTCTTCCCCCGAAGATTTCGTCGAAATCTCATATAATCAAAACAAATCATATCCAGAATTAAGACTACTTTAAAGGCCGTAAGTTAAAGAATATGGGCAAACTTGGCTTGGACTTGAATCTACTCCATTACGAAGATATTAAAACTCCATTCTTTGGTAATCTTGTTTGGGCCATTGGTTTTCCTACTACTGTAAGATCTCAACACCATGGGCCAATCAACATCACCCATTTATCCCACTTTCGGTTGCGAGGGTTAAAAAAACAGTGAGAGTGGAATAACCTGTACGTGGGGCTATCGGACGTATCAGGTGACACCATATATTTGAAAAATTAACAAGTTAATAAGATTTGAACCAATCAAAAGAGTCCAACCGCAGCGAACTTAAGCGGATAACTGGTACTTTGTAGTTACTCAGTTAGGCTGAGTGGATGTCTTATTAGGACGACCAAAAAAAATTACGACATGCTACTAGTATTCTCTGCCGAATACACTTTTAAATCCTTAGCATGCCATACGCCTGCACTTTTGCCCATACTATCTTCCAACGCATAAGTCCAGGGAGATACTATCTTAACTATGTTAAATGGTCCTAAATATTTTGCGGCGTCTGAGAGAACCTAATTCTTCCACCAAACTTTGTCGTTCACTAAGAACTTGTGATCCCTTCTGCGGAGATTGTATGAATGCTTGGAAGATTCCGCTGCTTTCATTAGTCGTTTTCTGACGTCCCGTATCACATCTTCTAATGCCATAGATCTCGATTCAGGGTCATAAACATCATTCGAATCGAATCTTTTGTAAGACCTGCCGTTTGTTACCATTTCGCGACCAAAATTGATGAAATAAGGTGTAAGCTTTGTGGCTTCTTGTGTTGATGTCCGGATAGCACATGTAATCTTTGCCAAATGTTGATCCCACTCCCTGTGGTTTTCGGATGCATATGCTCGGAGCATCGATTTTATAATCTGGTTAACCCTCTCGGCCGGATTTGCCTGTGGGTGGTATAAAGCTGTATGTCTGATTTCTATCCCGTAACTATCACATAGTTTTGAAAATTCGCGACTTCTAAATTGTACACCATTGTCGCTTATCAGAATTCTAGGAACGCCAAAAAGTAGAAACACTTGGTCCTCTAAAGCCTGAATAATAGAGCTGGTAGAAGCAGCTCGTAAGGGAAACAACACTGGGAATTTACTCAATTGATCTACGATTGTTAGCATGAATACAAACCCGCGCTTTGAACGGGGAAGGGGACCAATAAGGTCTATGGATAAACACTCCCACGGTTTTCCTGCTATGCTACGCGGGGCCATAAGTCCTATCGGTTTCCTTCGCTCTTGTTTGATAGCCTGGCACGTTAAACAGTTCCTGACATAAGAAGAAACGTCGGACTTCATTTTGGGCCAATAATAAGCTTGTAAGAGACGATCGTATGTTTTTTTCACACCACAGTGCCCAGACGTCGGAATATCGTGAGCCTTGAATATGAATTCCTTTCTTTTGCTTTTGGGGACCACTTGCTTCCAACACTCTGATTCCATCGCCAGCGATGGGTACTTGGGTTTGTAATGTCGCCATAAAATTCCGTCTACCACCTTCCAATCAGGAAATTTTGAAGGTTCTCTTTCAACATTATCGGGCATCTTGAGATACCACTTGTCCGCTGACCTAGGAGTTCCGTTGATACACTCCAGAATGGGGACCGAGCGCGAAAGCCAATCTGGCAAAAGGTGTTCTTTGCCCTTACGGTGTATTACCTCGAAATCGTACTGCTGGAGCTTCATGGCCCACCTTGCCAACCTGCCTGTGGAGTCTCTTAAATTGTGAAGTCAGACAAGGGAAGCGTGGTCAGTTATTTCTGTAAACTTCATGCCTTCGACATAAGGCCTTAGTTTGTCGATGGCCCACAATACTGCCAAACATTCTCGTTCCGTTGTCGAATAATTCCTCTCGCATTTATTCAGCGAGCGGCTCAAATAAGCATTTACCCTTTCCTCTTCATTTACAATTTGAGTCAATACGGCTCCGACTCCATATCCAGAGGCGTGCATGTGAATAAAAAATGGGTAGCTAAAGTCTGGGCAATTAAGAATCGGGGCTGTAACTAGACTCTCTTTCACTAAACGGAAAGCCTTTT
Organism: Dioctria linearis; assembly: GCA_963930735.1. Taxonomy (NCBI): domain Eukaryota; kingdom Metazoa; phylum Arthropoda; class Insecta; order Diptera; family Asilidae; genus Dioctria; species Dioctria linearis. The sequence goes on along the minus strand of OZ005740.1, from coordinate 256,391,050 downwards.
CGCATTCTGCTGACCACATAAACTTCTTTTTCTTTCTCAGAAGTCCTCGCTCACCTACTACATATGCCAGATATTTGAGCTCTGAACGGCAGAATTCACATTTATCATAGTTGATGACTAACTGTGCTTAGTATAACCTCTCCAATACTTCCCCTAAGACTCGCTTATGTTCTTCGAACGTCTGGGTGACTATAATTACATCATAGAGATACACAAACACGTATCTCTCTAAATTTCCTGAAAGAACCCTGTCAATCAGACGTTGCCATGTCGTTGGTGAGTTACTAAGCCCAAAAGGCATCCTCCGAAATTGAAAGAGACCACGATTAGGAACAGTGAACGCAGTGTACTGTTTAGAGCTCTCCTCCATTGGCACCTTCCAGAAAGCGGATTTTATGTCGAGTGAGGACATATATTCGGCATCACGGAGTTTATCCAATGTCGCCGAAATGTAAGGAATAGGGTACGCGTCTTTTTTGGTTGCTTTATTCAATTTGCGGAAATCGACGCAGAATCGGTAGGTTCCATCTTTCTTTTTCGCCATAACAACGGGTGAAGACCAGGCGCTACTCGAGGGCTCTACAACTCCCGCCTCCAACATCTTATCCAGTTCCGCATTTATAGTACTTTGGATTGCTGGTGATACAGGGTAATACCGTTGTTTTATCGGAGGTGAGTCAGTGTGGATAATGTGTTCAACTTGATTTGTACAGCCTAACTCCCTACCCATCTTGGCCTCGGCATTACTAATAAGATCGTTAAGCTCCTTTTGTTGACAAGCTGTTAATTTTGAATGACTTTTGAGGGCGTCAACGTGTAAGTCATTCTCATGATCACTAAATCGCCATGAGTTCTCACGTAGATTGGCATAAATGCCCATACCTTGCCAAAAATCTACTCCGAAAATTATAGATTGAGGAAGTTCGGGGATGATAAGTACATCAGTGAGTGCTACACGTCCTTCGAGCTCTATCGGCAAGCTCATCTCCCCAAGTACACTTATACTTTTCCCATCAGCCAACTTCACGGTCCGTGCACTAGCTTTCTCAAGTTTAAGTCCTACCTCTTGAAGCAAGCGCCTGAGTCTAACAACCCATTTATCTTAATCCCCAAAATAGATACTCTTAGGTGTGGACGCCTATCCTCCTTTACTTCTAAAAAGAGACACCTTTCAATCTCCATCCTTTTAACATATGAACGACCCCTTCGGTGGGCGGCATTTTTGGAATTGCCAGAGCTCGAGTCGCCGTCTATAGTCAAACTCCTCTCGCGTTTCCCGAAGCTTGACTGGGCTGACTATTAACTGGACTTATTTAGACTTTTCTGTCTCTATTCTGTACATTTTGTCGCTGCTCATTTCCCCTATTTGATTTTTTCGCCGTATTATTTCTACTAAAATTATTGCATCTGGGGCGTGTGACACCAAGGGCCCCGCATCCATAACACTTCAAGTTTTCTTGACAAAAACGCGGGATGTGACCAGGTCGACCGCATCTAAACCATTTCACCCTCGCCCGAGGTCTCGAGTTGGGATTTTCAGATTGACCCGATACTACTGCCACAGTTGGACGTTCTGCAGCTACATAAGCTAGATCCGGTTCTAGTAAGTGAGTACTTCTCCTTGAGGGTGGAGGAGCGTATGCTTCAACAGAGGTTCGAATGGATTCCAATTGTCGTCCTAAATCTATCAGGTCTTGTATCGTATCTATCTGGGTTAGATAGATAGAAGGGATTAATGTTCCGCTTCAATATCTTCAGTTGCTGGGCTTCGTTTAATGGTTCGGATAATCCCGAAAATATGTTTATCATAACGGCCACGTACATGCCTATAGTCTCGTCTTTGCCTTGGGTACGTCTTCTTATTTCATCGGTTAATCGATCATCGTAGTCATGGGGCAGGAATTCTTTCTTGAGCTCTTTTGTGAGTTCTTGCCAAGAGTGAAATTTATATTTGTTCGCCCTATACCAAATAAGCGTACGACCTGTAAACAAATCGAGAGCTGAATGGAACAATTGATACCTGCTGATTCCTCGAGCCTCAGCCAACTCCTTTACTCTATCTAAGAATGAATTCAAGGATTGGCCTTGATCCCCAGAAAATTTTACTTCCCACTTATGCAATGGAACTCGGGAGTGAGCACTATTTATGACCGCAGCTGACATTGATAAGTCAGCAACCTCGATATCAGCATCGTCCTATTCATTATAACCGCCATTCGCCTTAATCTTCAACGAACCCAGGGATAAAAATAGGTTAGCTCGTATTTTATCCTTTTCACTCTTTTGCTCGACCCCTACGGGGATAGTCCTCTCTAATCTTCTTAAGGCCCCCTCGATTTTAGTCAATATTTTCTTATACTCTGGGCTACTCGAATCACCGCTAAAGCCACCCAGAATTTCTTCGACTTCTCCGAACTTTCTACTTAGTGCTTGAATATCCTCCGCAAAACTAAATGGATAGGGATCCGCAGCCAGTGATCTGCCATCCTTCTCTACTCTCAAATGCTCACGCAAGCTGTCACGCATTTCATCAACTTTGCCGATAGGCAAACCCCTCACCTTAAGTTCATAGGACAACTCATCTTGGTTAAGTCTATTAACCTCCATGATTCTATATTTGTTACTCTGAGAATTGTGTGGTAGCAATACAGGTTCAAGACTAGTTATTCAAAGACTTTTCAGCGCAACTGATATTAAAAGAGCTCTAGCTCGTGTATACAGGAGCTGCTATTCCCGAAATTGACCCGCACCAATAAACCAAAATTATTTAAATTAACGCCAAGGAAACTGGGGGAGAACAAGGCTTTAGAACTACGAATTAGCACTTAGACTAGATGACCTACGAACAACGAAGTTAAAATTACTAAACTTAAACCGTAAGGAGAAAATAGTCACAAGACCCAAACACTTACTAGTTGCGGTTTCAGTTACATTCATCTACGTAAGGCGTATTGAAACAACATCGGAAAATACTGCCCAGAATATGAGATTTAAAACTCAGCAAAACAAAAAAAAAAATATGAACAAAAAAAATCCGTATGCGATAAATTCTAAGGTGGATACACTTAGTCGATAACCATAATTATCAATCAAAAACCCGACGAAGTAGGTAGGATCTGTAATTCGGTGCCTATAAGCGTAAACTATAATAATAATTGAGCCTCTTTTCCCCACTTCCCGTGCCTATGTGTGCCGTATGTATAAAAAAAATTGAATATGTCTCACTGGCCAAAATCTGCTCGTACAATAAGTTATATATCGATGCCCTTGAGCTACGAAAAGAAACCGATTACCAATAACTAGGTCAGATATCGACAAAGGCGACTCCTATGATGGCGGGATGAGCAAAAAAAAAAAATTCGTACTAACTCGAATTGTTCCGCTCTTTAGTTCAGACTTCTTGTCAGTTCAACTGAGATTCAAATCCAAGTAGTTAATTTCGATGAAATCTAAAATCCGTACTTCGTAGAGATCCTAAACTTTGTCTCAGTCTATTTGTTCAAAAAAAAAATATATTAAAAATTTCAAAACCAAATTGGATTGTGAGAAATGTTGCGTGTTGAAAACAAAGTATGATGGAGTGTGCGAATTAAACCACGGCGAATTTTAAAAATTGTGTTTCCTTTTTTTTCTGCGTTATAGTATATTTTCCGCCTGTCTCATCCACTTTAATTACAATCATTCGCTACTAAAACAAGATGCTACAACCTTCAACACGCGTTAGTCCTAGTTTTCTGAAAAAGTTTTTCCAGGCCCAGAACTTTGTTTGACATTCCACTTAAACACAAAATTTTAATTAATTTTCCACAAAGGTTATCAAAAAAACTCAAACAGGCGTTATCTCTCTCAATCCATTTCCACCATCGAAAATCAATTACACATTACTTGCAAAATTTAGAATAAGGTACTGATTATTTTATAGGTATAGTAATAGTACTCTTGTTAACTCACCGTAGTGTAATGATGCCATCTACCGTTATTGTTACTCATATAATCGCTTCATATTAAAATGGTTTCCATGATTGATGAGAGAATATGAGACAGGATACTTCGGTACTCATATCTCAGAACTTTACTTTCACTGTGTTTAAACCTTTTCGTCAGGATACCCTTACAATTCATTGGCTGTACAAAAACTTAGTAGTAAATCAACCTACTATCCACCAGCCGCAGACAATTTTCTTTTCTTTCTGCAAACTTTTAGGGAAATCAACTTCCCATACGAGGTACTCGAATATTCACGACCAAAATAATTTATCCACTGATCGGCCTACGGAACCCTAGGCAGGAAATAATCCTAATGCCACTATTATTCGATACAACAATACTTCACTATCGTAAACCACTGCGGGACCGATATACTTTACAACAACAACAAAAATTCTAGCTGATTACATAGAAACACTAGCGTTTGACTTCGACTGACACCTTCATAGCGGGGAAAAAGAAACATAAAAAACTCAAATCAACGTCAAACTTTGCATTGCAAGGGCTACTCCAGTTTTCAATGTATTTACCAACGAGCATTTATGTGTACTTAAATATATGAAATAATTCCACGATTTTTATGTTGCTAATCTGTCGATTAGATTATGATGGTATGGCCCCACGTTGGGCGCCAAAGCGTAACTTGGGATTTCACCCCCTTTTTTTTAGCAGCTTAGTGGAGAGGGCGTTGGTCCAACGTGGAGATCTGGGTTGGGCGCCACGTGATTTTTCTTCTCTATAGAGCGCTACTGAGCTAAATCACGAAACTCGCGTTGGTAAAATGAAAACACAACTCTGACCATACAATGTTGTAATTATTCCTTTTTTTTCTGTAACAAAAAAAATTACAAGAACTGTAGTAGCCTAGCAAATACAATAAACTCGAGTCACAGACCCTTTTCAAAAGGCACGCACTAAGAATTACCATTCGATCGGAAATTACTGTAATCCGAGGAATACTGTAACCTTGAGCCAGAGGCCCCTTATTAACACACTAAGAACTACAATTCCGTTGGTCACAATCAATCCAATATACCTAAATTATAAGTTAAACTCACTGAATCCAAGTGACAACAAAAATATATATATATATATACTTTAACACTGAAGAACCTAATTTACATAGGCTAACCTATAAATTCGAGTACCATCTGGAGCCCTGGGGCAAAATCAATATATAATATAATAGAATTGATACGTTTATACGTTTCACCAAAAATGTGAAAGGAAGAAAAGTATACTTAACTTTTAACCTTGTAACCACTGCTTTCGGGAAGTCAACTAGATCGCTTCCGCAACAAATGTTTTAATTTTCCTGTTTTCTTTTCCACGTTGACGTTACTCCCCGAGTCTCCTCGATTATCTTCTCTTCTTTTCCTTTCCGCCTTCTTTTAATTAACTTTTGCTTTCTGGTTGGAAAAGAATAGGTCGCCAAAAATTTTCTTTTCCTTCTCTGCTTTTTCTTTTTTTCTTTTTAATTTTTAAGAATACTTTTAGTTATTTTCGGAGTCGACCACTTCAGTTGTTGCTTGCTTGCCAGGTAGAGAGAGAAGCCTCCCGTCTTCTTTTAACTTTCGTCCCCATTCGGCCAAATTCGGCCACGAAAAAGGTCACTGGACTGTATTTTGTCGAACTTTTTCGATTTCGTTCTTTTGGGTGGTGTTCCGAATATTTCAACTGGTGTATTCTGAAGGTTGGCGCTCATTTTTAAAATTATTTTCAGATAGGCTTTTATTTATTTAATATTTTTCGTTGGCGACCCGGGAAGTAGTTCCGCGTTTATACAATTGATGATTTAAAAACTTAGTAGAGCTTGATTTTCCAAATTAACTGGTGCAAGGTAAAAGCAAAGGATAGTAATTTGTAATTCTATAATCCATTGGCTATAAGTCCCGCGGCTCCAGTGACAACTCCAAGTACAATTCTTAATTATTTCAGAAGTACGTTACAATTGATGTTTCCACTCTTTTTAAATATTCCTAACTAATTAGCTTTTACTTTAACTCTACCTATTCTGAACTAACCATGAAATTTAAAGATTTAAAAATAACAAAATCTTGAAGACTGTTTAGCTGTTCTCTCTCGTTTAGCTCGTGGCATTCATTCTCCGGACCACCAAATGGGTTCACCTTATTCATCCTTTAAACTAAGGGAGGAATTTCCTTCTGGCAGCATTTACTTTTTCTTTGTTTTCTGAAATAGAAAGATCTCTTGCAGCATTACTTCAAATATTATTACTAGACAGCACGACATATATGTAAATAGAGCCGAATTCGAGAGGGCAGCATCTGCGGAGGCTACTCTGAAATGCAACATAACAGCTTTTTTATTTTTTTCTTTTCTAATTTCCTTCTTGATTATCAGGTGCTTTCTGGGAATTCCTTTCTGGGCCCGATGTCGTTGAGGAATTTCGATAATTATAATTCCTGGAATTTCTTCCATGAACACTTGTGCACTAAATACTTAAGTAGTTAATGGTCTTCTTCTTCTTTGTCACCACTGTCATGACGCATGTCACACGAGCTTGAGAGTAAACGCATTTCTCTCGGTCGGGGTGCGTTCAATTTTTGTTTGTTTAACGCAGCCGGCCTACACGCTTCAGTACGTCGTGTAGCATATTGCTATATGCAATACGCTACGACCATAACATGGCCGCTAATACTAAAAAAAAGAAAACTTCGTCAATTTGTAGCAAAGTTCAATTTTTGTGATAAAAGCACTTGTTAATTAAATACCGGGTTGAAAACTTTCAATTTTTTTGCAATTATTTATTCGTTATAATTTCTCGTGTTCACTATTATAATGAATATGTATAAAGACTCAAATTGATTAATTAAAACTAGCTATTAGCACTCCTATATCCACGCAAGCAGAACTCTAAAAATCAACTGATCTCCAACAATGTACCAGTTAAATCGTGCGCCTGTACATACCTACATTATCACTTATCAGTTAGCGACGATAGTGTTAGCTGGTAGCAAGATCATATGGAGCCCAATTTGTATTTTAATCAAATGCTCCGTGCTATGTGTATGTATATAAAATGCACAGGGGAACTCAACTTGGACTAGCATCAATACATCAATACAAATCATGCAATTGCATTTGTAATTGTTTGTTAATTGCATATCGCCTTAATGTGCTGTGTATAAATTAGGTAATTCACTGATGCAGTACAACAAGAAGCTACTCAGCCTGCTTGGCAGTGATGATAACTCATTCTACTTGATGTTACTTATTTATAGGGATGTATGTACATGCAAAATATCAAATTATTCAAATTGCGAGTGGAGATAGGAGATTCAAACAAAAGAAAATTTCAATTAATCTCAAAATTTAGAGTATGCTATATAAACTATAACTAATATATATATGAACTTATATTTAAACACAAACCGATTCCAGAAAATTTGTTGAAGCTGCTGTATCCTGCGAAAACGATTCAAACGATTGATGAGTTCCTTGGTTACATCTGGTTTTGGAAATGATGTCAGAGGTGCACCAACTAAATAATGACCTGGGGTTAGGGATTCCAAATCGTTGGGATCTGATGAAAGAGGACTAATTGGCCTAGAATTTAGGACGGCTTCGACTTGTGTGATTATCGTACTGACCTCCTCATATGTTACAACGAGAGTCCGCACCAGGTGATGTTTTGCAGCCTTAACGGCAGCCTCCCAGAGACCGCCAAAAGGTGGAGATTTCGGTGGAATTGGTTTCCACTCTATACGATCTTCTTGACATAATTTGTGAATTAAGTGATGAAGATCTTGAGATTCAAATAATTGTCGAAGCTCGGACAGTTGTGATCTTGAGCCAACAAAATTCGTGGCATTGTCGCAGAAAATTCGTTGACACAGACCTCTTCTGGATATGAAGCGCTTAAGAGCTGCTATGAAGGCTTCGCTAGATAGATTACCAACAAGCTCCAGGTGTGTGGCTTTAGTTGTGAAGCAGACAAAAACTGCAACATATGCTTTCACAGGAGATCTGCCTCGAATTTGCAGATGAATTTTAAATGGTTCGCAGAAATCTATCATATTATCATATTTTTAATTTGTATTTTTTTGTGAAGTATGTTTCAATAATATTTATAAAAAAATTGTTTCATCATACCAAGAACAAAGGTGAGAACATCAAATAATTTAATTGTACACAATACTATCTTATATTCTAATGTAGCTAACTCCTGAAGAAGGATACTAATCAAGACCCGAAACGTCGAGTGAACAATAAAAAAGTATTATCCGTAGATCGGAGTTTCCTTAAAAAAATATCCCAAACCTTACATCATAGACCCGATCAAAAGCATAACCAGCTGGAAAACTCCAATCAGCTGTAAACCATCATTGATACTAAAGTGATTTAAACGAGATTTCAATGTGATAAATAATTTTGATTTTCACGTAACCTCTGATTCGCCAATACCATTAATCAAAAGTAGCGATTTTGTTCGCTTTATGCCTAATTCTTGAGCAAGATTCTCAGAAATGAAGTTAATCTGTGATCCTGTATCTAATAACGCGCGACAAGTTAGTAGCCTTCCAAATTTATTGCAAACATTAATTAGAGCGGTCGCTAAAATAATTTTTGACCTTGATTGTATTTTATTAAGCACTGGTGTGCTTAAACTAGAATGAAGGGTCAATGGAGAATTCGCCGGAGTATTAGTATTACTGGAATTGACTCCATCACCCTGGCCATGAGCTAAAGTATTCGTGAATGTATCACTACTGCCCATATGCAGCAGTGTATTGTGTTTTTTTATTACAATTTTGACATTTCCTTGCAGTACATCGGACTTGAGTATGATTTTTTCGTAAGCAATTTAGACATAGACTCAACCGCTTAATTTCGTTATATCTTTGGGTGGGTGTTAAATTTAGAAATTTTGTGCACATGTATATTGCATGATTTGAATCATAACAAAAGTTACAACTTGGGCTTGCAAATGCATTAAAAGATGCGGCAGTGCCTTGCTTTGGAGTTTTGACACCTTTATCCTTAGAAGTCAGAGAAATGGAAGTCTTACCCTACATTTATGACCTTGCATCCAACGTATGAGACCTTGTTTCGAGAAATGTTAAGAGTTCTTTGAGTGTAGGAAGCCTATCTGATGGACTGTCATCTTCCCATTTATCGACTGTTGCTGCATCTAATTTCTTTAAAACAATAAAAACCATTAAATCATTCCACTGTAATGCAGGACGTCCTAATGCGGCCAGTGAACAAAGATGAACATTTAGATTATCAATTAATTCCCTTAGTGAGCGAGAGGAAGCATTATAAATGGTAGGAAGCGAGAAAATCTGACGAATGTGTTCCTGGGAGATTAATTTTCTATTATCGAAACGATCCATTAGAATTTTTCTAGCGCACTCACAATTTTTATCAGTCACTTCTATTGATTGTATGGCACTTAAAGCACCATCAGTTAAAGCGGAACGTAAATAGTGGAAACGAGAAATATTATCTAAACCTTTGTTAAGATGTACTAGGGTATTAAAAGTTTCAAAAAATGTAGTCCATATTGTATAATCCCCTGAAAAGCTACGGAGCACAATTTCCGGTAATTTTATGGCGCTAGTGCTTCAGTATGAATTGAGACAGTTTCATTAATAATTGTCTCATCCTTCCTCTTAATAATTTCAACCATCAACGATGGTCGCAATACAAAATACAATTCTTCAAACTCTGCTCGAACCTTTGAAATCAATTCGTCTTCATCGATTTCTTCTAGAGTGTTTTGAATTCCTGCAAAATTCTCAAAATATTTCTCTAGGGCATTTAAGCGAGTTTCCAATTCTACCACTGTAGCAGTGGGTGATAAATTATCAACATATTCCTTAATTCGACATTGGTGTGCGATAACAATTGTACGCTTATTGCGAAATTTGGTTAGTTTATCAGTCATATTGTCGATAAAGTAGGAGTAAAGAGACAGAAAGTAATTTGCTCACTACTACAACTCTTGCACTGAATAACTGAAGAAACTGTACCTAACTACTCGGAAGAGAAGCGCGCTTGTGGTTAATTATACCGTATAGACAGCTAGGCTATTTGCAATTTACTAGAAGTCACCAAATATGTATGAAATTTTAGCAACTAATAATCACAACAAGAAATAATGTAATTTAGATGATTAAAACAAAGCACAATGCCAAAGTTAACAATACAGATTACCTGATTTTGAAGCGATCTTTCAACCCGATCACGTCGGGGTCACCAAACTTTTATGTTAATAAAATACCGGGCTGAGAACTTTTAATTTTTTTGCAATTATTTATTCCTTATAATTTCTCGTGTTCACTATTAAAATGAATATGTATAAAGACTCAAATTGATTAATTTATCTTAACTAAACTAGCTATTAGCACTCCTATATCCACTCAAGCCGAACTCTAAAAACCAACTGATCTCCAACAATGTACCAGTTAAATCGTGCGCCTGTACATACCTACATTATCACTTATCAGTTAGCGACGATAGTGATAGCTGGTAGCAAGATCATATGGAGCCCAATTTGTATTTTAATCAAATGCTCCGTGCTATGTGTATGTATATAAAATGCACAGGGGAACTCAACTTGGACTAGCATCAATACATCAATACATATCGCTATGTCCCGCCTTCATGTGCTGTTATGGAAGTATGTTGAGAGTGAATGGTTAGGACGTGAAGTCCAAACTGTCAGCATGAGCTGACAGATCACTCTATGACAGCGATAGCACAGGGCACCTCCGCTAAGGGTGGCGGAGAGTGTGGGGAGGTTCCCGAAAATACCTGCCGCTCTCACCACCCATAATCAAAAAAAAGTCTTCATGCCTACCTAAACGAGCCAGCACACACTCGGTCCTGAAGGGACCCTTACGTCACTTACCTATGTTCCATTGAAGGCGCAGATGGCATGCCTTCCAGCCAAGCCCCATCCTCCCATCGACTTTGGGTGGCACAATCGTCCAAAGTCTCTTTTTGACCTGTAATGAGAGAGAGACTAGGCGAACCTAGACGACCTTCATCCTATGCGAGAGAGGGCTCCAGGATAGTGAGAGGAGAAATAAAAGTGTTCAAATCATGATCACGTTATAAATTCTTCATTTTCAATAATAACAATAATGATGCTTACTGAAACTATACTTAGACGTGTATACCTGGCGCTATACGCTATACCATATCAAATTCAAATTGCCGGAAATTATTTGCTCGGCCAATATATATGGAACATGATCAAAAGAATTCAAAAATTATTCGCCAATAAAGCTGAGATTAAATTGCTTTGGGCAAAATTCCGTCTAAATACCTCTTGACCCACTTTGAAATCGACAGGTTTCGCCCTGAAATTGTAGGCTCTTGAACCCTGTTCGAATGCATGTTGTAAATTTTCCTGCACTCTCGCACGGAGCAATCTCATTTTGTCTTCTGCATCCACTCTCAATGGCTCACTAAGAGTTCCAAGGCTCCTCAAGATGGTGTAGGAGCTGCCATGTTCAATCATTTGTCGACCGAAGAGTATTCGATAGGGAGAGAAACCAGTAGCTTGATGGAAAGAGCTCCTGATGGAACTAGCTACATGACTTAGTTTCTCATCCCATCTCGTGTGTTCCTTCTTAATATATGCTCTAATCCCCGACAATAGAGACATATTTACTCGCTCTGAGGCGTTTGCTTGCGGCGAGTAAACTGCCGTTCGCAAGTGCTTCACCCCATACTTATCCAGTAATCTGGTGAACTGAGTCGAGCAAAACTGGACTCCATTGTCAGAGACGATCACTTCAGGGACTCCGAACACGTGGAACACTTCTGTCTCAATGAATTGGCACACATTGAGTGAAGACGCTTTCTCATAAGTTTGAGAATCGGAAATTTTGAAAAGTGGTCAAGAACTATTAAGATGGAGACATTCCCTTTCACTGATCGAGGATATGGACCTAGAAAATCAATGATCGCCTGTTCTCGGAACAGTCCGAACGTAAACGAAGCCATCCCTGACGCAAATATCTGGTAGTTTGCCAGAAGTCATTTTAACCTTATGCCTCAGTTCCTCATATTCCAACGAATTGAAATATGGCGAACTAAGGTCAACTTCCGGGCCAGGATCTTCATTTGTGGACAGGCTGTCACAATGAATGCGTGACAGCGCATCAGGGACGACGTTCAGGCTTCCTTTTCGGTGCTCAATAGCGAAGTCGAAGCCCTGAAGCTTCAAACTCCACCGAGCAAATCTACCGCTGAGGTCCTTTTGGGACATCAGCCATTTCAGGCTCGCATGATCCGTCACTATCTTAAACGGCATAAGTTCAATGAAGGGCCGGAACTTCTCTTCGCTCAAGATTGCAGCTAGGCATTCCTGCTGTGTGACGGTATAATTTCTTTGTGCTGAATTCAACTTTTTCGAGACGTAGGCTATTGGCTTCTCGTGGCCGTAGGCGTCGGGCTTGCCGAACAGTTTTAGGTGACGGATAGTCTACCATAGCTGAGATCTTGTCTGGGTCAGTCCTAATTCCTCCTTTCCCGACTATGAAACCCAAGTATTTGGTCTCCTTGATGCAAAACTTGCTCTTCTCAACGTTGATAGTGAGGCCAGCTTTCCTCAAACAATCCGCTACACGGGATAGCAGCGTGAGATGCGAGTCAAAGTCTGATGACAGAATTAATAAATCGTTTAGATAGACGAGAACGTTCTCACGAAGATCGAAAGGAATGACTTTATCCATTAGGCGGCACATGGTTTGTGGAGCGTTGCATAGGCCGAATGGCATCACCGTGTACTGATAGAGAGGATGACCAGGTACTGTGAAAGCGGTCTTCTCTCTGGAATCAGCGTCCAGTGGGATCTGCCAGAATGCGTCTTTCAGGTCCAGGCTCGTAATGTAATTTGCCGGAGGAAGTCGACTCAGAAGGGCGTCTATCTGCGGAAGCGGATAGGCATCCTTCTTCGTAACAGAGGTGACCTTCCTGGCGTCAAAACAAAGCCGGACCTTTCCAGGCTTCCTTACCAGAACAACTGGAGAGCTCCAAGGACTCTGGCTCTCCTCTATCACACCCAGCGATAGCATTCGCTCTAATTCAGCTTCCATCAAACTTTGCACTGCCGGCGAAATCGGATAAAAGCGCTGTTTTATCGGGGCGGCGTCATTCGTTTCAATCTTGTGAGTGACCAGTGATGTTTTCCCAAGGCCTAACGAGGCGAAAGAGGGGAAAAGCTGTTTTGTGGCTTCTAAGCGTTGCTGATCGAAACTAGAAAGGATGTGGCAGTCGGTGTCAGAGGTAGCTATTCCACTTGAATTCACTTCTGCGACTATACCCAGGACATGTGGAGCCAACCCAAATAGACGCCAGAAGTCTATTCCCAGATATAGTGCCTGTGTGAGCCCAGGAACCACGTAAAAACGCACGTTTTGGGTCTTACCACGGAAAGTGACGTCCAAGTTCACATGACCATGAACAGTCGTCATGGCACCAGTAGCTACTTGGACCTGTGTCCGATACTACTTCCATTCGACATCTGCTTCCGCAAGCTTCTCGAGAGCTCCCTGGCCTAGAATACTGACAGTGGCACCACTATCAAGTAATTTATTCTCAGTTCGCCCGAATGTCGTCTGGCATCGACACGGAATTCTGTGCCAGTTTTTTCCTTTCTTGTTTCATTCGTCGACAATATTCCCGCCAACGAACAGTTGATCGTTTTCTTTTCGGTCTCATATCCCGATCCGGAAGCATTATTTCAGCTAACTCCGCTACGGAGGAGAAGATTCGGTCTCTTGCTACTTTGTATTTCTGCAGGCGCGTATGATACGGCGTCAGCGGATGTAAAACTGGCTCACGCCCACTCGTCATATCAGAACTTGGTGGCCGTTTTAAAACAGAAATGACAGGAGGCCAAATCTCCTGCTCAGTAACTTTGTCAGCTACACGTGCTATAGGTGTCAACGGAACATCGAAGATTAAAGACTCTTCTAAGGAAGTGTCTAGCAATGTCATGGGCTCTGAATGATATCAGAGGACATATTAGGGAGTTATCGCTAGTGTCTGCTAGTGGAGCGGGCCTTCCTCCTTGTTCACAGCTTGAACTGGAGTGTTCGATGCATTGATTGCTCGTAATGTCGACGCTGGTCCGAAAGAGGTGGTGGTATTCCCGACCCGTCTGAAGTTTTTCTGTTGACATCGAATGCAATCAGGCTTGAAGGTGTTCTTTCGTCCACATCCGTAACAGAACACAACTTGTCGTTCCTGCCGGCAATCTTGGTAAAAGTGACCGGGCTGGTCACAATTCCAGCAGGTTACATTTTTAGGGGTTGAAATAGCAGATAGTGAGACTTCCTCACTGCGTTCAGGTGACGTATTCAGTTCAGCCTCAGTTGAATAGTATCCATCCACCTCACTGACTCTTTGTCCGCGATACGCGTTCCAACTACTTGCTGTCGCGATGCGCTGCTGCGTCGCTTGGATTTGATTCACAAGAATCCTGAGCTGGTGGATGGTGTTTGTAGGAAGCAAACAAATTTTGTTTTGAATCTCTGGCAGTAAATTTGGTTTGACTATATCCAAAAATTCAACGTCTGGCAACGGGTTCTGCAGTTGGTCTCGTAGCTGTACCAGGTGCTGCTAGTACGTAGCAAATGACTCCCCTGCTTTCTGCTTGCGCAACATAAGCTGAACCTTGACCTTAAGGTCGTCTTTCGGCACTCCCCACTCAGCTAATAGAGCTGCTTTCACATACTCCCATGACAGCGTGGAATTTTGCCTCAGGAGAGACCAGTACCAGTCCATTGTTGGTCCAGAAAGCAGAGTCGTCATGTGACGCACCAGTAGGTCGAAGTCTCCTTCCAAAGCCGAATAAGTCAACGCTTCTACCCGAAATACAAATTCATCGACTGTGAGTCGATAGCTGTCACCGCTGTAGGATATATTCCACCTGCGAATAGGGCTGCCAGAACGTCGCTGTCCTATACCTGCAGGGACACGAATAGGTGGTGGAGGTGGTACAAAGTTTGGTGCAGGATGACTTCTAGGCTGACCAAAAGCTGATGGTGGTCGATTAAAAGATTGTCTACGCAGATCGGGAAAATCTTCAGATGGTCTGGGATTTCCCATAGCCGGAGGAGGTCGTGAAAAGTTCACTGGCGGCATTGCTGCTGCTACTTGTTGTCGGATACTATTTGTTAAGTCAGTCCGCAACCCATTGAGACTCTGTTCGAGACCTTCTCGTATTAGATTTTGCATTTGTATGCGTAGGCCTGCCATCAACGCATCCGTAGCTGGGGAATGGCCTTGAGCCGTACGCGCTGGACTATCCTGTCGTGGACTCGGGTCTACAAAAGTCCTTGAGTGCCAATCGGGCATTCCTGGTGATAAGGATCGTCGATTCGGTGGTGGTAAGTCGAAGGTAGGCAAGTCAAAAGTCGGCAATGAATCGCGACTAGCAGACTTCGCGGGCTTCACTTTATTCGTTCTTTTAGGAAAGGCACCAGTGTAACCAGTTAGGTCCTGTGGCGTGAGACGGCGTCTACAATTAGGACAACTGGAATGCTCGCCTATCCAGGTCTGGATACATGCCTCATGAAAGACATGTCCGCACGTGGTCATGACTGGTTTCTGTTCAGCTGACCAACTTATGTCTCCAAAGATCGTGCATGGCTTACGCAACCTAGTCACACCGTTCGGCCCAGGAGGTGGTGTCCTTGTGGTAGCCATTGCAACTTGTCGTAAGTCAGGAAAATTTCACAAACCCAAGGTTCGCACAGAATGTCAAGGAAATCTACAATAATAGTTGGCATAGTAACAATAATCTAGCTTAGCAACAATAACACAGCATAGCAACTGCAACTCATCATGTGTTTATGCAGTGTTACCATTTTAGTCATTGCTGCTATCAAGCTGTTTTTGGTAAATATATCTAAAGTAATTTAAACTAATTTATGTTAATTTCAATCAATATGGTATAAAATGACTTTTGCTTTGTTAAATATACTTACTTGCTACGAAACAAATTAATCTGTACAGTATATCAAATAAGATTGTGAATCATATTTGCTGCCTCGAACTTGATTCATGGTAATAGGGAAATTTGATTGAATCATGGAATTTGTGTTAAATTCGATGTCTCTAGTGCAATGTAGATGGCATATTTTCGTTCCACTGCGTATTTTCCTTCCATTTTTTCTTAAAATGTGTTTCATTTCTCTAAGTTGTCAACATTGTGTGACAAAGTTATATTAACGTGACAGCTGACATGCTAACATTTTACATCTGCCTGTGTACATCCTGTGACCATTGACGATTAATTAGGTAATAAATTTATACTTTTTATAAATGCAATGATTCTTTGTGGTTTGTTTGTTTTCCTTTCAGGATCTTCACCACGGGCAGGACTGGAACTAGCTACTAAATCATTTGGAAAAACATAAACATAAATATTTATGTATTTGAATGCCTGCGCCAAAGGCATACTGAGCGCTGGGCCCATCATAGTGAGTTATATAATAGATACATATGGTAGCAACGACGAATATAAACAATTAACAGCAGTGGAAGTTCAAGACCGCCATAGTAGCACAAAGCAACGTTGGAGCATCAAAGATAAACTGTATACTAGCGAAGTAACAAAAATGAAAACAACAGCAGAAATACAAGAATTTGCAGTATGATTAAAGTATGATTTGTAGTATAATACAACATGTTGCCGAAAAATAAATACAAATAAAAATAAACAGACTGTCGACAAGTGTTAGAGGATGCTTAATGTATCCGGGCATCTTCGTGTCACAAGGGTTTAGGGAATTTTGTTATGTTGCAAATATTCTAGTCTAGTTCGGAAGTTGTTCATTGTATCTTTTGATTCAATTACCATTTGTTTTGTTTTCATTATAATTATGATTCGTTCAATATAAATCTTTGTAACTTCGTAATACCCAACGTCTTAGGACGTGGCTAAATGGGCGGGGTTGAAACTAAACAATCTTTTTAATGTAACTGCTTTGTTGATATTGATATCCGGTTATTTTTCTAGCCAGCGATCAGCAACAGCAAATGTCTGGTACGAGGGAACGTCCAATAAATAACAAATTTGCACTGAAAAACAATACTTATTGTTTGTTCGAACCACGTTGCAAAGTTTGTTTTATTTTCTGCGGTACAAAAGCTGTGTACCGCTCGCATAATCCCCATCCTCACACACTGACACCGAATGGTGTCCAACATTGTTCCAAATTTGGAACATACTGCCCCCCCGTTGAAAGACTGTATTGTCTTTCAATGTTATTACCTAATAAGTGAAATATATTGCATTATACCAACGTTTTGATTAAAGAAACTGTATTGAATGAAAAATTTTCAACGCGAACAGAAATACTTGAACAAAGAAAGAGCCCCAATTTCCAACGCAGAATGAAGAAACAAAAAAGGGGTTATATTAGAAATAAAAAAAAAAAACAATTAGTTCTTAACCTTTTAATGAACTTAAAACTTTAATGGTCCTTCATTAGGCGTACGTTGTACCTTGTCCCATCTTGGGTGGTGAATCGCTGCATGCGTTTCTTGGATTTTCGAAGGGCATCCCAAGATACGGTAATGGTCTCACTGGTCCCCATCGGATTTGTCAGTGTCAGGTACAAATCATTACTTTGTGCTCTGGCCGGCACTAATACAAGATCTTCCAAGACTTTTATTTTGGAATCTGAAGTTCCTGCTGAAGATCCTGCACTAGATGGTCCTGGAACTGGTTCTTGTTGTTGATGCCTTGGAGAAGGTGGTGGTGAATCCTCTATTTCAACTATTTCCGGATCATCAAGCTGTAAATATTGCATTCATCGACTAATTTTATTGACTTGGACTGCTGCCTGCAACTGTTTAAGCTTCTTTTCCAGGGTCCAAATCTTCCTGGAGTTGGAGGAGAGCTTTGTTCCCGTCAGAGGATTCCATTATGATTCTAAATTTAAGTCTGTGTCGCACAAGATTTTAAAGAAGACTAAGCTGCCCGTAGTTTCCTCCTATTTAACTTTGGCACAAAATCTGCTTATCAGATTAACGGTTAACAATTGAATTGCAAAGAACTATGTTGCTATTGTTTTAACAATTTTGCGATGCATTATAGCAAAAGTGCGTTTGAGCATTTGGTGAGGAATGTGGTCACATTTTATATGTATGTGCGTGTATGTAATTTTGGATGCAGTTTAATTGGACTAACGAACAAAAAACATTATTTTTGTTTTTTGATAATTATATGTAATTTTATAGTTGTATGCAATTGATACATAAGAATTTCGTGAATTTTAATGCCATGATAAATACATTATGACATTGATATTTATGCTTGGATTGAGAACGCTAATTTGGGTTGATTAATAAAATTAAGATGGTTATTTGAACTCTCCTTTTAGGCCAGTGGGAGTATGGCGAATTTAGTTATTGGTCTTTTTAAAACCCCGTTTTGAGTTTTAATACTTACGACCCTTACTAGTTTGTCTGCTCCTGGATGTATATCGATAATACGTCCCAATATCCAATGACATGCTGCTAAATTGGGTTCCTTTATGATTACTAAATCTCCTATTTTAGGATTGGATGCTGGAGATTGCCATTTTGGTCTGTTTTGCAGGGAGTTTAGATAGTCTTGGGACCATTTGCTCCAAAATTGTTGTTGTAACGATTGTGCATAATTCCATCTGGTTATTGATGAAATGTTTCTCTCTCTTATAGGATCTGGAGGAGTGATCAATGCACTGCCTATTAAAAAATGTCCGGGTGTTAATGTGTTCAGATCATCTGGATCATCTGAGACTGGACATAATGGCCTGGAGTTTAAACAGGCTTCAATCTGTGTTAAGATCGTTGCAAATTCTTCGAAAGTTAACGATGAATTTCCTAATATGCGCCTAAGATGGTGCTTGATTGATTTAACTCCTGCTTCCCAGAGCCCTCCGAAATGTGGTGCTGAAGGCGGGTTAAAATGCCACCGTATTCCGTTGTGTTCTACCTTTGATGCTATTTCTTGATTTGCTTGTTGTATGGCAATCTTCATGTCCTTTTGTAAAATCCTATCAGCTCCAACGAATTTTGTTCCGCAATCGGAGTATCGTTACGCGCCACAAAGTGATACAAGCGACATCTATTGGAAATGGAAACAACTTTAGGTTAGTGACATCCTAGTCAACTGGGTTTGGAGAATGGAATATTCAGGAAGGTTCTAGGATAATTCGTAGAGTATAAATACGGCGCTGCTCACATCCAGGAGGCGAGTATTATTTCAGACAGCGAAGTGAACGAAGTAAACTATTAGGATTGCGATAATTAGAAGTACAGTACTAGCGATAAATAAAGTGGTGGCATTTGAATTTGAAATTCAAAGAGTGATTAATTTTGTGAAATCGTGTGTAAAAATTCCGAAAGATAATTTTATATTAAACTGTGAGTGAATTACAAAAGACGCAAGAATGGGACGCAAGCTAGAGGAGCTTCGCATACAGGAATTGAAAGTGGAGTTGCGGAAGCGGTCATTACAAACGACTGGCCTAAAGAATGTTCTAGTCGAGCGACTTAGACAAGCTTTGATAGAGGAAGAAAGAGTCCTGAGACATTCGTTTTCGAAGAAGAACCAGAAATTGAGGAAGAGCCTGCAATGAACATAGAACAGCTTTTAAGTACTTTAATGAGCAAAATGGAAGCCCGTTTTGATGAACAAAAGAATTCTCTCCAAGAACAAAAGAATTCTCTCCAAGAACAAAAGAATTCTCTCCAGGAACAAAAGAATTCCCTCGAGGACCACAAGAAATCTATGAAAACCCGTTTGGACGAACAAAAGAATTCTCTCCAGGAACAAAAGAATTCTCTCGAGGACCACAAGAAATCTATGGAAACCCGTTTGGACGAACAAAAGAATTCTCTCCAGGAACACAAGAAATCTATAGAAACCCGTTTGGACGAACAAAAGAATTCTCTCCAGGAACAAAAGAATTCTATGGAATCACGTTTAGATGAGCAGAAGAATGCTTTGGATGAACAAAAGAATTCTATGGAGAATTGTCTAGAAAGTCGCTTAGAGGAACAAAAGAATTTCCTGAAAAACTCGATAGACGAACAAAATTTAAAAATTGAAGGAATCGAGCAAGAAGTGGCGGAAGTTCAACAAAAAGTGACCGAACAGCTTGACAACTTCAAATCAGATTTGGAGAAGATGAAGCATCGACAACCACGGGACGAAGGAATTGAAATATCCAATGCAGGCAGAATGAAACCTCCAATATTTGATGGACAAAATTCGTGGCATATTTTCAAGAGACAATTCGAGGCTGCTTCCGAAGTAAACGGATGGAATGATGCAGACAAAGCTACAGCTCTGGTATTAGCACTTCGAGGTTCTGCATCAGAGCTTTTACAAACTATACCGATAGAAAGGCAACGTGATTATACTTCATTAGTACAGACGATAGAGTTACGTTATGGAGATGAACACATGCAGCAAGTATATCGCCTACAGCTACGCAACAGGATTCAAAAGCATGGCGAATCACTACAACAACTGCAGGGTGATGTGGAAAGATTAGCTTATCTCTCATACTCTAGCGTAAATGCAGATTTCCTTAATGAAGTGGCAACAGAAGCATTTGTGAACGCTATTGCAGATCAAAATTTACAACAAGCGTTGAGGCTAGCAGGAAAGAAATCAACAGCAGAAGCACTAGGCTATGCACTAGCGTATGAATCTGCCAGGCAAGCTTCCCGAAGTGCAGTACGAATGAGAGAAATTTCGGTGGAGGAATGTACTTGTAATAGAATGCAGCCATCACAGAGCAATTCTTCACGTGGTATTCTGCGATGCTGGAATTGTAATAGACCAGGACACCTCCAAAGGGACTGCAGAAAACGCCGTCGAACAGAATCACCAGAAGAGGAGGACAGAACAGAATGCCAAAGATGTCGAGCCAGGGAGCAAGCTATTCGGGGAGAGCCTAGAAATCAAACAGCGACTAGTCGCATCAGCTCCCCTGTTCAGCAGTCGGAAAACATGTAAAAACCAACTTCGGGGGGCAGAAGTTGGTTGGTAGAGTCGACAGCCCCGAAGTCATCATTCAGATAGCCCAGTTGCAGAGAAATAATAGCAGTCTTGTTATATATGGAAGTGTAGGAAAAAATGACTGCGTTGTCACTATCGACACTGGAGCTTCGAGATCAATTATTAGAGCGGATCTTGTCAAGAACAAATGGCTTCACAATACCACCAAATATTTACTAAGAACAGCAACTGGAGCCGCAGCACAAGTTTTTGGAGAAATAACTTTGGATATTCAACTAGGTGAACTACTATTTCCTCACAATTTCCTAGTTTCAGACATAATGGATGAATGCATCCTTGGAGTAGACTTTATGACCACATATAAAATAAATTTAGATGTCGGAGAACGAATACTCAAATATGGCAACATAGAAATTCCTATGAGACTAGGAGGAGGAACAGATTATCCTGCAAAAATAAGGACGATGGTCTGTGAGAATATGACTCTCTCTGCATTCTCGGAGACGCTAGTATGGACAAAGCTTACTGATGACATCGGGACCTGCCGATTCTATCTGGTGGAGCCTAACCCTACAAAAGTAACATCGAACATCATCGTTGGTAAGACTTTAGTGAAGACAGAAGGCGCAACATTAATTCCAGTCAGAGTGCTCAACACATCCGAAAATGAGGTACAACTAAAAGAAGGTGCTATAATTGGAAATTGTGAGCCTGTTTATCAGATTGTTAATTTGGAAAATGGTAGTAATATTAAGGAGGCAATACGTATACCAGCTACTACTCAACAGGTTCAGAAACTTCTTTCATCTAGTGCCTTAAGTGAACAGCAATACAACGATGCCAAAGAGATGATCGATGAATTTTCCGAATTATTTGCATTGAATGATGATGATTTCGGCAAAACAAATCTTGTCCAGCATCGGATCACAACAGGAGATTCTAGGCCCATTCGGCAACCACCGCGAAGACTACCATTAGCCAAACAACCAGAAGTTGCAGATATGATAAATTCCATGAAAGAACAAGGCATAATTGAGGAATCTAACAGCCCTTGGACATCGCCAGTTGTTTTGGTCAGGAAAAAGGATGGCAGCACCCGATTCTGTGTGGACTACCGCCAACTAAATAATGTAACAAGAAAGGATAGCTATCCGTTACCAAGGATTGATGACACATTGGACACCCTTTCCGGAGCGCAATGGTTTTCCACATTGGATTTGAAGAGCGGTTACTGGCAAGTGGAAATACATCCCGAGGACCGAGACAAAACTGCTTTCTCAGTTGGAAGTGGCTTATGGCAATTCAAAGTTATGCCATTTGGATTATGTAATGCTCCAGCCACATTCGAACGACTCATGGAATGTGTTTTACGAGGATTAACCTGGAAAACATGTCTTGTCTACTTAGATGACATAATTGTGATCGGAAGGACATTCGAGGAACATAAAAACAACTTACGGGACGTACTTCAAAGACTGAGGGATGCGAAACTGAAGCTCAGTACGAATAAATGTGCTCTATTCAAGAATGAAGTAAAATATTTGGGGCATATAGTTTCATCACAAGGAGTAAGAACTGATCCAGAGAAGATAAGAGCTGTGAAAAATTGGCCTGTTCCAAAGGACAAACATCAATTAAGGAGTTTTCTTGGATTAGCTACCTACTACAGGCGATTCGTAAAAGGTTTTGCAGATATAGCAAGGAGCCTACATCAACTTATAGAAAAAGGAAAGCCGTTCATATGGTCAGATAAATGTAACGAGAGTTTTGCAAATCTGTGGAACTCCAGTGCTTCACTATCCAAAGCTGGGAAAAACTTTTATATTGGACACGGATGCCAGCAATGTAGGTATTGGTGCAGTGCTTTCACAGGAGGAGGATGGTCAAGAGGTGCCAGTAGCTTATTTTAGCAAAGCACTCTCAAAATCAGAGAGAAATTATTGTGCTACAAGGAAAGAACTACTTGCCATTGTAAACTCAACCAAGCATTTCCATAAATATCTCTACGGGCAGAAATTTATCCTCCGCACTGACCATGCAGCGCTTAAATGGCTTTTGCAGTTTAAGAACCCTGAGGGGCAAGTGGCGAGATGGATAGAGCGACTCCAAGCTTATGACTTTGAAATCCAACACCGAAGAGGACGTATCCATGGAAATGCAGACGCCCTTTCACGACGTCCATGCAAAGTTGAATGCAAACATTGCGTTCGGCTGGAAGAAAAAGAAACGGAGGCAACTATACAGCTGATGACGGTGGAACCATCGACAGGTTGGAACAACGAGAGCTTGCGAACGGCTCAACGGGAAGACCCAGACATAGCACCTATTCTTGCTTGGAAAGAAGACATGGAAAGACCACAATGGCAAGATATCTCGGAGAGGAGTGAGAAACTGAAGAGCTACTGGGCTCAATGGAACTCTCTTCACGTTGAATGTGGTATATTAAAGCGCAAGTGGGAATCAACTAACGGCGAGTCATTCCGAATGCAAATAGTCGTGCCAGCATCCCAGGTCAAAGATGTTCTAGAAGAAATGCACAGTGGATCATCTGGAGGACATTTGGGGGTGAATAAAACAATTTCCAAAATACGTGAAAGGTTTTATTGGTTACATATGCGGGAGGATGTTGAGGAATGGTGCCGCAGATGCACTATCTGTGCTTCTTGCAAAGGACCACCACACAGAAGTAGAGGAAAAATGCATAAGTATAATGTAGGAGCCCCATTTGAAAGGATAGCCGTAGACATCGCTGGACCTTTTCCAGAAACAGATAACGGTAACCGTTATATATTAGTTGCTATTGACTATTTCAGTAAATGGCCTGAAGCTTATGCAATCCCTAATCAAGAGTCTACCACAGTAGCGGATCAAGTAGTAATGAATTGGTTCAGTAGATTTGGTGTTCCTCATGAACTTCATGCGGACCAAGGACGGAACTTCGAATCACGGACTTTCCAAGAGATGTGTAAAATTCTGGGAATAAGAAAAACCATAACAACTCCTCTGCATCCACAATCTGATGGCATGGTAGAGCGCTTCAACAGAACATTGCTCGAGCATCTAAAGAAAGTAGTCGACTATCACCAACGCCATTGGGATCGACATATTCCCATGTTCTTAATGGCCTATCGATCAGCTGTACACAACACGACCGGACAAACGCCAGCAAAAGTAATATTCGGAAAGGAGATGCGTTTACCTAGCGATCTCAAGTTTGGTACACCCAGAGGTGAACAAAAGTTACCAGACGATTATGTATCGGAACTTAGACAACGATTGGCTGATGTACACGAATTCACGAGAGCAAAATTAGCAATACATACCGATCGGATGAAGACCCGCTATGACTTACGTGCTAACTCAGCAGGATTTAATGAAGGTGACCTTGTTTGGCTGTACAGCCCGAAACGACGTAAGGGACGTTCTCCCAAGTTACAACAACACTGGGAAGGACCGTATTCAGTAGTGACTAGAATAAATGACGTAGTATATAGGATTCAGCGGGGTACAAGAGGCAAACGGAAAATCGTTCATCTAGATCGTTTATGTCAATACTGCGAGCATCAAGACCGTGGATCACCTGTTGTTCGGGACGAACAATTTTAAGAAGGGGACAGTGTTACGCGCCACAAAGTGATACAAGCGACATCTATTGGAAATGGAAACAACTTTAGGTTAGTGACATCCTAGTAAACTGGGTTTGGAGAATGGAATATTCAGGAAGGTTCTAGGATAATTCGTAGAGTATAAATACGGCGCTGCTCACATCCAGGAGGCGAGTATTATTTCAGACAGCGAAGTGAACGAAGTAAACTATTAGGATTGCGATAATTAGAAGTACAGTACTAGCGATAAATAAAGAGTTGATTTGATAATTATTTGTGAATTTGTGAGAGTAAACAGTAAAGTTAAATAAAGAAAGAACTTTTGAATTATATCTGAAATATTGTGTTTTAAATAACGAACTAAGGCCACGCTCGTAACAGTATATATCCGTACATAGTCCTCGTCGACTAGAAAATCGTCGAAATGCTGCTATAAAGGCTGCTGTGGTGAGATCAGATACGGGTTCTATATGGATGGCTTTGGTAGCCATGCAAATAAAAATACAAATATAGCCCTTGTAGAACCGATTTCCTCTATGCTTGGACATTTTTAAGCTGATGGGGCCAGCATAATCCACCCCAGTTTGTTGAAACGGTCTTGATATATTAACTCTTGAAGCAGGTAGATTCCCCATGATTTGGTTCCTATTTGTGGCGGAATGTTTGAAGCCAATTATGCATTTGTGTAAGATAGCTTTGACTGTTTTTCGTCCTTGTGGAACCCAGAATTCATTTCGCATTGTTGATAGAACCAATTGTAGACCTCCATGCAAAGTTTTCATATGAAAATGGTTGATTACTAATGATGTTAGATTATGCTCTCTCGGTAATATGATTGGGTGTTTTTGATTGAAGGATATATTGGCATTTTATAGACGACCGCCGACACGCAATAATCCATGATTATCCAGAAATGGGTTAAGAGACAGAATTTTACTTTTGGGGGATAATGAACGCTTTTCTTGTAATTGCTTAACTTCGCTTTTAAATATATCCTTTTGAGCTAGTTTGATAAGCAATTGTTTTGCCTGATTCGTCTCAACAGGTCGGAGTATGGAACTATTGCGGTAAGTGTTGGGAACTATTTTGCGGCAGTTGTTGATAAACCTGAGACAGTAAGCAATGACTCGCTGCAATTTGACAAACGTTGAGAATTTACTAAAAAGTTCATGAGTGTTTGACTGAGTAGTAGATAAACAGCTTACTCGCTTTTGTTCAGATTCTATGTTGCTTTCCATAACAGGTAATGATTCAGGCCACTTCTCTTCAGGATTCATCAGCCACTGAGGTCCATGCTACCACAATTGGTGGGAATTAAGTGAGGCAGGTTCAATTCCCCTGGAGTTGATGTCGGCAGGATTCTCATTAGAACGCACGTGATGCCATGACTGTATATCAGTTAAATTTTGGATTTCTGCAATCCTATTTGCAACAAAGGTTTTGTACTTGTTCGGATGATTGCGGATCCACGATAGAACAATAGAGGAATCTGTCCAAGCGAATGTGGGGATCTTAATAAGATTTAAATCGGTTTTAATTCGATCAATGAGTCGAACTAAAAGTACTGCGCCACATAACTCGAGACGAGGAAGCGTGATAGGTTTGACAGGTGCTATTTTGGATTTTGCAATAAGTAAATTAACGTGCACGTTTCCTTCTTGATCTATAGCCCTGACATATACTGCCGCCGAATACACTAGTGGTGAATATCCACCGTGGTATATGGATTGAGCTAATGTGAAATAGCTTTTCTTTAAATTGTCGCCAGTGCATGTCGATATGTGAAGGTATCGGCTCATCCCATGAGCATCCCGAAAGCCATAAGGTTTGCATCAGAATTTTGGCTGTAACTATGATCGAAGATATCCAACCTAGTGGCTCAAAAAGTGTAGCAATTTCTGACAACACAGAACGCTTTGTAGAAACGCGATCTGCGAATTGTTTATATTGCAAGGTGAAATGGTCAGTTCCTGGGTGGTAATGTATTCCCAGGGTTTTTACCGATTCATCACTTGCTAACCGTAATGGAAGTTGTACTTCCCTATGTTCTTTCGGAATGCTTGATAGGAGATCCGATGAATTGCTTACCCATTTCCTTAGGTTAAAGCTTGCTGACGACAAAATGTTAATCATCTGCGTTTGTATTTCCAAGGCTTCATCGATGGAATATGCTCCAGTAAGCAGATCATCAACATAAAAATCACGCGGTATAATTTTGGCAGCTATAGGATATTTTGCAGCTTCATCAGTTGCTAATTGATGAAGGGTCTTGGTGGCTAAATATGGAGCTGGCGTTGTGCCAAATGTAACCGTGGTTAACTTATAGTCTCTGATGCTTTCGCTGGGATTATTTCTCCAGACTATTCGTTGAAAATTTTGATCTGGGGGTTGAATGTTGATCATTCGGTACATTTTCTCTATGTCGGCTGACGTAGCGTATTTATATTTTCGCCATCGAAGTAATGTTGAGAAAAGCTCAGATTGCAGTACTGGACCTGTATGCAACTGTTTGTTTAAACTTTTCCCATTAGTGGATTTAGCCGAGGCATCAAAGACGACTCGAACCTTGGTCGTAGTGCTATCCTTGATGACGGCGTGGTGAGGAAGATAATAATATTTATCACGACTGACTTCTTTATCAGCCAATATCATGTGCCCTAATGATTTATATTCGTTAATGCAAGCCTTGTATTCCTGACTAAGCTCAGGATTTTGTTGCAATTTATGCTCTAGACAATAAAATCTTCGTAGAGCCATGCCACGGGCGTCACCTAAGCTGGGACTTTCATTAATGAAGGGCAAGCGGACTTCGTAACGGCCCGTTGCGTTTCGATGGTGAGTTTTTTTATAAAACTCTTCACAATCGCGGTCTGTCTTAGACAGTTGTCTTCCTGGGGTAACTTCTTCGGTTTCCCAGAACCGCCGCAGAAGTTTATCGAGAGAAGACTCTTCCTCGTAATGAGCATTGACTGTTAAGGTTGACGCTGTGGAAATTGTGTGAGTGTCTTTTAAATTGCCGAAAAGGATCCAACCTAAGTTGCTGTTTTGTGCTATTGGTGTACCTGGAGGGCCTTCTCGCAACCCTTCTAAAAGGATTTCTCCATAAACGTCTGCTCCTAAGAGCAGGCCGACTTTTTCTGGCTTGAAAAACAATGGATCTGCGAGTTGCAGGCCATGTACGTGGCTCCATTCCTTGCTTGAAATGGTGGACGAAGGCAGTATGTCCGTGATGGTGTTCACGATAAGAGCATTTATCGTGGTTATCTTACTCGAAGTTGAATAAGAGTGAATGTTTACTGATGCTTGTTTGCTAACACTCATAGATTCTGACTTTCCTAAGCCGGTGATTTGCATCGATGTGTTCATAGTGGCCGATTGCAGCTTGCGTACAGCAGCCTTTGTTATGAACGTGACTTTAGAGCCTGAATCAATCAAAGCTCGTAAAGTGAACATCGTGCCCTTTTTTGATGGAACTTTAAGCAATGCTGTGGCAAGCAAGGCTTGTGTAGTTCGCATTGTTTGATTAGCGTGAAGCGTTTTAATTGATCCGTTGTATGTGGAAGGCGAATTACAAGGTTGTACTTGTACGTGTGGGTTGTCTGCTTGTTTAGGCGAACCCTGTGGATTTATGATATTCCTATGCAGTAAGGAATGATGTTTCCTTCCACATCGCTGGCACGTAAACTTGCTAGCACAATATTTTGTATTGTGGCTTTTTGACAGGCAATTGATGTACAATCGATTTGACGTGACAATTTTAAATTTTGAATCGACGTCCAATTTGATAAATTTGGGGCATTTAAATATTCGATGTTGCTCTTTACACATTATGCATCTGTCGCCAGATGATGTAAAGTGAGTTGATGCTCTTGGTATGTGAGCTGATTTATTGACTGGATTTGGTTTTGCGTCTGAGATTGCTTCGAGAGTTCTAAATCTTGTCTCTAGAAACGTCCTCAAAGATTCAAGGCTTCCTCTTGTTCCCATAAGCGATGAGTTTCTGCTGGCAAACACTGCACTAGCATATAAATGAAGATTGTGTCCCAGTGTTTAGTGGGGACTTCTAATGCTTCGAGTTCGTATATACATTCGGAAGATTTGTCCAGCACTGTTTTTATAGCCCTGGCAGACTCTGTGTTGCTTTAGGTAGATTGAATAGAATTTTTAGCTGAGCATTAATCAATACTCACTTGTTGTCATACCTGTTATGCAATATCTTCCATGCGCTGTCATAACCCGAGTTGGTCATAGGAAGTTGACGCAATAAGTGTTCTGCTTCTCCAGAAACACTTGATTTCAAGTAATGAAATTTCTGCACTGGTGATAGCGCAGAATTTGTATGAACCAAGGAATGGAATAGATCGTGAAACGACCTCCATGACTCATATGACCCTGAGAACTTTGGGATTGTGATTCTACGTAACCTCACAAATGAAGAAGATTCATTGCCCGTGTTTGGCTTTGAATCTACTTTTGTTTCGAATGCATCTAGTGCATCTCTGAGAATACCTCGAAACGTGTAGTATTTATCTTCCACGCTTGAAAATTGATCTTTTGCAAAATAATCGTATTTTTGCAATTCGCTGTCTTCTAAAGCCTGAGTAGCTTGGAGAATCGTATAATGATTGTTCTTATAGTCGGACCAAATTTCGTTTAGGGCGATTAACCGCTCAGAAATAAGTCCTCTCGTTCGTTTTTCTACATCAGTATTTTTGTAGTTATTGAACGATTTTTGGAATATTTGTGCAGAGGTGACTTGGTTAGCGAAAAGTTTTTGAAGTGACGACATGGTTGAAGGACTGAGAATATATACCGGTAGACTTTAAATCCGGCTCGAAGGACCATGAAATGTACTGCCCGTAGTCAGAGCGTACATGTAATAAATGAAAAATGTGGTGAGAATTGATGCCGCTGGTATAAAGTTAATGGTTTCAATTGTATGTCTACAAATTATACACTTCACTTATAAACTAGAGCTTTAATACTCGATAAATGTAAAATACTAATAGCTCACTTTATCAAATTTCAATAAACGGAAAATATAAGATATGTAATAAATATAATAATGTTGTTGCAATAAACTTTGTACTCACCTGATCTATGTTTGGCAGTTGATTGACTTGATTTCAATAACTTTAATAGAGGTTGGGATTGGGATATTCTTTATTCTGGTCGATACCCAGAATAAAGTGAGGTGAGTAGTTCTTACTGCAGTCGAAACCCACAGAATTTTTATTGCAGTCGTTACCCACAACAAAACGTTTTATTAGTAATTTTCTTATTACAGTCGTTACCCGTAATAAGAAACGTTATTGTAGTCGTTACCCACAATAAATTGTTTTGTTAGTAATTTTCTTATTAAAGTCGTTACCCGTAATAAGAATCTTTATTGTAGTCGCTACCCATAATAAAGTGTTTTGTTAGTAATTGTCTTATTACAGTCGTTACCCGTAATAAGAATCTTTATTGTAGTCGGTACCCACAATAAAGTGTTTTGTTAGTAATTGTCTTATTACAGTCGGTACCCGTAATAAGAATCTTTATTGTAGTCTGTACCCACAATAAAGTGTTTTGTTAGTAAAATTTCTTATTACAGTCGTTACCCGTAATAAGAATCTTTATTGTAGTCGCTACCCACAATATAGTGTTTAGTGTTAGTAAAATTTCTTATTACAGTCGCTACCCGTAATAAGAATCTCTATTGTAGTCGCTACCCACAATAAAGTGTTTAGTATTAGTAAAATTTCTAATTACAGTCGCTACCCGTAATAAGAATCTCTATTGTAGTCGCTACCCACAATAAAGTGTATAGTATTAGTAAAATTTCTTATAACAGTCGCTACCCGTAATAAGAATATTTATTTAGTCGCTGTCCAAATAAATCTCCTAATCTAGTCGCAACCCAGAATAAGATAAATTTATTTTCAACTGTCAACCAAACAAAGTGTTAGACTGTTAATAAAAATTCACAACACTAGGAAATACCACTAAGAAAAATTATCAAGTTACTCACTCCACTGCCAAACTGAAAAAGAGATCGAGTCAAGTTAAATTGCTGTTTATATAGCCATGGTTTGCACACGGCACCAAAGAACGGTAGTCAAAGGCGCATGGCAACAATAATTGGCATAGTATCAATAATCTAGCATAGCAACAATAACACAGCATAGCAACTGCAACTCATCATGTGTTTATGCAGTGTTACCATTTTAGTCATTGCTGCTATCAAGCTGTTTTTGGTAAATATATCTAAAGTAATTTAAACTAATTTATGTTAATTTCAATCAATATGGTATAAAATGACTTTTGCTTTGTTAAATATACTTACTTGCAACGAAACAAATTAATCTGTACCGTATATCAAATAAGATTGTGAATCATATTTGCTGCCTCGAACTTGATTCATGGTAATAGGGAAATTTGATTGAATCATGGAATTTGTGTTAAATTCGATGTCTCTAGTGCAATGTAGATGGCATATTTTCGTTCCACTGCGTATTTTCCTTCCATTTTTTCTTAAAATGTGTTTCATTTCTCTAAGTTGTCAACATTGTGTGACATAGTTATATTAACGTGACAGCTGACATGCTAACATTTTACATCTGCCTGTGTACATCCTGTGACCATTGACGATTAATTAGGTAATAAATTTATACTTTTTATAAATGCAATGATTCTTTGTGGTTTGTTTGTTTTCCTTTCAGGATCTTCACCACGGGCAGGACTGGAACTAGCTATTAAATCATTTGGAAAACATAAACATAAATATTTATGTATTTGAATGCCTGCGCCAAAGGCATACTGAGCGCTGGGCCCATCATAGTGAGTTATATAATAGATACATATGGTAGCAACGACGAACATAAACAATTAACAGCAGTGGAAGTTCAAGACAGCCATAGTAGCACAAAGCAACGTTGGAGCATCAAAGATAAACTGTATACTAGCGAAGTAACAAAAATGAAAACAACAGCAGAAATACACCAATTTGCAGTATGATTAAAGTATGATTTGTAGTATAATACAACATGTTGCCGAAAAATAAATACAAATAAAAATAAACAGACTGTCGACAAGTGTTAGAGGATGCTTAATGTATCCGGGCATCTTCGTGTCACAAGGGTTTAGGGAATTTTGTTATGTTGCAAATATTCTAGTCTAGTTCGGAAGTTGTTCATTGTATCTTTTGATTCAATTACCATTTGTTTTGTTTTCATTATAATTATAATTCGTTCAATATAAATCTTTGTAACATCGCAATACCCAACGTCTTAGGACGTGGCTAAATGGGCGGGGTTGAAACTAAACAATCTTTTTAATGTAACTGCTTTGTTGAGTATGTAACTGTTGATATTGATATCCGGTTATTTTTCTAGCCAGCGATCAGCAACAGCAAATGTCTGGTACGAGGGAACGTCCAATAAATAACAAATTTGCACTGAAAAACAATACTTATTGTTTGTTCGAACCACGTAGCAAAGTTTGTTTTATTTTCTGCGATATAAAAGCTGTGTGCCGATCGCATAATCCCCATCCTCACACACTGACACCGAATGGTGTCCAACATTGTTCCAAATTTGGAACAAAGACTGTCCTGTTATCGATTTAGAATTTGTAAAGTTGAAGAAACCTGAAATTAGCAATTAGTTGTGATTTTCGCTACAATATGATCTTATATTTAAACACAAATTCAGTTTGAACCAACTAAACAGCACTCTTAATAGATATTGGATAATATCACTCTTAATATTGTCTTTCGTGTCTTTGATTTGATAATGTTGACTTCCACTTGAGATATTAGGTGGCGCTGCATGTATTTTAGTACTAAATGTTAAACTTTGATTGGGATCTTTGCTAAAAACACGTGTTTTCTCCTTCTTCCTTGGGATACTTTATGTGTGCTGCTTCTTTTTCCATGGGATAAAATACGATGTATCGCCTAAATATTATTTTTTTATCTGTTCTCAAATTTTCTGTTTCTTTATTTGAAGTGATCACTATTACGAAAGAAAAACTTTAATTAATTTGATTGAATTGAAATTATGATATTTTAAAAAGCTCCGCTCTCAGCATCTAATTTTTCCGCAGCCCATTAATCAAGACCTGGATAAGAAATCACGTGCTCTTCTCTTCTTGACTTTGATAAAAGCTATTGCCGGTTAAAGCTTATCCGCTGTATTCCTACGCCTGTTATTTAGGAAAATCACACGATGATAAATATTGTTTTTGTTGATGAAAGTTCTCAGAAAGATCAAGGTTTCGAGAATTAAAATCACTTTTAATTGCTTTCGCGGTGTATACACGGTAAAAGTTCAAATGGACAATATCACATCATAAGAATCGCAATGTATACCCAGTATCACAGCGGCATTGTAAAATAAAAACGATGGAAGTATATGATATATGTTTCTAACATGAAATTAACACAAAACAATACTATTTGTCGGTTACAAGTTAGATAAAACCACTACTTTTATATAATAATAAAATAAATATACTCGTCAAATTTTTATAAATTAATAGGAGCTTTTTCAAGGCACGTCCGTGCTGTACGAGGGTTAGTAAAAGAGTCTTAGCACAGACTATATACAGATCGAGAATCGGGCCAAAAGCTCAGTTCAGAATTTATTTTCTACTCAGCTCACAACAGCCGCCCGCGTCGATGTACGTTGTAGAATCAAAGCCAGCCATAGGCTAACTACAGTCCAAAAGGTCTACTCATCCGTCGCACATGGGTATATCGCAGCAGCAGCAGAGCTCGCCACAGTCAGTGATTAAGCAGCAGTGTGCGTTCACATAAAGTTTAAAGAACTGCGTGCGCGATGAGCTCTGTGTTAATGATGATATTTTGATATTTTTTAGAATTTTATGATTTTACGATGAACCATCCAGCAGAGCAACCAATTTTTCTGATTCAAATGCCAAATGAAGCTTAATGCTTTATATTTGTCTTAAAAATATATAGCGGTTCAGAAGGAAAAAAAACTTTTATTAATAATTGTATTTTTTTCAAAGCAATAATATTATTTACTATTAAGGACTTCCCGTACTTTATTTTAAATTTTAATATCTGAAGCTGAAAACCTTATCTAACTATGTACTAATAATTCCGATGGTGTTCAACTTTGATATTAAGATATGAATTTTTAAAGTCACCGTATATTCATCTTTGTGACTTCGGAAATTTCTTATCAACGAAAAACAAAAGAATATGAACTACAGCTAATAATAATCAAACCATACACTCAAAAAATAATTACAAACTATATTCCAAAACAAATATACTTATTCTTATACGACGAAAAACCTAACCCAATTCTAATTTACCTGACAGAAAAAATACAGAAAAATTTCCACAAAAGTATTTTACATCCGACACCAACAACAAGGCATAAAAGAATATAGTGTCGGATTAATACAGCCCATTCCCAAGAAAAATTTCAACCGTCTTCCGCATGCACACAGAGCTAATCGCGCATACATTTCTAATACCTAACAAAACAACATCACCCTCCTTGATCACTGACTATGGCTGGCTCTGCTCCTGCTGCGATATATCCATGTGCGACGTATGACCAGACCTCGCCCTGCTTAATGACTGTGGCTGGCTCTGATTCTACATCTTACATCGACGCGGGCTGGCTGTTGTGAGCTGAGTAGAAAATAAATTCTGAGCTGAGCTTTTGGCCCAATTCTCCACCTGTATATAGTCTGTGGTTATAGTTAAGTGGGAAACACAATTGCACCGTTTCGATCCGATACGTACAAATGTCAAATTTGCTTATATGAGACGTACGTGTAATTGGACACATTCGCCGAAATGGATCGAAATGGATCGAATTGAAACGGAGAAGTTGAGCAAATTTCAACTTTTACGGATGACATAACCTAGAAAAATTAATGTTTGTGTATCTCAAGATGGATGAAGAAGTGTTTATCGAAGAAATTAAAAAGTATGAAGAGCTTTATGACAAAGGAAACAAATTTTACATGGATGTAAAAAGGAAAGACAGAATCTGGAAAAATTTCAATGAGAAATTTAAAACTGATGGTAAGTTTGAATATTTTATTTTGATTTACAAGTGTTGTTTATGATGATTATTTCTATTGAATGTAGCAAAAAAGGAATGGACTGCAATCCGCGACCGCTACGTAAGAGAAAAAAAAAAGAATGCTCTCCCATCGGGATCAGCCGCCATCCATACCACCAGTTGGTACCTATTCCCTTTTTTAACTTTTTTGGACAATTTTGTAAAGCCCAGGAGGTATGATTTTTTAGGATCTATTATTTGATAACTATTGTTAAGCACGTTCCTATTTTAGAATGACAGAAAATACTTTCGATTGGAACAGCAATGAAGTAGAAGATGAGAGTTCCAAGTCGGAGTCTTTTCAGGAAATTTTCGATGAATCCTCGGTGGCAATTTCCTATCAACAGAGACCATCACGCAAGAGGAAAATATCAGATGATGGTGAGGTGCAAAAGTTATTTGTGGAAACACTACAAAAGTTTTCGAATAAGCTGGAGCATTCGTCTACAGACGACGAAGATGGATACTTCTTGAAGTCCATAGGATGCCAGATGAAAAAAATGTCGGAGAATGAGAAAAGTGCATTCAAAATAAACTTTATTCGACAGGCATATGAAGCTGTTCAGAGGAGTCAAGCGACTCTTGCGTTTAATTAAATGTAGTGTCTCCCTCCTATTTAATTTGCATTTCCTAGTACTGCCAAGTTCCTAGTACTCCAAGTACAATAGTAATTAGTGCAACAAAGTATTTAATAAAAAGCAAGTGCCTGTGCAATAGAAGTAAATATTTAGGTAACTACATAAGTGAAAAGCAGACAAATCTATATTTATAAGTGTCTTTTTTTTTTATAAATAAAACATTAAATACATTGTTTTTGTTCATTATCTATCTGTTCCACTGGAAGGATACAGCTCCTTCATTGAGAAAGTATTCTTTCAGTTCATCCCTCAAATTGAATGCCAAACGAGTTGCGTTGTTGGTACCTAAACGTGCTGAGCGCAAATTGGTACTTTCTTGTCTCCATTCGCCATTGTGAATTACGTGTTCATTATCTTCCCAGTCTACAAAATTCGATGGGACATATATTTCCTCTTTGTCGTTGAGCTTAATAAAGTTATGCAGGGCTACGGCTGCTAATACAACTTTTTCAGCATTTTGTGGTAATAAATTCAAGGAATGCTTTAAAACTCTCCAACAGGTAACCAATATACCGAAACAATTTTCAATAATTCGTCTAGCTCTGGACAACCTATAATTGAAGATGTTTTGTCTTCCGGTAAATTTCTTCCTGGGTATGGCCGTAATAAGCTTTTCTTCAAAGAGAAGGCGGCATCTCCGACAAAGTAGTACGGAAAAATTTTTGTGCTGTTTGGTAATCTTCATTCTTTCGGAATGGGAAGTACTTCTTGAAATAATTCTCGTCCAAATGTAGATTCCTTAAGAATTCCTATTTGCATTTTTAACGATTAAGTAATTACATCAATATTTTCAATTTCATTCCTCCGTCACTTTGACTTCCGTACGCACCCACGGATATGTCCGTAAAAGTGTAGTTAGCATCACATGTTCCAAGCAGAACAATGCTAAATGACTTCTTATAATTAAAGAAACTTGAGCCAGAATTTGGAGGAGCTTGAATTTTGATATGTTTGCCGTCTACAGCGCCAACACAATGCGGCATGTTCCATCTGTTTTCGAAATCATCAGCAATTCTTATATATTCAAGCTCTGATGGTCTGCACACATAGACAGGCGAAAGAACTCGCCAAATAGTATCGGAGGTATCCAAGATAATACTCCTGACATTAGATTTCCCCATTTTAAAACTCCATGCAAGGAAAGTAGGGCTTACACCTTGTGATAGGAACCTACAATGCCATAATAGTGTAATGTTTGTTAATTTATTATTAATATTACGGTACACTTACGACAATGTAACTGCCAGTCTGCATTCAAAATCAATTGCAGGTCTCCTCGATTTTTTCCTTAGGTCATCCTTCATAAGATTTAGAAATACATTGACATTCTGGTGTGTAAGAAAAAATCTTGGGGATCTAACTCTTTGAGTTTTTGATATGTCGCCGCGAAGTATCCCTTTATCTCTCTGTCCCTATTAACTGGTCGCACCCACCACCTTCTCCGATTTAGTTTTCTGGATCTCTTATACATTATCCACAATAAATAAATGTGTAATAACATTTCAAAGAGTTCGAATAATTCACGCATTTTTTTACCTGTGTATCGCATAAACAACTTTAAACGTCAGATTGAAACCGAACGGAACAATTGTGCTCATGCACGTAACGGATCGAATTGAATCGGAACGGCGGAATTGTGTTTGGCACTTTACATACGCCGTTAACCCGCGCTTAAGGCTGAAACAGATTACACTTTAGTGCGCGGCGTGACGTCGACGCAAAATGTTAGAGAACATGTGTTTCCTATTGTGCATCACGCATTAAACGCGGCGCGACAGCGCGCCGAAAATTTTTGCCGCGTAGTCATTTCTAATCGTAAATTTGCTGCTCACTTTCAGTGGTACCAACAGAAATATTATATTTGGGGTAGGCAACTTCTCATGAAAATATATAGTACCAATATAAGATCATTGAGCCCATTTAGACCGTGCCATTTAGGACTAGTATTACGTAGTTCGACTTACGTAGTACTAATATTAAGTGGTGTAAACATGCCGTATTACGAAAAACTAGTCCTACTTTAATCCGGTATCTGATGCGGTATTGACCTACACAAATTAGTATTAAATGAGGAATAACCTAACATTTTGTATTGTTTACAAATTAATTCGTGTGTAGAGTGAATTATTATTTGACTGTCGTGTGGTTTTTGTATTAATTAGCGGACTTAATTTATATTTTATTGTGTGATTTTCGTGTTATTACTTAATTCTTATTTTATTGTGTGGTTTTCGTGTTATTTACTAAACTTTATTTTTAAATTTTGTGTTTTTCGTGTTAATTACTAAACTTTATTTTTATTTTTTTGTGTTTTTCGTGTTAATTACTAAACTTTATTTAATTTAATTTGAAATGAGTGGTATAAAAAAAGAAAAAAGTGCGAACTGGTCAGAGGGAGAGACAAATTCCCTTATTGAGTTCTGTATCGAGGAAAATATTCCTTCGTTAATGGATGGGAAGAACTTTAGAAATTCGGACATTTTCTCAAAAATACGGGAGCAAATGTTGCAGTTGGGGTATGAATGCAGCGTATCCCAACTACTCGTAAAGTACAAGCAATTGAAAGGGAAGTACAAAGAGGAAATTCTAAAATTGGGAAAAAGTGGCGGAAGTGCAACCAGTTGGACATTTTATTCAAAAATGAAGGAGTTATTATACAACAGGCCAGTTGAGTGTTTTCCGGAGCAATACGGAATAGACCCGAAGCCCAGGACTAATTCATTTGCTGATGCAGAGCCCGGTACCTCTAAAAATGATGACCAAGGACTAAATGAAAGACCAGCAGACCGATTTATTGAGGAGCATCATACGTTTCCAATTGATGACATAATTGTTGAAGAATTAAGTATGAACTATTCTTATCCTTTACTTTACAAAAATCACAACTTTTTCTTTTCTTTAATTAAAGGTGAAACTGATGACATCGTGATAGAAAGCCAAAAAAGGAAATTCGGAAATAAAGCAATTCCCAAACGGTCCAAACGGAAGACCTACAGCACTGCACTAGCGGAATTCTCTAACAGTTTTTTTGAAAAGCAACGCCAATTAAACATAGAGTTTATATTCGAGCAAAAGAATCTGATCAAAGAAGAAAGGGAATACGACGAACGAGCAAGGAATGAGGATAGAAATTTTTTCCAAACATTATTAATGTATCAAACAAAAAATAATATGTAGAAGAAAAAAAAGGAAGCAATAAAAAATTAAATAATTTAATCTAGTCTCTTTGTACAATTTTATTTATCAAAAAACTATAGAGCTTGACTAAGGTATTCACTTAAAATATCTCGAATTTCTCTTCCCGTTAAGGAATCATAAACACCCAAATGTCGGAAAGGTTGTTCATACAAAGCCATCTCAGGGTCATTCTCCAATTCATCAATCCAGTGAATTGTGAATCCACCATTTCCTTCCTCAATAAAGTTGTGTAATATGCATCCAGCTACCACAACTGATGGCATAAAAAAATGATTAATATCACTTCTTTTTGATAGCATTCTCCAACGAGCCTTTAATCTTCCAAAAGCGATCTCCACTGACACTCGGCAGCTGTTTAAAGCTTTGTTGAAAGCTTCTTGTTGCGAAGGAATTCCAATTCCACTGTAATCCTTCAATAGCCACGTCATCAAAGGATATGCAGGGTCTCCAACTATTACGTAGGGAATTTCTTCACCGCAAATATTTTTTGTTACCTAAAATATAAAAAAAAAACCTGTAAGTATGCATTCAACTAGTATTCTATTGAAAAGTACCTGAGGAACAAAATCCTTAATATATTTATATAAGCTGGATCCCTTAAAAGCAAGTGCGTCGTGACAACTTCCTGGGTATTTGCAAGAAATGTTTCGGAAAAGTAAATTATGATCAACTACGGCTTGTAAATTCAAAGAAACCCAGCCTTTCCTGTTCATAAAATCTCTACGACCGCTTTCAGGTGCCATAATAGGAATGTGGGTACCATCTATGCAACCAATTATTTGAGGTAGAAGACTCTTTCTCTCAAATTGTTCGGATATTTCCTTGCATTCTTCTTCATTTGGCATGCAAATCATTTTTGACAGCAGTTTTTTGTTTATGAGATTGATAACCTCATAGAAATAGGAATGAACAGTGCTCTTATGTATCCCAAATACGTCACCTATAACTCTATACTCACTACAAGAGGCTAATTTATATAACGCAACGGCAAGTTTCTTTGCTGCACTGGCTGGTTCGAGTGGACTTATTGCGTTCAATTTCGGAGATAACTCCGGCTTTAGTTCTTCACAGAGATCAAAAAAAAATACGTTTTGGCATTCGAAATGTCTCGACCCATTGTGCATCGTCAAAATGATTTAATGCATTTGCCCAAAATCCTGCATTTCGTTTCTTTCTCCATATTTTACGTAGAGGCTGTTTGTAAATAGTGATGCCCTTATACACAATTAATAAATAATTGTTGCAGATTTTCTTATAATGTTGTGCCATTAACCTGAAAATTTGCATGTTTTATCTTTGGTATCTAATAATACAAATAACAATATTACCTCATCCTGATTTTAAATTTTCTTCGATGCTCCATTCTTTTGTGCATGCGGTGTACAAACAAACTCAAAATTTTATTTCTCATTTTCCATTTGAAGTTGAGGACAGTTCTGACAAATCTGACAACTGTCAAAGCTTTAATACGAGCGGACTAAACAGCAGCAGGATTAGTACTACGTAATTCGACTTACGTAAAACTAGTCCTAAATAGCTGCGGTCTAAACGTACTCACTGTATCTACACTGCTGCGTTCTTATTGCAATGTGTATCACAGCGCGGCGGAACAATTTCACCGTTCATTTTGCCACGATGTCGCACCGCGCACTAAAGTGTAATCTGTTTCAGCCTTTACTTGAACTTCTTCACTTTGACATTCAGAGCGCCGGGCAGAAATCACATTGTGCCAACACCCGTTAGGGCCATCACAATGCTTTATTTTAATTAGACAGTCGGATTCCCAAAGTCCAGTTCTGAATTGATTGTTAATTAATAGCCGTTATAAATTTATAATAAAAATAATTCTTTTAAAAAAATCATTTATAAATTATTAGCAAGAAAGTTCCACAATTGGTTACGTAAACTTCTATCCGGGGAACAGATAAACACAATCTTTAGAAAAAAAATTGTATAAATCCTAATTTACCTACCCAGAACGAGTACATAGACCATAATATTGTTTCCCAATCAAGCCCGACTATCTCAATCTTCAGAGCCAATCTTTATCTCGAAGTTACGGATCTAATTTGCCGACTCCTCTTACCTACAAATATTGAGTAAGTCACGCTTTGCCTGTTATCATTTGATCATTTCAAATAACGTTTATTTCAGAGAAGCAAAACTTATTCTGTATAAATAACATTTATTTTTCATATGACGAAGTGCCATATTCTCTAATAATTGAATTCCTCAATGTGATATATTATATTATTTATTTTAAATTTTGTTTATTTCCTTAAATCGAAATTATTTTTGTTAGAAATAGCAAATAAATATATTTTTGTATTATCGAAAAATGGCCTTTTGATTTTCAATTCAATTTTATAATAATTAGGAAAAGTTGTTTCAGGGAGTATAAACTAAAAACTTCAGGTAAATATAAATTACCTGATATTCAAACAATATATATAGCACATAATATGAATACACAAAAAACAGGAATATTATTCACTTATTTATTCAAACCATGGGAAATATATATGTACCTACAACTTATTTGTGAGAAGTGAAGGACTCCCGAGGTAAATAAAAATTTATTCTGACCAAATATTGTTTATTTTATATGAATTCTATTTTGATTTGCGTTAAATATTTGCTCGCTATCATCTTGTTTGCTTGAAATATAATTATTATCATTGAAACATTTGCAATACATGTACTTCATTGTGATTTATTGTTACTAAATAATATTTAATTTTTCCAAATAAATAACATTAATTTCACTGAACCAAATAATCATTTGATACAGATGTATCAATCATTTTATATTCCACTGTTGTTGATTCCTGCGAAATAATATTTATGTCTCTCAAACAGAAACAAACTGATTACACAACTCCTAAATAAATATGATAATGCATAAGAAACAAACAACTATTCACATATAAAATTTATTCTATACGATTAAACTTTATTTAAACCAAAGAAATTATTTTTTCAATGTAGGTATATAAAACGATTAGAAAGTCCTTAATCTAATGCATTTAATGCCATTGCTTAACTTATGCAGATTTAACGGTGGGAATTTAAAGTGTTCTACAGAAATAAAATAAAATTGATTTTTAATTTCTTTTCCAATAATATAACTATGCAAATGCACATTGAGACATTCAATTTCAAACCGAGTACAAATAAAATATACATTGTCTTCATTTTGAAACATTTCTTTAATTTGATAAATCTCTTCAATATCAGAGTTTTTCACAATGTAGTAACTTTGATTGTATTTTGTTCCTTTGTATACGAGACTTAAAATAATTGGTATATTTTCATTATAAATTATGTTCAGCTTTAAAACATCGTTCTTTATTTGTTCATACGTTTTGACTTCTGTGAGACTATATTTTGCTTCTTTTAATATTTCTATGATGATAACTCTATCCTGCGATTGCAAAATTTGACTAGAAAAATGTATTCCAGTTTTAATTGCTAAAGATTGTGAAATATTTACCCTACTGTTTGAATTTTTGGCATAGGCCTTTAGTTCTTGATGCTTGCTTTCAAATCTAAAAGACCAAAGATATTTCAAAGGTCCTGATTTACTGGCAATATAAGGGTAGTGTAACAAAAGATGATGTTTGGGTTTAAGATTTTCTTTAAAAATATTAGTAAATAGACCATAGTGCTGAGAAATAAGTTCACTTAAATAAGTAATCAAGCATTCAGTTAAAACTGGAGTAAGAACCAAAACATATTCCCAAATATCATCATTCTCAGGCACTAAATCACCAATTATTAATGGAAAAAAGTTTTTCAAAGCACCACAATTCACGTGCAGACATATGCAAAATATATTTTTTAATATGTTTCAATAGGTGGTGATAAGTTAACTGCTTCGAGTTCCCCATAATCAAAGTTTTGTTTCCTGTTATTAAAATAGTCCAGCGTAAATAATTTCACGTTGCACACATAAAAATCTAAAACTTTACTCATTCCGTATTTACAAATTCCCAAAAATACGTCATGCATGATATCTACGGAATAATTTTCTGTCACATGAAAATTATCCAATATGTTTAGAATAGAATACCCAGAGAATAGAATAGAGTAGCCCACATCAGTACTATAGTTAGATTTGTTACGAAGTAAAGAAATATTTTCTACACCAGATTTAAAAGTATCTTTTTTTTCTCATTTTACAAATCGGCAGAAATAATTTGAATTAAAAGATTTGGTAAAACCTAAAATAGTATTCAATCCCAGATTGTCACCATTTACTAAGCCCAATATAAGATATGCTTTAATTGATATCCCGTATACGCAAATATCAATGCCGTCTATTTCTAATTTTTTCAAAATGTTAATTAAAATATACAAGCAGGAGTCGCATCCAAATGATTTATTATATTGTGATTTTACTAGCATTGCTACAAATATATTACTGTGCGAAGAAATTTTATGCTTTGGAAGTGTTGGGAAGGAATAGTAAAATGCTGATATTGAGTTTTTCCCTGCTGTAATGAAGAGCTTGTCAGTCGACAGAACTACATGCATTCACTTTCACCTGGACGCAGATATATACCGCATCCGACACATCTTTGCTACAAAATCATCGTAGGATTAGCGTGGGTGGCTGCACAGCGAATATGCCGCTAGCGAACAGCCGGCTAGGGGTGGTTCTTGCCACACACATCCCTTGATGCTTGTAAAGTTGTGCACTAAATCATCACGAAGATTGAACAGACAGACGGACGGACAGTAAAAAAAAAGGTAATTGTAAGTGTCAATGCAGACGGACGGACAAACAGAAAAAAGGATATATAAAAGCTCCCTCCTCCTGGTGGAATCTAAAAGCCTGGAAGGAAGAAAATTTATTTAATTAAATGCTGCAAAAAAAACGGAAGACCTCAGCAACGCCGAACCAGTTTTATTCCACCTGGACAGTTTACGACGCTGGAAAGGCGAACGATCGAGAGAGAGAGAGAGTTGAGAGGAGCCTCAGATGTTGCTGAGACCCCGGCTTGGGGATAAGTTGGGCCCAATCGCCCCCATCCACCCTGGCTAAGCCTCCAAAGCCTTAACTATCTGCTTAACCCCATTTATGTGTGTTAGGTGTCGCCCTTCACGCGATTCGTCATCCCGCCCCCATCACGAGAGGAAGCCTAGGCAATCATTGTCGCAACAATTCAAAACGTTCAAGACTCAGCTGCACACATCTGTTAATGTATTCCGAGTGACCAGGGAAGAAGAAAAAAAAAGACTAGATGCACGACT
The DNA here is from genome assembly GCA_963930735.1 of Dioctria linearis. NCBI lineage: Eukaryota > Metazoa > Arthropoda > Insecta > Diptera > Asilidae > Dioctria > Dioctria linearis. Next base: position 256,347,264 of record OZ005740.1, on the reverse strand, counting down.
ATATTCTATGTATGCAGGCGAATAAAGGTAGTTAACAATTCAGATTCATTTCGTTTTCAATTTCTTATTCCGATTAAGCTGCCTACCAGTAATAGAGTTCGGAATTCAGATTGCAGCTAGGAAATTAGGTGAGAAGGATCCGTCTGAACTCAAAGTCACTTATAGCGTAAATCCCCGGTGACTTGACGGTGTAACCAACTCCTCTGCGGAACGATTTCAATAGACCAAATTTGACGTATTTTCTTTTTTTACTTTTTTTTTTTAAATTGTGGCAAAATCCAAACTATTCGGTGTGCAACGTGGAAAAAAGCAAACGATAAAAGAACTTGAAAACTCTGCATCCTGAACTCTACGTAGGCAGACTCCGTTCATCCCTCCATCACAAATATGTTCCTAAGATTAAGATTAGAGTACTAGAGAATAGGCCCTCTTAACTGAACTTAGCTATGCCGTAGGCGACCTATATTCTTATATCTATATATATATATAAAATATACTGTAACGTAATTTCCTTAAATGAAAATTGCTCCGGCCGAGCGGTAAGCGAGGAAGCAATTCTTCTCCAATATTTGGAGTGAATCTTTGTACTCTTAGGTTACTCAAACTCGGGATAGCCGTACTGATAGAGTTTTCGCTTTTATAAAGTAGCTACTCCAGTCACTTTTTTTCGTCCAATAGGTCGACCTGAAAGCTCTCTAAGTTTTACTGGGCTGTTTCGTTGACTTCTTCTGTGCCCTCGCTAAAAGCCCTTGCTAGAACGAAAGTCGAAACGTGACGAAGAATTTTGTCTTTGCCGTGCAGCCTTTTCGGATACCAACCGCCACTTTCTGTAACTAGCAGTAACTGGTGCTTACACAAATGTAGAACAGTAGTGATGGTTTTACGTCCTAGGTTAGGTGCGATAATAAATACTTCTTACGAAAATGGAGGGTAGTACGGGTAATATCGGATCTCTATTAAATTTCAACTATGGGAACTAAATACGGCAGTGTAGAATAATAGTGATAATTTTATATTGCAATTCGATTTCAACTATAGGAATTTCTTAAGAAAAGGTAGAATCATAGTGATATTTGATATTTCAATGTGACTTCAACACTAGGGATTTCTTGGGAAACTATAGGGTAATGTGATAATTTTATATTTCAATTCGGTTCCAACGTTAGAGATTTCTTACAGAACTGTAGAATAATAGTGATAATTTTATATTTCAATGCGACTTCAACACTAGGAATTTCTTAAGAAACTGTAGAATAATGAATTTTTATGTTTCAATGTGATTTCAACACTAGGAATTTCTTAAGAAACTGTAGAATAATCTGATAATTTTATATTTCAATTAGGTTCCAACGTTAGAGATTTCTCACGGAACTGTAGAATATTAGTGATAATTCTATATTTCAATGCGATTTCAACAGTAGAAATTTCTTAAGAAACTGTAGAATAATGTGATAATTTTTATGTTTCAATGTGATTTAGACACTAGGAATTTCTTAAGAAACTGTAAGATAATAGCGATAATTTTAGATTTCAATGCGATTTCAACACTAGGAATTTCTTAAGAAACTGTAGAATAATCTGATAATTTTATATTTCAATTAGGTTCCAACGTTAGACATTTCTCACGGAACTGTAGAATAATAGTGATAATTCTATATTGCAATGCGATTTCAACACTATAGTAAAAAAAGGGAAAAAAACATCAAAAATTACTTATCTTTCCTTCGTTCTCTTGTACTGCCCAAAAGAAGCGGGACTAAGGAACCCGTTTGGCAGCTCGCCCGTTCTTTAACGGATCCGCAAATTCTTCCACCTACCTGAAAATTCCTTGGATAGGGTGAATAAACTTAAGAGACTCCACTTGTTGGTTTACTCGGTTGTCTTTTAATCTAAGCACTTTTACAATTTTTTAGATTTAGTTTAAAAAAATTCCGATCTGCTTTGTTCAGCTTTTTCCTACTCGTGGTTGACGTCTTCACAATCCAATTTCCTCTTCGTCGTCGTTCCTCCAAAACGATCTTGCCCGGGCCTCTTTTTTTGGATCTCCCTTCTCCGGCTGGGGAAATCTCTGGCTCAATTTTGTTGGGGCCGACTTCGCCGCATTTGGGGGAAGTGTCGCCATCTCTGGGATTTTTGGGTCCTCGCTCAGACGTGCTGCCATGCTTTCCCCATTACATCGGAGATGTGCAACTTTTATCTTCATTGCGGGGATCTAAATCCGAGATCTTGTAACAATACGATATCATCCAAAAGATATATATAAAATGAACAACAAAAACAAAAAAAATGAACTTACTTAAGTGGTGGTATGCTACATATTACCCTAGACGGAGAGTTCCCGCGTTGGACTGTGTTGGCGTTGGTAGGGTGCACCCTTCGACGAAATCCATGTATGGCCTCAGAACAACAGCTTTCCTTTTTTTCTGTTCTACGATATGAGTGGGTGCTTTGACTTCTTTTATTTTGATCCTTTTCATCTCTTTGTGTGCTTTCGGATATCCAGTCTTGACTGGTTGTTTGCTAACACTATTTTATTGACTTCGGAACAACAAAACTACCATGAATTCAAATGACCAATTTAATATGCATCGATGGAAAATTCTACCTGTGAGGCGCTCACGGTAAAAGCACATTTTCAAATAGACAAGTCCAAATTTAGCTAATTAATAGATTAGTCAAATATATTATTATTAATATTTTTTATTCGGAGGATACGCACTCAAAACCCAAAAGTCACAGGCGAGGCAGACATGTATTTTTTTACAGGAAAAACTGCGCACAACTAAACTAGTATTCACTGCGTTTCGAAGGTAATTAAAAATATTTCAAGAGATTTAATTATAGTGTTCATAAATTTATTAAAAGATTTCTCATCATTTTGCAGGGAAAGATGCACACAAACTAAACTTATCTTCACTGCTTCTCGCAGGTAAGTAAAAAGTATATTTCACCAACTTTAATTATAATGTTCATAAATTTATTAAAAGATTTCTTATCTTTTTGCAGGAAAAGCTGCGCACAAACTAAACTAATCTACTCTGCTTCTCGCAGGTAGGTACTTACGAGCGAACACTAACTATCATTAATTTTCCTTCTTCTTTTTCCAGGGCAGCGCACTGAAATAATTTGAGCGTCTCTGCTAATGCAGGTAGGTATACGATGAACTCCCCTTTCCCGCGCAAACTAAACTAATCTTCACTACTTCCTGCCGATAGGTAAAAATACTTCACGAAACTTAATTATATTGTCCACACATTTGCACACATTTTATAACATTTTCTAACTTTTTGCAGGAAAAGGTGCGCACATATTAGACTAATATTTACTGCTTTTCGCAGGTAATTAAAAATATTTCACGAGATTTAATGATATTGTCCACAAAATTTTTGTAGATTTTCTTCCCATTTCGCAGGAAAATATGCGCACAATTGGGCGAAATATTTCTTCACAGAAAATTCTTTTTAATACGGTAAGAATTTCCGCAAAAAAAAACTATTTAATTATATTAAATGAAATGTTTTACACTTTCCTTTACCGGAAATTATTTTGAATGAGCTGACTACACCGGTAAGAATTTTCGCAAAACTATTTAATTATATTAAATGGAATGTTGTTCACTTTTCTTTACAGGAAACTTTTAATACGCTGACTCCGCAGGTAAGAATTTTCGCAAAGCAACTATTTAATTATATTAGATGAAATGTTTTCCACTTTCCTTTACTGGAAACTTTTAATATGTTGACTCCACAGGTAAGCATTTTTGCAAAATTTTCTTCACATGAAACTCTTTTAATACGCTGGCACCGCAGGTAAGAATTTTCGCAAAAAACTAAAACCACTTTTCTTCACAGGAAACTTTTACCACGAGGAAACTTTTAATACGGGGAAACTTTAAATACGCTGACTCCGCAGGTAAGAATTTTCGCAAAAAAACAATTTAATTATATTGAATGAAATGTTTTTTTCACTTTTCTTTACAGGAAACTTTTAATTTAAACTGCTGGAAATTATTTTTCTACCAGCGCGTTTTGCTGACCCGTACTCCCCAAAATCTCAAAACAGACTCCCTGAGACGCTACTCACCCAACCGACAGACGAGCCGTTCTTCGTCGGTCGCAATTCGAAATTTTTACTGACGACCGCACTGCTGGCTATATGAGCGGTTGTGTGTGTATTCTTTTCAGGCAGAAATCGTTGCCACAGAATATCTGCTGCAGTGTAGCAACATTTTTCTGGGAATTTCGGGCGGTTTCCTGTAATGCATTGCGTGATGCTTTACAGCTAGGCGAACTATCGTTTCGGAATGCGTGATTTGAACGACAAATTGTTATTTGTGCGAGTTCGGTGCAAATTAAGATTTTTTTCATTTGAACAAAAAATATTATTTTTCTTTCTTTATTATTTCAGGATTTTATATTTCTCTCTTCTAGGATTCCTGGAAAGATTGTAATTTGTGCATGTTCTGCACAAGTTGTAATTTTTACCTGTTTTAATTCTTTTACCCTTTTTGTTTTGTGTAGTAGGTATTCCTCAATTTTTCTTAGAAGTTTTTAATGCTTGTTGATGGAAAAGTAGCAGAGGGCTACTTCTCGAACTTCTTCCCCCTTTTCAGGTACCTTGGAAAATGATGGGGGCCCCTCAACAGAAGGTACAGAGGCTAGGTTAATAAAAAAAAAACAGATGGGGAGGGAAGGGAAAAGGGTAGCGTTTGGGGAATACGCTACACTGCATAAGAGCCTAACGGATTGTCTACCGAAAAAGCATCGTTGTATAGAAAATAAGGAATAATAGTTTTACCAACATAGTTTTCTTTTATGTTTTTCCATCGTTCTCCACTAGGAAAGGATGAAAACCTGCTTTCCGACTTTTCTATTTCTGCCTTAATTTCATCGAAGACGTCTGGACGTTCAAGGAACTTTTTTATTTGAAACTCGATAGGCATAACTATACCTTTTGATAAATTTTCCTCTAAAATGGATATACCTTTCTTTAAGCTTGGGAGTATTTGATTATTTATGACAAAGGATTGATGGTACTGATAAAGATTAAGAGAATTTAAAAATTTCAAAAGCTTATAGTCAGTCTCTATTTCTTTAAAAAATCTAAATTGACTAAATTGCTATTTATTTTAACTTGGACTTTTTCTGGAAAGCTTCTAAATTCATTTCTCCAAGATGTTACAGTGTAATTCAAAATTTCTTTTAATATACTTATACTCATGTTAAATTATGTTTTGCGTACAGGAAACTAATAGTTTTCAAAATATAAAGTCTAAAGCATTTTTCAAAATTTCTAATGTTAGTTCCAACAATATTCTCATTATTGTTTGTGCAGAGGTATAGTGTATTTGCTTAAAAATTATCAGGATTATCATTACCTATATTTTCATTAACAGATGTTTCTTGGCATTGTAAAGATGAGTCTATAATATGTGTTTTTAATGAGTGACGTTTGAAAGCATGAACTGTACAAAAAAATTTGTAAAGAGCTGTTAATTCCACATCTATAAACTTTTTCCAATTTATTTCGTGGCGTGTGCAATGTGTGTAAATGAAGACATAGTGCAGATATTTCATTATACCCATTTTTACATAAATAACAGTAAGACATGTTACTGTTATGTAGCCTATCTAATAATATAAACAACTAAAAGTGTAATCTATTTTTGGAATCAGCTAATCAAATTGAAAAGGCTTTATAATTTGTTTTTTAATAACGTTAAAAATTGATAATAACTTAAGGTAAGTATATGAATTAGCAAATACCCCTATAAACTTTACATATTCTTCATTGCAGAGATTAAGACTCTGAAACGCAAGATGACATTCAATCATACTTTGTTTTAAATTCGTATAACTTTCTCGTGGGTAGGATAAATTAAAAACGTGGAAACTCTTGAAGCAGCAATCTAAGGCCTTAAGGAATGAATGATGTGAAAATAATATACCATATACAGCTACAATACTTTTTTTTTAAATGTCTTCAGCCTTCACAACTATTACTAAATATTTGTTCAAGAAGGACCTTTGATTTGGATTCTCCGGTATATAGCAAAAGCTAAAAAAGTTTTTAATTTGTTATTTCATCACACAACTCATTATATTTTGGATGACAAGTTTCAAGTCTTGGTTTGACTCATCAACAGGTCCCAAATAGCGAAATTGAGTGACTTGAAAAACAAATGAAAAAATAGAACAAAGAAAAGAAATAAAAAATTAAAAAAATTGAGAAAAATAGCAAGAAAAGAAAATTTTTATTAAAAAATTTAAAAAAAACCAGATTCATTCGAAACGAATCGAACCTGTATTCGCCGGGCGTTCGTTTCGAATGAATCTGGTTTTTTTCAATTTTTTTTAATAAAATTTTTTTTTCTTTCTATTTATCACAATTTTTTTCATTTTTTCCTTTCTTTTCTTTGTTCTATTTTTTCATTTGTTTTTCAAGTCACTCATTGGGACCTATGAGTCAAACCAAGACTTGAAACTTGTCATCCAAAATATAATGAGTTGTGTGAAGAAATAACAAATTAAAAACATATTTTAGCTTTTGCTATATACCGGAGAATCCAAAAAAAGTTCCTTCTTGAACAAATATAAGTTTAACCCGGTAAAAAATTCTATAGAGGAATCTCTATCTTTACTATTATTAAAGGTTGCAGAGAACTACCTTTCTGTTTTTGAAGCTCGCTTAAAGAGGTAAGCCTTTGCTGTACTTCTCTGTCAGTTTCTACTACTTGAACCATAGAGCCGATAGAGTCTTGTATTGATGGTTTATGGTGCTCGACACCGTGAGCCGTTTTAGTCTGGTATCTCGTTCCAGGTGGTAACAAATTGTGCAATGCAACTATTGATGTAAAAGTCTTAGAATCTGTAAATTACAACGTTGTTGAGTATATTTTAAAAATTATAGAAAAAATATTACCGCCTTCTTCTTCCTCGCTTGGTATGTTTTCAAGCTTGTTTCTCTCCTTAACGATACTTAATATTTCTGACTGAACTATTTTCCACTTTGAAAACAAATTATGCTCGGAAATTGCGTAAATTGATTCAAAATCAATATCAATCTGTAGATGAAAAAGGATTATTAATAATCTCATTTAAAAAGAAAGTAGTACTTAAATTAATTAAATATCCATTTTAGAAAGCTACTGTGCGGATAATAATATAATTAGTGTGATCATTATAAATTAAGTTAACAATATAATGTAAACACCAAAACAAGAAGCATAATAATGTATCTAAGAATATGTTGTAAGTAGGTATAATGAATAAGGAAAATAGCTAGAATTGGTATAATACCAATTCTTACGATATTTTAGACGTATGCCCGTATGTAATTCCGTATGGTCACACATATGTGCAAGTTTGATTGTTAAAGTGCTTTTTCATATCTAATTCTAGAACGGCTTGTCGAACAGTGAAAATATAACCAATTTCATAGGATTTTATATTCTGAAGATCTTTTCAGCATACAATAAAAAAGTCTAGGACTGACCGTTTTCACAATATATTTTAGTATGGCAACACCATCAACGCGTTGCTCGAATTAGTCTATTTTTGTACAAAATTTCACCTCTCTGAGTCGACGCGTTCTCAGACAGAGTCCAAATATATAGTGAGAAATGGGAAGAATGTACGTCTAGAGCTACGAAATGTAGCACAGACATTTTCATCTCGGTAGCTTTAATATTCAGCCAGCTTTTCCATGAACTCCTTGCTTCAAACTTCAATTGCCTTATGGCAGAAACACATCTAGGCCTCGAGGCTTCCTCGAGGTGTTGTCAAAATTTCCAACACGGGTTTTTAAATGATGCAACACAAAACCAAGCCAGCAGCTAGCCTCAAGGCCTAGCCGCAAAGCGCGCTTTGCTCAATGTTGGAAATTTTTATCTCTCTACTCTGTCAACAAATGTACTAACAAAATTACAATGACAGCACCCAGCCTGGTGGTATCATTTTGTTTTCATTTCTCTGAGGCAAGCCTTGAGGCGAGCTGCGAGGAAGCCTGAGAGAGGCCAGGCCTGAGGCTTGCTTGGATGTGTTTCTGCCTTTAGTAATAAGACGTTTCAAGCTTTATGTGAAGCTGAATAGGATCCGCATTATCTATGAGCTGCAATTTGTACAGCCATTACATAGTTTGAAATACACATTCTTCCAATTGTTATAATCTATAGTATAATAATTATAATGCTTACCAATCTATGACCATAGGAATGTTTATATAGAGGCCCGTATCTTAAGATAGCAGCAATTGTCTTGTCTTCACATAAAGTGATCTCTTGCCTTCTTTGTTTAAAAGTTTTGCTCCACTTTTCTTCCACCGTTGGCCAAGGCTGCTGGTTGTACAGCAGTCAGAGCTCGACAGAATCTGCAGTCTCCGGTTGACTCTCTAAAATAATAAAACGTTCCACATTATTAAATTTATAATAATTGTATAGAAAATATTGTACATTTACTAGTTTGTGGCAACTCGCTCTCTATTTTACGTTTTAAAGTTTTTTTTTAAGCAGTCCTTTATTTCTTAATTTTTTCATGGAATTATGATATTTCTGGTATAACGCTCTACGAGGATGGGTATTTTCAGTTCTTTCAATATAATACGAAGTCTGCAATATAATTTGTATTATGTAAAGAAAATGAAATAAAATAAACTCCCACCTCCTCCTCACTTGGAAATATTTCCCTTATTTTTGAGACAACTTTTATAAAATCATCGGGGTTAAGGTGTATATCATTTTGGATGCAATACGCCACTATAGAAAAAATAATATTTTTTCGAGAGTAAATTGTCGTTATGCTTTTCGTAATGTTTAAGAGCCTCCTTCGCTGGAAAATGATTTTGTATGATGTACTTTACGTCCTGTATTTACAAAGCTGAGAATTAAAATTATAAATTCTATATAGATATTTTAGTTACAATTTGATTATCAACATCCCGCAGGGAAATTGGAATAATCGATCTGGATGTAGATGGGGTATTTGAGTTGCTCCGAACGTTATGATAAATACTTTCAGAGGTAGTTACAGATAGTGTGTCCGCTACCGAAACTATGTATCACCCTTGTTTAAAAAAATTAAATTTAAGAATATACTATATTTAAGAAAACAAACATATCACAAACATTTTTGATTTTCCATTCAGCTAATCTTCTTTTGAATTTTGTTCTTATACCTATTAAGGTGATAAGTTGGTCTATGTCACTCCCTCTTATATGAGGTAGGCAGTCTGGGTCAATTTTGTGTTCTACAAAATAAAAAAATATGAGAAAGGGAAAGACTAACCTCCAAAGAGTGCGTGGTGTGGCACCTTGGAACAAAGTTGCTAAGTCCTCATATAACCCCCAGCTTTTCAATAATTCTTCAACGTCAACATTTATATCTTCATCTGGGGTTAACACGTAAGATGTGTAAGTAGACTGGGATAAATCCGTATATTCGGTTTCTATTCCATAATCAGATGTATGTGGACTTCCCGCATTTAACACTTTAAAACATTAATAATGTTGCAGTAAGGAAAAAAATAATATGTATAATATACCTGTCTAAACAAACCCTAATTTTAACGGTCTTTTCTTGTAATGATAATAAATTTTTCTTTCCTGAATTCTTTTCCAACCAACTTTGCCTTCTCTTGGTAAAAATTAAACAAAAGAAACCTCATTTAACTTTTATGCAGTATGTTGTTCAAAGACTTATTACCAAATATATTTACGTGAGGAAGTCATCAAATAAAAGTAGTGGAAGTGTAAAAAAAACAATACATTTCATTCAAGCAAAATGAAATCTTGGGAGTTTTAAAAGACCTAGACTAAACTTCAACTTGAAATTAAGCTACCTGTGAGAATATCTTTCCTCTATCAAAATGCGAATTGAACATAAATATGAGAATCGTTTGAATAATTTGCATTTAAACGCTATTTTAGTACATAGACCTGATACGAAATACACTGAGTTTTTTCTTTGTTGAATTTAAATGACATTGTTGAAGTTGATAACAACGAACGCAATAAATAAGATAACAGAATACGAAAGTAAGGAATGCATAAGATTTTGTGCTAGATTTATTTTCTATTAAATTCAATGGTACTTGTAAATTTATGCAATTAGCTAATGCTCGGATAAACAACTTTTGTATATTACTAGGGGACTGTTATTTAGAAAAAAAATAGGTATACTTACATAGCACAGACCGAAGCGGTGTAAAGTGAGAAACATCCATGTTCAGTAAATCACTTTTCTGAATTTTTTCTTCAAATTATTAGCTTTGCTGTCCAAATATTAAATGTTGACTCACAACAATATTATTTGCGGTATATTTACAGTTAGTACGATCACTTTTAACACTGTACGTGTTTTTTGCTTCAGTTTTGTTTTTATTTTTTTCACTTTTCACATTAACAGTGATAACACACAGTAATTATAGCAACTGTACTGGGGACACAAATCAAAAAAAATGCTCAGTAGACTGTCTGAGAAGATTACACAAGTGCCGTTCTGCTTGACAGCCCATCTCACAGCTTCCCAAACAGCTGTAAGTTCAGCCGTAAAAACGTCTGACCAAGATGGTAGTACGTAGGTTAGGGAGAGATTGTCTTCTATGCTATCCGACCAAATGGCGATACCAACGTCCTCCCCATTTTTTGAGGCGTCCGTGTAAATGTTTGTGTCTGCGTCAATGCGTCTGTATGTGTCTGTATGAAGTCTTATTTTGCTAGTGTTGTCAAGATGTTCGTAGCTTCTTTCGCACGTAGGTACTCTCCAGGGGGCAGGTTGCCAATAGGGTTTTGTTTTTCCGGATCGAAGGGAATAGATCGGAGGGTGTCAGGAATGGGGTTTAAGGATAGGATGTCCAGGGCTAGGAGATGAAGTGGGGATTTGGGATCGTGTAGGGTCTTGAGGAAGAGGTTGCTGGCAAGTTCCTCTCTTATCTGGAGAAGAGTAGGGAATCCTGACTCCACCAACACACTGGGGATAGGTGTGGTGCGCAGTGCACCGAGAGCCAATCTGGCCGTAGCAATAAAGGACGTTTGGATCTTGCAGACATTCTTGATGTTAGTGAAGCCGTAGATGTTGAGGCCATAGTCCACTTTACCTATGATGAGCTGCTTAGCGATTTTTATTGCCGTCTCCAAAGGAGGGCCGGAGTTCCTTCTGCAGATGATGTTAAGTACGTTGTTCTTACTTTTGATAGCGTCCGCAACAATCGCTGCTTGTTTGGTCCAGTTGAGATTGTGCGCAAAGACCAGCCCCAGGATTTTAAGACTTTTTTGGAGAGGGATAGAAGCTATAAGGCGTTCTCTGCACATTTTCGTCTGCGACAGACATGTAGTGCTTCCAACTTGTTGTAGGTGATTCTAGCCCCGTTTGTGTCGGCCCAAACGGAGATTGCTCTCATTGTCCTGTTGAGCACGTGCTTAACAAATGGGACTTCATTTGAAGCATAACAGATGATGTTGTCAGCGTAAATGTGGAAGAAGAGATTCGGTATTTTGTCCAAGCTTTCACAAAGAGAGTGCATATAGGCGTTGAAGAGTTGGACAGACAGTGGGGACCCTTGCAGGTGTCCGTTAAGGATGTTGTGTGTGGAGGAGAAGTGTCCTCCGACTCTTACTGTAGTTCTTCTCTTTGTAAGAAAGGAGTTAACTGTTCAAACGAATCTCTTGCCCACATTCCATCGTTCAAGCTGTCGCAGTACGGAGTGCTTAGGTGTTCGATCGAACGCCTTTTCGAGATCGATTGACAGCACAACAAAGTGTTTTCCCCTGGAGAGCGCGCATGCCAGGTTATGGTCCTGGAAAAGGGATTGAGTCCCCCTACCAGGCCTGTAGCTTGTAACTAGTGGCAGCAGCTTCTCTTCCAGTAGCCAAGACAGTCTGTTGGCCATCAGCTTCTCGAGGATTTTGGAAATTGCGGGAAGGAGCGTGATCGGTCTGGTTTCGGAGGGACAAGGGATATTTTTTGAGTTCCTTGGCATAGACCTAATCTCGGAAAGCTTCCAAGCTTGTGGAAATCTGCTCAGATTGAGGATAAGGTCGAAAAGTCCTCTAGCTCTTTCTAACCAGGCTGAGGGAGCCTGTTTGAACAAACCAAATGAGATGTTGTCCAGACCTGGAGTGGTACCATGGAAGGAGTTAAGCGTGTTCTTAACCAACTGGAGGGAGAATGGATCTTCTCAGGGATTGGGAAGGTGGGTGTCTTTTGTCCTGTTGCTGGTCTCGACGCACAATCCTTTCGTGGTCAAGAAGGTAGGGTCGGGTTCGCTGGAGTAGCTTGTAAAGTATCAGGCAAGACTTTCGGCTATTTGCTTCAGGTCCTGGACTAATTGGTCCCCTATTTTAAAGCCCGTGATGCCTGCCTTAAGGTGGCTGCCACAAATAGCCCGGACCTCCCGCCAATTTTCCCCCATTGGGGTGATCTCCCTGATGATCTCCCTGCGCATCTGTGCATTTGCCCTGCGGTATGCAATGGCATTTGCAGTGCCAGGTTGTCGCTTGAGTCTCTTCCAGGCCGAGTCCTTTCGTTGGATAAAACCTTGAACGTGCGCCGTAAACCACGGGGGCTGTATTTTGGTAGCAGCTTTGCTGAGGGGAATGCTGTTGTTTGCAGCGAAACGTAAGGCCTTAGTGAGTGTGGCTGCCTCTTGGTCTATTATTGAGCTGGAAGGGTGTTGGAGGAGGTATTGCACTACTCCAGCTTGAAACTTGTCCCAGTCGGCGCGGCGATCGATGTATCTCGGTATATGAACCTTGCCAGGAAGAGCCCCAGACATGGTGATAACAATAGGGAGATGGTCGCTTCCCTTGAGGTTGTCGACTACCTTCCAGTCTGCTAAGTGTGTAAGGGAGGGGCCGGCAAGGAGAGGTCTATATACGTGAAGGTGTTGCGTGTATTGAAGATGGTTGGTGAACCGTCGTTCAGGAGGACAAGGTCGGTCCAGCCAGCCCACAATCCTATTTCCCCTTAGGTCGCTCCTCAGCGATCCCCATAGCGGATGATACGAGTTGAAGTCACCCAGTAGGAAGATAGGACCGGTAATCTGCTCCAATAGGGAGCTGAGTAGACCGCCGTCCACCGCGTCCCCGACCCCCACGTAGACGGACACGGCATTGAAGTGAGTACGCATATAGACCTTAACCGCAACTGCAGTTATAGGTGTGTTGATGAGAATTTGGGTAGAGGGAATGTCTTCCCTTACCAGCACTGCTACACCTCCACGTCGGGTGCTCGCGGTGCTGCAATGGTACAGGGTGAAGTTACGAAGGTTGATGGGAGGGGATGAGGATGGGAGGTGCGTTTCTTAGAGAGCGAGGATGGAGGGTGAATATTGGGAGATAAGCAGCTGAAGGCTGCTCAAATTGTTGAAAAAGTCACAGATATTCCATTGCAGGATCGTGCAATCCTCAGAATGGTTCTGGACTTTTGGTGTGGGATGGGCCATATGGGAGAGGAAAAGTTAGAAGAGGGGATAAAACTGGAATATCGTTGGCATCTTCTGAGAGTAAGTACGGAGGAGATTCTGTGGACGTCTAAAGCAATTCGTCTTCAGAGACAGGTAGTGTGTTTTGTTCGGTGTCGTATCGTATGGTTAGGGGTGATGATATGGGTGTTTGCGTGTGTTTTAGGTAACGAGTAGTGAGATTTTTGAATGTAGCAGGTGATAGGGAAAGGAGTTTGTTAGCATTCTCATGGGTTGTCGCCCCGAGGGTGAAATTTGTGCCAGCCGTTATGCTAAAGTCCGCTGGAGCTGGAATGATTATGTTTATGTTTTGTTGTTCTGTTGAAGAACGTTTTTCGGAGAGGGTGTCTGATATGATTATTTCATCAATATCCATGTTCCTGTCAGAGGGGGTGTCCTGTGTTTTGTGGAATATTACCTTAGTTTTTATCTTTTTTGGTGTGGTTTCGTTAGTTTTCTGTGGGTTTTGCTGTCTTGCGAGTCTTTGTTTGTCTGTTTTGCGGTGTGTGGTTGTGGTTTTGTAGTGGGTGTGTCTATGTGTGCCTTTGTATTTGTGAGTGCTGTTGACGTTTTGCTCTGGATATTGGCTTTGGTTTCAGGATTGTTTGTTTCCGTTTTTTCCCTTGAGAGTTGCTTGGATTGTTCTTAAAGGCGTCGGCGAAAGACACCCTCGGCATAGTCCTGCTTTGGCTTTCTAGAACCGGGACAAGATTACCATTCAGGGCGTACCATTTCCTCCTGGCCTCGTACCCCGTTATATGGTTGTCCACTTGGAGTTTTACTATCTCCTTCTCTTTCAAGAAGGTAGGGCAAGAGCTAGATAACGTTGTGTGTTTGTCCGCTCCCTTGCAATCAATGCAATAGATTCTGTTGCAATTGACGTGAGTGGATTCGTCCTTGGGCTTGGAGTCGACACAGAACTCGCACTCCGGAGTCTCTTTACACGAGGATTCGTGATGCCCGAATTCCAAAGAAGACCTACAGCGGAGTGGTGCTGGATACCATCTGCGTACCGGATGGTTCTCCAAGCAACAGACTATGTTCGTGGGTGGTGTGAAGCGGTCGAAAGTCATTTGCAGGGCACCGGAGGGTATTTTGACGTTATCTTTTCGGCGTGTAAGTTTCCTTACCTCGGTAACGGACTGATTCTTCTCTAGTATTTCAGTTTCTGTTAAGAACTTTAGGATGGGGATGAATAAGAAAGATTATGTTTCCTTTTTCTTCTTTTCTTTTAGACGGATGTCTTATGGGAAAGTAGCAGAGGGCTACTTTCCAAAATTAAAGATATATCCTTTTGCCCCTTTTTCGGTACTCCAGAATTATAGCAGCCCCAGGACATTAAGAGGGAAAAAAAAGTAGCGTGCCGGCAAAACGCCACAGTATTTAGTCGGATGTCTATGCCGCATGTGTTGCCTCATTCCAGCAAAACCCTCAAATTCACTTTCATATATCGGACATTTCTTATCGTAAGTACTGCTTGCCCCTCTGCAATAACGCCGTTGATTTTGTCGCAAGCCAGCAAGCGAGGAGTAAGATGCACCACACATGCAGTGAAAATCATTCACCTGTGACGCAGAAATAGCGGTTGTACTCACCAGTCATACGTGCCTTTTTTATATATATATTCTCAGCTCCTTTTGAGTACAAAATATAGTTTTCGTTTTTTATTTTATATATATCACAACCAGTTCTATTCAAATATTCCTAATGTCCAATAACGATAAATAATATGCAAGCTGAAATTGTTTAAGGAATTTTAGCTTACACTATTTATATATTGAAATGAGAGGAAATTACTGAAAATATTGCTTTTGAATTTTAATGTAAGAAAATTTCATTAAAAAGATTGGAAATCTTTACAGTGCTTGCCTGAATTGTCTCTAACACGGCCATCCTGCTGCCAGAATTTAACTGAAAGTAGGGTTAGTATCTACGTTGTTAAATTTTCTTGTTTTATTTAGGTTATGCGTTAGTTTGATAAGTTTATAATTTCTTACTGTTATTTTTATACCCTAGATGAAATCTAAGGGGTATACTAAGTTTGTCATTCCGTTTGTAACACCTCGAAATAATGATGGTAGAGCAAAATGGATTGGACACCCATTCATAATATTAAAAGTTATTTTGATTTTTGCATGTCCGTCTGTCCGTCCGTGCGCACGATAACTCGAGAACGCGTATACTTAGAGAGCTGAAATTTTGTACATGGACTTTAAAAAAAAAAGTAAAATTAAGTTCGAAAATGAGACAAATCGGGCAACTTCTTCGTAGGGTTGCCATATAAAAATTTCGTTTTCCGCTATATATTTGGACACTGCCTGAGAACACGTCGACGTAGAGAGCTGAAATTTCGTACATGATGTTTTTACTACATTAGCAATTAAAATATCTGAAATGGACTAAATCGGGCAACTCCTTCTTGGTGTTGCCATATAAAAATTTAGGTTTTTTACGTATACTTTGAAAACGATAAGTCCAACACATTTTTATTGTACTAAAAACCTCTGCAGAATACGAAATCCTATAAAATTGATTATAATCATTTTTTCTGTGCGACAAACCGTTCTAGAAATATATGCGAAAAACAACTTCAAAATCAAACTTGAATAGATCGGTGACCATACGAAATTTAATACGGGCATTCATCTAGGGTATCATAAGAATTGGTCTTAGACCAGTTCTAGCTTTTTTACTTGTTTATAATTGTATTTTTAATTCCTTCTTACTTCCTCTCAACTTTTTACTTCAGCTGTTTGGTGTGTACCCGGATATGTACTTCTGTCTACTTTGCGTTTTCTCGTCGGTAGCGAGCCTTCGCTGAATTCTAGCTTCACAGGAACCATTGGCACTTGTTAAATAATTTGCTATGTCGCTCTTGAACTGAAGTAGTCATGTGGGATTATATGGATCGCTTTGTTTCAGATGGCGGCGATATAAAAGCCATCCATTGACAACACACAAGTCAAAGAAATAGTAAAAGACCCTCATATACCATTTCTTCCCTCTATTATTTATGCGATAGGGCTCCATGGGCATATTGCATAAATCTACTCCATCCATAAATTCTTTGTATTCTGCTATGCAGTTTGGTCGAGCAACGTCTTCATATTTCTTTGCCTTCTTATTCCATCTTTTGCAAGTATCTGCAAGATCAGGTCCGGCGAAAGAAGATGCCAAATATACGGCTTTGTTGTCATACCATTTAGTGACCACAATATTGTTTGTTGTGTCAACTTTTGCATGCAGACTCCCTCTGCCCATCTTCTTCATCTCTCCATCATTCCTAAAAACGCAACCTTTCAACCTATTAGATCTAATTGTCCCAATAGAGTATATTCCAAGCGTAGCCGATTTTTTTTTATCAAGGGTAGACCGGTATAGAAATTATCAAAAAATATTTTAAAATTAAGATCCCTGGGTACATTTTCAATAAGCCGAAGGACAACGTCAGCCGTTTGGCCCATCTCGCTTGCAGGTTGAGTGTTCTTTCCCGTGTATATTTCAATATCAAACAAACCCACTGCTTGCTGCACGACAGAATACCTTAATCCCCCAGGAGTGGGGCTTATCTTTTAGAAATTGTTTAAAATACAAGAATCCTTTATAGGGTATCATATGTTCATCAATCGATTGTTTTTCCTCCTGCGTATTCTTCCATAAATTAGCCCTCAGAGCATCTAAAGTAGGCCTAAATTTAAATAACGAATCGTTTCCTTCATTGCCCTTTTCTATAAAGTCGCTGTTGTCGTTTCCATGATAATATCTCCTCAAGGTCTTAAGTCTATCTCCGGACATTACAGCTATTGGAGAAAAGCGTGTCGGCAACTCCTAATAGCCATAAACGGAGGACATCTTCACAATTCCCATGAGTATATTAATGCCAATAAACTGTTCCATCTCTTTTTTGGAAACGCCCAGAATAGTGCCACTGGTATGATAAACCAATGTCTCTATCATGTTATCATCAAAAAACATCTTGAAATATGAAATTAGCGTAAGTATATTTAATGGTGGATCGGGTAATGACGATTTCCACACAATGTTCTCTGGTGGTTCAAATGAACGTGACTTCCAACGATATTGACTGGAACTGTTTCCTACCAATTCACCTTCCTCTGCATCTGTTTCTTTGATGTTAGGAGAATTCACTTCAATTTCAAGATTGGGGAGATTCTCATGTGATGCAGCAGTTACTTTACTTTCACGAAAGTCAACGACTTCTTCTTCATCCGAAAACTCCATTTCTGAGAGTTCACCATCCGGTTCTATTATGCATTGATAAATGTCGTCTTCGTTCAACGTGTTTGATCTGATTTTCTTAGATACATTTTCGAAAACTTCATTTTCCCATCTTTCAGTCATTTTACACTAAAATAAAAAATAAATAAATAAATAGGCATGAAAATACCACATAGCCACACAATTGTAATAAAATGTGGATTAATACGATATCATTATAAGAGAAATAATGTCATTGAAAGTAAAAGACCATTACCATTACCACTATTGACTAATGACTACATTTGAAGTCATATAATGTTTTTTGAAAAATATACATTAAAATATTATACATTACAATGAAAATATAAATGCTATATTGTTAAAACAATAGTAAATAGAAATAAAGCAAAAAATATTGTAATACATTGAAAATATTACAAATAATGGAAATTATGATTCACTTACCAGAATATATTCAATATGGTGTCCTTAAATCACTTGCTGCAACTTTCACATTACAATTGAGATAAAACAGTTAACAAAGCATGTGTTAAAATGATTTAACTTGACAGTAGAACCCTACTTTACCGACCCAAATAAAAATGTTTGTGGACATTGACACATAGATGTCTATATAAGTCTTTAATATTTTATGATTACATTATGGAGTCAATAGCCAGGAAAGGGTTATTTTTATAATCTTTTTGTATTGCGGGGAAGGTATTCCCGTCCGCCTTCGTGGCAAAAAAAAACTTGAAGACCCTCCAAAAAAGCAAAAAAAAAACCAGATGTCTTCTTCTCTCCTCCTATTTTAGTCAAATTTCGAGGTTATATTTCGAATAGCCACAAGGAAAATAGTGGGAAATTAAATCGTTAAGGCTAGAAACTAAGGGTCATCTTCTTCGTTATGACTTATTATTTATTAGCTTATTATTCTGTTTGCTGTTTAAAATCATCGTTTAATATCTATTTATGCATTCGTATAATTAGTTATCTTTGAGTTAATGCGATATTATTATTATTAGGTTTATTGATTTTTTTAACCTACTTTAGATTCCCAATCTGATATTGATTATACAAATGTAAAAAGGGAGATTGAATATTTTTGCAATATTGGATGCATCCAGCTTGAGGCTTTTATTTACTCTACGATATTTTGTTCTAGTATTAATTCATTAATTCAGTATCTCCTCACACTACTCGTAAGACCTTCCAGAGATATGCCTTACATATATACAATAACATACTTCAATCGTATAATAGTTAATAATAATAAATAAATGAATACATAATTTCAAACTTCATAGTAAATGTGATTCTACCAATTTTGTATCTTAATTACACGTGATAAATGTCATTGCCAAGTTTTTATCCATAATAGCCTCACATACAGGTGTCGCTGTCTTGATAGTATCCCCTTTTGATTGAAGTCAATGATTAAACCGCGTGCTAATCCTTTTCTTGCCTGGGATAAACTGCATGTGTATTATATAGATGTTTTTTTCATTCCGTGGATATGTTTTTGTTTTGAAATAATACTCGTACTATTTCCTCAAAGAAATTGAACGACATTTCTGACCGTAAACCGAATGTTCTATGGCGTATTCAAGGAAATTCTGACAAATATATCCCAATTCAATCGAAAATAAATAAACAAACTCCAGTAATTATTATTATTACAAACTTTACTTACTTGAACAAACAAATATTATTAATCAAAAGAATATGCTGTCAATGATTTGAATATAATATGGTAGATTTAACACAATGAACGCAACTTGACAAGTTACCTACAAAAGTTTGGGAAATCTAAAAATTTTTCACCAACATAATTGACAATTCATAGCTTACATTCGTGGGTTCTGAATTTGGTTATGCTGGTGTGCTGTGTCATCACTTAGATGTCCAATATATAGAAAATTTAAATGCAGTAAATCGGAAAAAAACACGAATGATTAACCATATAAATTAAATATTTTGCTGCTAATAAATCATTATGATGTTAATACATTTATGTCATTAAAAAAACAGGCTTACTGGGAAATTTACGGCCCACTCCCTGCCCCTACCTGGCTCGCGCATGATTTCCTTCTAAATCCTCCACTTTCAATAAATATATCCATAATTCACCACTGGGTAATTCGACCAGCTTTGCTTTCTGATCTTCAACTGCTAACAAAATCCACTGCCAATCTAATTTCGTTTTGTCAATTTTCTGTTTTAATTTTTCTGCAACTTCTGCTAAACTAGTTGGCCTCTCAGAGCAATTGTTTAAGCAAACTTCAGGTGTTATAAAACTCAAACTTTGGAAATATGAGTCGAAGATTGGTAAGCGCCCTCGTATAACATAAGCAGCTGTTGGGTAAAATTTCAAAATAACTTCTCTTATTTCTTTTTGTGCTTTTACATCTAAATCTCTTAATACGGATTCGCAATTAGTTCCGACTTTTATCTCCTCTAACGGCAATAAATTATTTTGATCATTTATACGACATTTATATTAAGGTATTTCGGTCTTATGAAATTTGCAAGTAAAGTATTTGACTCCTACTAGCGAGTGTATGAAATACGGGTTTTGCTTGAAACATCGTATTAAATGTGTTAAAGAAATTGAGAGCGTATTTTAGAAAAGTTAAGTACGCCTTAATACCGACGTTTTGTGAAGAATTTAGTATGCATTCAGCAGATTTCAATTTATCCTCAAATACAGGTAATCTAAAATAAATTTCCAAAGTAATCCAATTTTCTAGTATACGTTTTACACAGTTCCATCGCGATAACCATCGTGTGTCAGCCAATTTTAAATTTTTGTTTTGATTTTCCGTAAAACGTTTTCTAGATACAAATTAGAATAGCTGTACATTTAGCACTAGAAGATAAGTAGCCACCAATTATATTTCTAAGTAAATCTTCTAGAGATCTGGGCAGTGCAGAGCAAGCTTTACTAGCAACGATCGCTGTTATATAAGAAACACAGTTTATAAGGACTAAGAATTTTCTCAACATCATGTCTTTTCATCACTTTCAATATATTGGGTGCGTTCACCGACACGATAGTGTCTTGTAGCGTAGTGATCATATGTCAAAAGAGTTGCTTTGACAGTTAATTACTACGCCACTTATGAATCATAGATACGGGAATATCTCAAAAACGGTTGCACTTAGGTAGATACACGTGCTTAGTCAAATTAAAGGTAACATTCCGGGGTTTCTAAATCTTGTAATAAAACTGTATAGTTATCATGCATTTGGGCGGGAAAATCGTTAAAATTTGAAAAAATTAGGTTTTTTTCCTATTTTTTTTTAATTTGACGTCCTACTACTTCCGACGGAAGGTGACAGGAAGGCTCATTGGGCTTTCATTGGAAAGCTTAGATGGTTTGCTATCATCTGAGATGAATCCCACCTTGATAGGGTGTATATCAAGATAGTTACAGGGTGTAAAGTGGAAGAAGTACTAAAAATCTTAAGCCCCCTACCGCCGAAACGACGTGCCTTATACCTTATCCCCCCTTATAATTTTTTGCTTGTCTCCACCTCAGCTATTAAATCCTTGAGCTAGGTGCATCAATTATGAAACACCCTGTATATTATATTTTATTTAACTTTCACAAGTGGTAGATAATAATGAAGGAGGCGATAGGTCGTGTCGAGAAATGAAAAAAATTGTATGGCAGAAGGGGGTGAATTCTCAACCCTTTCCGAGATAATCGGGGTTAAAGGACTATGGGTACGTGAAACGCAGGTTTGTACTAAAACAGTTATATCTCCTAAACGACAAACAGTAGAAAGATGGTCGGGGTGCTAATTTATAGAGAATCTCCTGCTCTTTGATTCAATGTGTCAACGCTTCTTCTACAGTATGTAGTTTAGAAGAAACGGTCTGCCAAACTTCAAGTTTCAGCTTTTGTACCTCATTTTTTTCTGTTTGAAGCAAAACAACTAAAATAAAAACGTTATAATTTTTTTTCTGTCTTACTCCTGTTAGAAGCTAAGATGGTTTTCTTTAAAAAGCACTTTGTTTTCATTTTGTACCTTTCATCGTTTGTGAGTTATGACACAAAAATTACTCCAATGCATGAAAAGTCTACTTTGCAAGAAAATATGAAATAGTTAAAACCATAAACAACATTTTTATATTTATTTATTATGATCCAGATAGGAACAATAATAACATTAACTATTTAAAATATTTTCAAAATGCTCCCCGTCATTTTGAATACATAGTAAAGCTCTACGCTTAATAAATCTTTTAAGATCAGTTGCTGCAAAATCCTCTTTAATTTTGTTGGAAGTTTCTTGGACTATGTGTATAAGTTCGTCTCTTGATGATATTTCCGACGCGTACACAATCTCCTTCATAGTTCCCCAGAGGTAAAAGTCTAAGGGTGTTAAATCAGGAGACCGTGGTGGCCAAGGAAAAGGACCGTGCCGTCCAATGCACTTATTTCGGTAATTGGTGTTCATCCACTGCAGGATATTTCGTCCGGTGTGTCCAGGTGCTCCATCGTGCTGGTAAATGATATCTCTTCTTATTGATAGAGGTAGATCGTCCATAAAATCTCAAAGATCATATTCCAAAAAGTCCAAGTAATTTTCGGTATTTAGTCTACTTGGTAGAATGTGTGGACCAAGAAGCTTTCCGCCGACAATACCTGCCCACACATTGATGGAAAATTTATATTGCGATGATGCCTTCCGAGATACGTGTGGATTTACACCACTACAAATTGTGTAAATTTGTTATCCCAGTTTTTGTAAAGTGGGATTCATCGGGCCAAAGGATATTGTCCAAAAACGTGTAGTCGTCAAAATCTCTCTCTAAGAGCCAACTGCAAAATTCGGTGCGTAGCGGCTTATCTCCTGATAGTAGCTCCTATACAGGAGTTGGTAAGGATACATGTTCTTATTACAGGATCATTCCTTGCCATTTCTAGGACCATCTCCTCTGCTTCAACTGTAGTCGTTAAAGGATTGAAGGTTTCTCTCGACACATTTCCAAAGTTGCCAGTTTCTTTAATTCTTTGGTAGGTTCTTTGAAAGACACGTATGGATGGAAGCCTTCTCGCCGGAAATCTTCGATGATATTCGCGTTGAGCCTCAAGGGAATTTCCGTCGTTGTAACCGTAACAGTACAATATGTCCGTGTATTCGTCATTGGAAAATGAAGCCATCGTTGCTTTAAAGTTTTTCTTCTTAGTTTTGAATTACGAATAATGAAATGTTTGGTATTTATAGTAGAATAATTTACCTGCATATGAAGTTTTAGTGATAGTTATTGCTTACAATAGGAAATTAACTCCGTTATAAGATGAGTTGCAGGGAATAAATTGCTTGTTTCTTTAAAAGAATGTCAGGTAAACCATCCTTTATTACAAATTTATGCAGATTTCCAACCAAAAGAGATGCCAGCAGGTAGAAAATTACGATTCGTCATACTTTCTACTTTGTATTCAAAATGAGAGGCGTGTATTTTATGATTTTATAATACTTATCCCGATTTTCTTCTACATGTAGTGGAAGAATTTTTGTGTTATAACTCATAAACGGTGAAAGGTACAAAATGAATACAATCTTAGCTTCTAACAGGAGTATGACAGAAAAAAAAATTAAAAGGTTTTTATTTTAGTTTTTTTGCTTCAAACACAAAAAATGAGGTACAAAAGCTGAAACTTGAAGTTTGGCAGACCGTTTCTTCTAAACTACATACTGTAGAAGAAGCATTGACACATTGAAT
The DNA here is from genome assembly GCA_963930735.1 of Dioctria linearis. Classification (NCBI taxonomy): domain Eukaryota; kingdom Metazoa; phylum Arthropoda; class Insecta; order Diptera; family Asilidae; genus Dioctria; species Dioctria linearis. Next base: position 256,323,851 of record OZ005740.1, on the reverse strand, counting down.
CAAAGGGCAGAAGGTTCTCTATAAATTAGCACCCCGACCATCTTTCTACTGTTTGTCGTTTAGGAGATATAACTGTTTTAGTACAAACCTACGTTTCACGTACCCTTAGTCCTTTAACCCCGATTATCTCGGAAAGGGTTGAGAATGCACCCGCTCCGCCATACAATTTTTTTCATTTCTCGACATGACCTATCACCTCCTTCATTATTATCCACCACTTGTGAAACACCTGTATATTCATACAAACACAAACAAGAACAAAACAAATGATAAAATTCAGTCTTTAAATAGCGAATCACAGAATTAAAAAAACAAAATTATTCAAATAAAAAACTGGCATCAAAATGAGCTCTGCTCATGTTCAGCCATCTGTCTCTCTCTTCAGCATCGTTTTTATACCCTAGATGAAATCGATAGGGTATACTAAGTTTGCCATTCGGTTTGTAACGCACAGAAATAATGATGGTAGAGCAAAATGGATTGGACACCCCCCCCCCCCATAAAATTAAAAGGTATTTTGATTTTTGGATGTCCGTCTGTCCGCCCGTCCGCACGATAACTCGAGAACGCGTTCACTTAGAAAACTGAAATTTTGTACACGGACATTTAAAAAAAAAGTAAAACTAAGTTCGAAAATGAGACAAATCGGGCAACTCCTTCGTGGGGTTGCCATACAAAAATTTCGTTTTCCACTATATATTTGGGTAGTACCTGAGAACACGCCGACATATATAGCTGAAATTTGGTATATTGTGATTTAATAGTAAAAGCAAATAATATTCCAAAAATGGACTAAATCGGGCAACCCCTTCTTGGTGTTGCCATATAAAAATGTTGGTTTTTTACATATACTTTGAAAACAATCAGTCCTAGACATTTTTATTATACTAAAAACTTCTTCAGAATAAGAAATCCTATAAAATTGACTATAATAATTTTTTCTGTCCGACGAGCCGTTCTAGAAATATATGCGAGAAACCAATGAAAAAAATCAAAATTGCTCAAATGAGAGACCATACGAAATTTCATACGGGCATTCATCTAGGGTATCATAAGAATTGGTCTTAGACCAATTCTAGCTTTTTCACTTGTTTATATATGTTTATTAACCCAATCGAAGGATTCCAAGTAGCTGCTTCTACTTTTCCCAATAAATCTTTTCCACACATAATTGAATTTAGCGTTTCTGTGTACAACTAGTTCCGGTTTTTGTCTTTAATTAAATTAACTTGTGAAAATATTCTTTCTGCGGTAGCACTGCTATGAGGCAAAGATAAAATAGATCCAATAAATTCTGCTATTTTCGGGAAAATTTTTTCACCAAGGCTATCCTTTAAATTAAAACCTTTGCTCCTAATCTTCTAAATCTAAATCAGCAACCAACGATGAATTTAATAAATTTCGCCATTCATAATCTAGGTCTTCGACTGCATCTTCTTTGACTAAGTTTGGAAAACAGGCCATTAACGGCATTAGACTTTCGCATAACCATCTTGTGTTTGAAAGTTTTAAGATTTTACGTATTTTTACATTGAAGTGCTCTTGGAATTCCTGAAATTCTAACTGACGCTTGGAGCTATGAGAAAAAAGAAATACACATTTCTTGCTAAAGCTTCAATGTTATGCGGTAACTTCTTTGCAGCTGCGGATGAACATAAATGTAGTGAATGGCAGGTGCAGCCTAAAGCATACAAGTGCGCATTAGTTTTTTGCAATAAAGCCTTTACACCAGTCTTAGCACCTATCATTACGGATGCATTGTCTGCAGCAAAACCAACAATATTTTCAATTGGAATGCAAGATATTTTTAAAAAATTTATGATTTCCCCATAAATAGATTTGGCATCACACTTGTGCAACTTTATTAAAGATAGAAATCTGTCTCTTACCTTTTTAATATCCCTATCTAAGTATCTCACAATCAAAGCTAAGCACTTAGTTGTGCTTACATCAGTTGTTTCATCGATTATAAGACTATATTTTTGATTTCTTAGTATATTTTAGATAGATTTAAAATAATTATCTTGAAAAATAGTGATGACAGTTTCAGCCGCTTTTGTTCTACCGCAATGCAATTCCTTGGCAATGAATCATTTGCTACACCTTTTATCAAACTAATTATAGGTGTTATAAGGCTAAATGCCAAATTATACTGTATTAACAACATAATCACGTTCTGCAGTTTTGACCAGTTTGGGTTTTCTTTCAAACTTATCTTTCTGTAACCTTTCTTCAATGTACAATTGGTTTTTAAGAAATCTTAAATTTGTATAATGAAGATGAGATTTTTTGTGCCTGTCAATGTGGCAAATATTATTATATAGTAGTTTTTGACAAGCTTTACAATAAGGTTTTTAATGTCTTTCTTCTAACCAATTATATTTTCCTTTCCAGCTTTCTCTAAATTTCTGATTTCTAGAAGAGTTCTTAAACGGATGTTGTTTGTCGGTGCCATCGTTTAATATGTGATTATCTGCTTCTAAAGATGAGCAGCCACCTGCAGTAGTTTTTTGCTATAAATCTGGAAATTTGTTTATTATTTTGTCATAAGAAATATCCATTAAAATGTGAAATAAAACAAACGATAATCGCGCAATAATCAAATCACAATAAAAGCTCGACCTCGGCGGGGGAAGGGGGGCAATTTTCCGACTTTGATGGGTTATTCCGGGTGAACCCGATATCGTAGAACATTGGTTAAGGTCTCAAATCAAAGCTCCATGGATTATCTATCTATGGTATAAATTTCATTTCTCCAAGGGGGAAGGGGGGGATCTATTAGCGTCACAAAATCACAATTTTTCACTCCATACATATGGCTAATCAGTCGCGCCCCTCTACCACTCACAAATTTGATCGGAAAACAATTTCCTCTTACAGGATCGAAGATATTTTAATGGTGGTTGTAATAGGGTACTACGTTTTTTTTCTATTTAAGGGGAGGGGGGATTTTAATTAGTTCAAAACTGTTAAAATCTATAACTTTTTTATTTGATGTCGTGGAATAGTCATATGTATACATAAACTTCTTGGAAAAATCAGGCCTATTTAAAACTGAATTTTTTTTGGAATTGTACTAGAACAAAAATACATAGTCCGCACCCCATCCTTTAGATAAGCACCAGGATTTTTTCAAAAAATACTACTAAACTCCTTTGCCCCTCCTCTATCGATCCCACTTTACTTTTTTGATCTACTACAAAATTTCACGATTCCCTATTGTAGTACTAGATTTGAAAATCATATGTGCATAACTTCCGTAAATTAAGTCCGATCGAGCAACGGTTTTCACCGTTCACACTAGACGGCCACCAGATACAATTCGTAGAACAACTTTTTTCCATTGGCGTCAGTTTCTTGATTTTTTGGGGGCCACATATTTCTTTTTGGGGGGGCACATGTTGTATATCAAATTAAAGCTCTCGGTGAGTACTATCTGATGGTATAGTTTGTTTTTCCCTCAACTTAATTTTAACCCCTTTTTTGGTATTTTTCCCTCCGCCAATGACAAATTTTCACTACCTTGGGTCATATATACCCCAAATACTATGTTTTCTTTGGCTTTTACCTCAATTATATATTCTACGTACTCTTAGCTTTCATATGCAAAAAACCGCACGTCACTACGTTACATACAGCGCGAGAAATCGCCGTTAGAAGTTTCACCTAAAATTTGAAAATTTGAAATTTTAAACCTTCCATCAGCGTTCCTTAGTACAAATTTTTTCCTGCAATTTATACGTATTCTATTTCTCTCAATAACTCGCTCAGATATTAACCGATTTTAATGATTTAAAGGTTTATTTTGGGTAGAATCTCATTCTACATCGTATAGGTCACTACGTTTACGGGGAATATCATGGGCCCGGATTCTAACTTCATATGTGCACCATTTCACCATTCACACTGGACGGCCAACAGCTACAATTCGTGGAACAACTTTTTTCCATTGGCTTGTTTTTGGGGGGGGGGGGGCACATGTCGCATATCAAATGAAAGGTCTCCGCGAGTACTATACAACTGCGTACTTACTTTTTCGATCGAGTCAACTTGGTCAAACAACTTTTTCAAATTACATGTCTATACATATGTATGTAATCATTCATCCCCACCCTATAATTCAACTAAATATAAACCGATTTCAAAAATTCCTGTTGATTATTTTTTCCAGATTTTTTTATGATTTTTTGGCACTATTTCCGACCCCCTCCATATTACGTTGCAAAAAAATCTTTCTCCATGGCCAAAATTTTTATCGAAAATCTTCATTTCGAAACTTTCTTCAACGAATTTCAAATAAATCCAATTTTTTAATTTTTAATGGATGATTGGTTATAAGGAGATTACCTATACAGAATTTCAGCAACATAGGGTGTTATTTACCTATTTAAAAATAAATAAAACTGGGAGGTTTTTTAAGGCGCACTTTGCGCCACCTAGCGGGAGTTCTATGCAACTCACGGCAGAGCGGTTATAATATCCGCTCCTTACATGCCTCCTCTATGCCCTGCATTTTGTTTGAAGGCATTCCACCCTTTCGTTTAAATTCTATAGCAATTTAAGTGCGTCAACTCCCGCGATTTTTACTTTCACCCCTACCTCGGCATATGGGTACTTTTTGGAAAGATCTTGGTGAGTACTATTGCATGGTATAGTTTTTTCTTCCATTAATTGCATTTGAACCCCTTTTTTCGACATTTTTCCCTACGCCGCTGAACAATTTTCACTACCTTGGGTCACACATACCCCAAATACTATGTTTTGTTTAGGTTTTACTTCAATTATATATTCTTGACAAATCATCTACACACTCTAAGCTTTCATATGTAAAAACCTGCAAGTCAATATGTTACATACATCGGGAGAAATACTCATTTCAAGTTTCACTTAAATTTGAAATTTTAAACCTTCCATCAGCTTTTTTACTCTTTGGATAGGAACAAATAGGATGATATGATTCTATATTATTTCCCACACCATAGGCAAGGCTTTTTTACTCTTTTATCGAAAATGGGGGGTTCGGGGGGTGTAAGCCCCCGTTACGCGAAAGGCTTTCCATTAAATACAGTGATTAGTGCTACTCGAAGTTAGCATGTTAACGAGCATCCACATTCTTAAATTCCACCATCCATCCTATACCCCCACCATCCACCCTCCATCCACACCATCCACACCCACCACACCCCCACCACACCCCCACCACACCCCTACCACACCCCACCACACTACCACCCTCCACCCTCCATTCTCCACCCCCAATCCCACACTTAACATCACAATTTGTAAAATTTTACGCTCCATACTGGAAAAATGAGGAAAATTTTTCCACAATTCTTGCCACACTCTTTCCCCATAACTTCTCACCATCCCAACCGATTACCCTCATTCTTTCACCATATGGTAGCTAACCCTCTATACCACCACACCCCCTAACCATAGGCAAGCGTCTTCACCCCCACTCCACCTTTCAGCGCAGCGGAGCAAGCACACATACTGGGAAAATGATGAAATTTTTTGGACAATTCTTGCCACACTGTTTCCCCCATAACTTCTCACCCTCTGAACCGATTACCTTCATTCTTTCACCATATGGTAGCTAACCCCTCTCCATAGGCAAGCGTCCCACCATCATCCAACCCCCTCTTGTGCAGCGGAGCCAGCATTGCAACACTCCTGTGCAAGCCCTTAGGATCTTTCTTTCGAGGGCGCTGATTTGCTTCATATAAGATGGCGAAATGGTGTGCCATATGGGGAAGCAATAGCAGAGAATTGGTCGGATGAGCTGTTTATGCATATATAAGCAGCTTTGTGTCTTTCGGGAGACCGTTTCTCCTTCTGATAATAGGGGCTGCTTGGCGTGATGATTGACTTTTAACAGATTATTGAAAGAGACACCAAGGTATTTGATGTTCTTTGAAGGCTGAAGCTTTTCGTTATTGACTTCGATTTCGATGTTTTTGGCACGGGTTCGGTGAAAAATACGGTTAAGTATTTTTCGAAGTTTCTGCCTAAATTTGTATAATTTTTGCAGTTGAGGCGGGAGGTTTTTGTATTTGTAGTGTTTGCTCGGGACTACACTGGAAAAGAAGGCGACATTTCCTTCAATGGCGTTGTTGAGGAAGTCAATTTGGAATTCAATTTCCAAGTTCGTGAGATTCTGTTGCAAGTCAGGGAGATTTCCTGCGAGGAATTGAGAGAGCCTGTCTTGAAATTGTTGCCAGTCAACGTCTTTGAGTGAAGTTGAGGCTTGAGGGTCAGAAGTCAAAATACTTAAGGGTGCGCTGGGGGTGATTGAGAGTTCAACTGCCAAAGTTTGATTGTAAATTCCCATCTAAGACATTATGGCAAAATCTGTGTAATGCGGGGGTTCATGGGGTTGATGCTAAAAGCGTTGAATTTAATCCAATGTTCTTAATAACTACTTTGTAGCTCATCATGCACCTGGTAGTGATAATCTTCAATCATGGTTGCCTCGTCATTTGATTGATTCTTAGAACTTTGATTGTTTCAGTCTTCGCTGTGTGGATGGCGAAGAGGTGATAAAGGCGGTGTTTTGTGTCAAATCTAATTCATCTGGTCATGATCAAGTATCGCCGAAATTTCTCAAATTAATCTTGCCAATAATTATATGGCCCCTTCAGCATGTCCTTAATGCGTGTCTAACATCGTCCTCTTTTCCAACGACTTGGAAAAGAGCCAACGTTTTATCTATTCCTAAACGCGCCACACCTGCATCCCCAACCGACTTTAGACCGATTAGTCTATTATGCTTCCTCTCTAAGATCCTGGAGAAACTAATGTACTGCCAAATTCAGGAATACTTGTGTGTAAACAATGTAATCAGCTCGTGTCAGTCAGGCTTTCGCTCGCATCACAGCTGCGAAACAGCTCTACTCAAGGTAACTACTGACATTCGCACCTCTCTTGATAACGATATGATATCCATCTTGCTTTTATTAGATTTCTCTAAAGCATTTGATAGTGTTTGTCACAAGAGGCTCTTGATGAAACTGTCTTCGCGATTTGGTTTCTCCTACTCTGCCATTCTTTTAATTAAACATTTTCTGTTCGGTAGATCCCAACGTGTCATATTGAATAATGGTCATTCCTTTTGATATTTTGCCCCTTTCCTGTGGTGTGCTCCAGGGGCCTATTCTTGGCCCCTTATTATTCAGTTTATACATAAATGACCTCCCAGAGGTGACACATGATGTGAAAGTTCACCTATATGCAGATGATGTCCAGCTTTATTTGAGTCGTCCCCCTCCAACGAATTTACTGCTGGTCAATCGACAATGTTCTTAGTCTTAACCCTAGTAAATCCCAGCGCATTGCATTCTATCCACGACAAATCGATCTGTCTGCATTGCCAGGAATTCTACTTAATGGCATCAATATCCCATACGTTAGTAGGACTCGAAATGTTGGAGTGTACCTTAATTGCCGGATGAGCTGCTGTGATCACATAAGTGGCATACTATCTAATAGCTGGCCTTCGTCGTCTTTGGCTATATGCTAGTATCATGCCACTAAGCTTACGTATGACTTTGGTCAAACAACTCTTGCTCCCTCATTTCACTAATGGATGCCTTATTTCCCAGCCTTAGATTCTGTGTGCTCTAGAAAACTTAAAGTGGCATTCAATGATTGTATTAGGTTTATTAACGGGCTGCGCAGATATGATCACGTATCCTATTACAGTCTCTCATTGCTGGGCTGTTCTCTAGAGACATATTTGAAACGTAGGAACCTGGTTTTTCTTTATACTGCATTTGGGCCAGCCTCCTTATCTAGGTGATTTTCTGCAACCGTTATATTCCACCAGGGGTCGCAAATTACTGCTGGAGCGTTGTCGTACTACTAATCTCATTGGTTCTTATTTTGTTCCGGTTATTCGCCTCTGGAACAGTTTACCCTCCCGGGTTCGATGCGCGGGGTCGGTCGGCACTTTCAGGCGACTTCTTCTCAATTGTGCGATTTAGCTGCTCTCCATTTAAGCCCGAGATTTGTATTCATTCATTTGCATGTAATTTTTCTTAATTTTTCTTAATTTTTCTTACTTTCTTGTAATTCATATAGTCTTTCATATCTTTTTCTTCTTTTTTTTTGCATATAATTTGTTTCTTATTTTTTCAACTTTTCTTAATGTTATTATATTTAACTTCGCACTTTTCATATATAGACATTTTTTTTTCTCTTAGTTTACTTCTAATTATCTTAAGTTAATCTATAAGTATTCTATTCCCGTTATTACACCTTATTTTTAATATAGGATACTATTAAAAGGTTTTAATCTTATTGTATCTGGGCCGTAATAAAGAATAATTGAATTGAATTGAATTGAATTGATCAGATTTAGCCATAAGCACAGTGCAGACGTAATTTGAGAATTGAGGGTAGTAGATTAATTAGATTAGAGGTTACGATATAGAAGTCAAGAATTGACCCAGATCTCGGGAAAGTCGGAGTATCCTGCGAGACGACGACGAAATCATGGGTGGTGTTGAAGAGTAGCCAGTCATGTACTGCCTTGCCTGACGTACTTACTACAGAGTCATTCCACAACGCCAGGCACGTTGAAATCACCACCAAGCACCCTGTAAGTGAAATTGTCCGAGATTCGAGCAATGCTGTTCATGTTATTCTGGCTATCAGCTCCCGAGGCGTGGCATCTATTATATATGGCGATTAAGAGAAGAGACTCGTTGTCACGAAGTTCTAACATGACAGCAGTGCATTCCATATTGGAAAGGTTACTTATTTTCCCCTCTTCGAATTTAAGGTTTTCCTTAATGAGAAGGGCAGTGCCTAGGGTCGTCTCGCAATTGAATGCTTTAACATTCAGGTTATGACAGACAATCGGGGGAGGTCTCACTGTCTTTTCAACCTGAGTCTTTGCTGCTTTGTGCTGTATCTCGAAGTCCTTTCGATTACCCAGAATTTGGAAGAAACCACCCCGTCTGTTCCTCCCTGGATGGTTGCTGCTTGGCTTGCTCTGATGGCTTCCTTTTTGCAGGCGTTCCGGCTGACAGCAGCGAGGTCACTGGACTCCTTCTAGCTCTCCGCTTCCTATTATCAACGATGGTGAAATTGTTCTGTCCTTTTCATACTCGGAAGATGATGAATCAGATGTTGATGTCTCACCTGAGTCAGTGGACATATCTTCTACTAAGCTGTCTTCTTTGGCTGTGTCCTTACGTGGTGAGCCAGTTTCGTCGCTAAAGAGGTCCCTGGCTGCTTCTTCGGTTTCGATTTCGGGTGGTACCATTTCGTACTTTTTGTACAGCCGTTTTAGGCTGCCCTCGACAGCGGCCCTGAGAGTCGCTTTTTCGGCTTCAATCCCGAAATTTTTATTATTTAGGTTGATTTCACTCATTATGATACACAAAACAAGATGTCCTTTATAACCACACTTTGTTTAATTTGTTTGTCTGTCACTAGCTTATAAATGTATGTGTCTATATCACAATGTGTCTCTATCAAAATCACTTTATATTTAACAGTATATGTCTCTATCACTTTACTATATACTAACACTATATGTGTCTGTGTTTGATTATCACACAGTAGCTTACACATCTACACGGGCACATATATACAATTTCTGGAATAGATGTTGTCACTTTGGCTATACCACTATGACTGAATGAATGACTATCTATGACTATGCACTAAAGTGTAATGTGTTTCAGCCTTATGTTATATAAAATTTAATGTTTCTTACAATTTGTAAAGAAAAAAAATCAAGAATTTTTTTTATCTAACCTTAAAATTACATATGGGGAGAGAGAAGGGAATATTCATTTATTGAAATTGCACTATGACGGATTTCCTATCAAAATTTGAATTTGAATCTTATTTTAATAAACGAGTTAAAGCAAAACGCGAATATAATATACAACTGATCCTTTATTTATCTAAGGAATTTCAGTTGTGTATTCGGTGAGTGCCTACTCTCAAGAAAATTAGATTTAAAAATAAATTTTAATTTTTTAATTCTCTTTATTATAGAAATTTTTTTATGTTTTTTATATTATACAGGTCTGTTTTTCGGATTTATTATACGGTTTCATCTTCTTCCCCTGCCGCTTCTGCTGCTTGCGGATTTATTATTTGCGGACTTAGTATTCGCTGACGTGCTCCTTGGGGACGTACTGCTTGCAGACCTGCTGCTTGCGGACGTGCTGCTTGCGGACGTACAGCTGCCGGAATTATAATTGCTGGTCCTGCTGCTGCTTCGATTCCAGGCGCTGTTTTTATATAATAATATATATATTATTTTAATATTTTTTTATTAAATATTATTTAATATACCTGCCGCAGGCGCTGCTGACACTTCCATTTCTTCCATTATCACTGCTGCTGCTATTTCTCCTTCCTCTTCCAACTGCCCTCCTGCTTCAACTCTTTCTTCCATTTCATTCATTCTGAAACTAAAGTTTCTTTTTGTAATATATTATTATTTATTTATTATTATTTATAACTTACTTTAATTATAAAAATTAAGTGTTTTCTATTTGAGTATTGCACTTGATGGCAATCTGTTATGGAAGTATGTTGAGAGTGATTGGTCAGGACATGAAGTCCAAACTGCCAGCATGAGCTGACAGATCACTCAATGACAGCGATAGCACAGGGCGGCACGCTACCACCTCGGCTAAGGGTGGCGGAGAGGGTGGGGGAGTTCCCGGAATAGCCTGCCGCTTGTCATCACCCATAATCAAAAAAATTTCGTGCCTACGTACAACGAGCCTAGCACTCACTCAGTCCAGAAGGGACCTTTACGTCACCTACCTACGTTCCATTGAAGGCGCAGATGGCATGCTTTCCTTGCCAAGCCCCATCCTCCCATTGACTTTGGGTGGCACTGTTTCCAAAGTCCCTTTGTCGACCTGTGGAAGAGATTAGAGCGGACCTATACGACCTTCGGATGAGAGGGCTCCAGGATAGTGAAGAAAGAATAAAAATATCTAGAGCATGATGACGTTATAATACTTCATTGTTTAGATATAGCTACGTTACAACATTCTCGAGTATTCGACTCTCATAAAGTGTTCAGTGACGACTGTTTAGCTTAATTACCTTTTCAAAGGAGAGAATGATCGTGATACTTATAGTACGAGCGATAGACGTATACTTATATATATAATATGTTAATAGGTTGTTCTTAGTTGAACAATCCAAAAAAAAATTTAAGTATTACCAATTGAAAACTTTACGGAAACCTCTTTCGGCCCTTGTTCATGATATATTTCTTTTTCTTTCATGCCATGGATTCATTAGGACATTACCAATTGTTCACAATGTCGGCAATAATTGAAAACAAATATTAAAATTCTTATGCATACGGCACAACAAAAACTCTACGCCCCAAGGCTCTATGTATCCAAGAGCTAAGTTATTAGACACTTCATGTGAAAACATTAACGTTTTAACTGAAAAATGGCTTTCTTCTGACATTTACTCCATTGGTGACTCTCTTCTTATAAAACTTCCTGTCGAAACCATAGATTCTCGCTATTATTACACTAACCTGAACATTGTCACCTGGCCTTCTATACTTTTATTTAAACTGTGACGAGTACCATACACCCAGTTACCATCGGGTTCTTTAATGATTACCGAACTGTCAATAGTAAAATTAAAACAGAAATGAAAAGAGCAATTAGTTCCAGAACCGTAGGACCTTCTGATGCTGAGGTAAGAGTTTGTCCAGCATGGTTGTCTCCATAAGCATCAGCAATCACTCATTATTCATAAACCGCTATTGAAACATCGTGAAACTAGGAATATTATTCTCATCTGTTGAACATGAATCATAATCTAAATGCAATTGCGGTCATTGCTACCAATGCTGGAATGTCGATGACCCATAAGCATGAATGTGTGTATTATATGTGTCCAGTTTTCAAATTGGAGTCTGTTACAAATCTTATAGACGAATCGAATATCTCTTAACTATGGGATAACGAGCAATTAATAAAAAGGATCCCTTTTCTTGCATGCCACTAGTATCAAAAGTAAAACACAATTCTAGTTCGCTTTCTGTTACATATAGTGAAATTGAGTCTCACTGAAAACCTCGGTAAGTACTAAATAAGTATTAAATAAATATCCAATAAGTATTAAATAAGTATTAAGTAGGTAGTAAATAAGTCTTAAATAAGTATTAAATAGGTAGTAAATAAGTATTAAATAAGCATTAATTACGATTATATAAAAAAATTTAGCTCAATCGTCACTCTGCTCTGGATGCTTGCTATTGAGTGAGGTTCGTTCAAGACTAAAATTTCAAGTGCGACATTCAAAGACAGATGTATACATAACCTGAACGCTCTGTCCAATATGAAACCGTTCCAAATATTTATCGCTTGCTTTATGTAAAAATGTGCAGTTTGATTTGACCATTTGACTTTAAGACATGTGTTTGTATAACGGCACCTGGCGAGTACTTCTAATTGGAGCGATCCAAGCGCATGATGCTCTCAATGCTGGGCAATGTGGATATTTTCAGGCACGGTAGGTGAATTACGAATTGCCTCTTCCCCTGTTTTCCACTTTCGATACAAAGATATAAATGGAGGATAGCGAGTTAATCAATTCCCTGTCGCAGTTTGCTGCATTTGTTCTCCCGTCTTATTTTATTTATGTATTATTGGTCGTACAAAAACTGTCAGCCCGATTCAATTACCCAATAAAATGTTTATGGCGATTCACGAAAGGAATTCTATAGATAAATTTTATGTGATTAGTACCAACCTTTTGCTCACAGTTTCCCTAACTTTTGTCAGCTCACCAGAATTTTTTTATGTCCTATTTCTTTCTTCGGGAGGATCCCCAATTGGTGCAGTAAATGAAAGTACGCGCCCAGGTTGGTGCAGAAAATTTTGGAAATAGAAAATTCCTTCTTCACCGATGCTGCTTTCTGGTATTTCGTCTTAGTTCAACCTTTTGGCGATTCGCGAATGGAATTTTACAGGTAAATTTTATGTAATTAGTACCAACCTTTTTTTCTCACAAATTTCCCGGAATCCGTATAATATTACCATCTACATTGTGTTTTAGATCGTTTACCTCGATTATTGTATCGGATTGCCGTTTTTATCACAGAAAACTCACGAGTATTTCTTGATGCAAATTCAATATTTTCGTTCCTTGCTTTCTCACACCGTTCTTTGCCTTTTTAGCGATTTGACAAGACAGATAGTTGTCTTCTTCTTCTCCTTCAACATCTCACCATGACACCTGAGCGTGAGGAAGCATTCCTCTCGGTCGGGGTGCGTTCAATTTTAATGCTTGATCGCAGCCGGCTCACATGCGTCAGCATTTCGTGTAGCATATTGCTATATGCAATACGCTACGACCATAACAAATCATTTACCTAATGACTCATTTTATTAATATGGCAGATTTGTTTATATGTGTATTGCCAGGTAATTTCGGGGGATTGCCACCTCAGTTCGTTTTTTTTTCTTTTTTAATACACGCTTCTCATTATCATTTTTTATTTGAATCGCTTTTATTATTTTCGTTTTGAAGATGATATATAAAATAATAAAAAAACAAAAAAATATATATATATAAAATATTTTAATATACCTATGCATTCACTTACAGTTAAATTAAACACATGAATAAGGTTTATGATAATGTTGCCGTTGAGGTAAAATTCTAGGATAAAGCCTAGTATCGAGTTCGAGTAAAATGTGACATATTCATATACATTTTAGCGCTGGTAAAATCGCAAGCAAAAGTTTTACTAATGATTTTACTAGTGCAGTACGGAGTTTGTAAAGTTCACTGGTAAAATGTGAATATATCTCTATTTTAAAATAGATGGCGCCTGGTATGTCTCCACTTATTTTACTGAACACTTTAATAATGCACAGAGTATTAAAATACTGGTAAAATTATGTCATTTTCTGTTTCTAAGACAATTTTCAGATTATTTTTGTGAATTTATTGAAGGATCTCATTTTGATTGAAATTTTTTAGATTGTTTTGTTAATTCATTGGAGGATTTAATTTCTCTTATCAATTTTCAGATTAATTACGTCCACCTTTAATTGTAAATTTTAAAAACGTTTATCTAAATTTTATTAACAATTTGAAGTTTTTCAGCGATAAAATTTTTAAACATCTGTCAGTTTGTTTTCTCCAAATTAATCAACGTCAAAATTTTACCAGCGATTTTTGCCCGAACTCGATACTAGGCTTAATACTACATTAATTTTAATACATATTTTTATTGATGTAAGCTCTTATGCCTACAAAAAGTATTACTTTGTTGTAAATGAAGTGACAAGTGAAATGAAGTTAAATATGTAGGTACTATTAAAAGGAGGCATGAAATTTTATTACCCTGGTTCATAGTATTTATACTTTATTATATCTTTTTACAGCTAAATGTTCCGCCAGCTTCTCTAATTCCTGATAATATTTATTTATAATAAACTAACTCTCTATCTCTAATTTTATCCAATGTAGTATACTTCTTAACAAGAAATAATTTTAATTTTTTTTTTGCATTGAAATTTAATATTCTATTTTATATTAATATAATGCTATAGGATTTAATTTATTTCAATAATTAGTTCACGTTATTATATTTATTTAAAATTTGCAAAATAATATTCTTTAATTCGAATCATCGATTTTCCAGTATATTAACTGAAGGGCCAATCAAGTCATCAATGGCCAATATTGAAAATTATATAGTGAGGATTATACTGAATATTTTCTACAAACTGAAAAAAAAACCTATTATTATTATTATGTGAAATTATTTCAATTATGATACGCACTTTGATATCAAATTTGAATGTAGCCACATATAATCCGATTTCATAAGTCCTTCCCTTATAGGTAGTATATATGTATATAGTTGGAAAAATTTACCATAATATTTACCGCGATCCTATTTCAACACATTATATGATTGTTTTGTAATTACTGTTTTTGACTACTATCATCAGGTAGTTTTGAGTTATTTTAAAGAAATTGACTTGCAAAATTGAATTGAAATTTTCGAGCTAAGGCTAAGTGAGGTGATTGTACGAGAATATTTTTTAAACTCTTTATGTTTCGCTTCATATTTAAAGCACTAACATATTCTCAAAAGGTCAGACTGATGAATAACTGTAGGGTAATGAATGAGGTTGTGAAACTTTGGTTTCAATGTCTCTGGAAATAGTCGTACATAATCTCGGTAATGCACTTCTATTTTGCATTTTAATAGATCAGTCATCAGTTTTTTCTAAACAAAGAATCAGGTCTATTAATTCAACTAAGTTTAGTAAAAATTTCCGATCAACATCATCCGAGCAAACTGAATCACCTACCATTAATGGAAAGAGACTTATAAAAGTCATCATTTCACGTGCCGACATTCTTAAATGCTGGTTGGTTATATCTGACCATTTAATTTCATCTGATGTATTGGCAGTTTCGATTGACCCGGAATTAAAATTCTGCTTTCTAGGGTTTATGGTTTCTAATAATGACAGATTCCCTCGAATATATTATGCATTACATCGACGCTATAGTTCTCAACAACATGAAAACTAGGTACATATGTATGTTATTAAGTAGTGAATCTGCCACAAGACCTGTCTCTAAAGCAGATTTCGTATTGATGTCCACTGTGCACAAAGCCTCCTTTTTTTTTGTAAAAATAATCCTTGAGTTTCAAGTTTTGAACTTTTACAAAACCTGGAGAAACAAGTTTCCGACAAGGATTTGTGAAAACCAAGGAAGGACTTAAGGCCAAGATTGTCCTCTAGCACCAATCCCAGTATAAAGTAAACACGACGTTTCGTTCTATCGTCAGTAATTATTGTTATACCTTCAGTTTCAAGGCAACGCAATTCTGTTATTAATGCACAGAAACATTTATCATTGCCAAAGTTTCGTCTCCAGAATTGCCGCTAAAAATACATTTTCTTATCTTGAATCATCACAAGGATAGCAAGGAAAAGAATAATAAACACTGCAAATAGAGTGAACACCTGAGTAAGCTCCAAGGGGGTTATTTATCTCTAGATCATCAGTACCCTGAATAAAATTTGTATATTTTTCGCTGGCTCTCAACGATTCCATGTAACTTAACATTCTACTTTAAAGATTTCTGTCAATGGAGGCGTAATGGCAATAAAACGGCCGTTATTTTTATCTTTGAATATTGAAGATTGCCTTTATGTAATGGTTTTTTAATTTGCGTATTTATTGTCATCTCTTTAATGTTTTCTAGATGGCGCTTACTTTTGTCAATATATAATCACTATTACATTACTAAAATGGATTTTTGCACTTTGCTATTAAGCTTAAAATTTCGTTATATATTTCAGAGTTATTACTTAAGTTAATTTTGGAGAAATCTTTAAAAATATTCAGTAAGGGTGTGAGATCTAGTCTCATTCGTGAAGGAGGAGAGCCGGTATAAAGGACAAATCAGTTTTTTAATATTTCAAATATAAAATGTTATTAAAATTCAATAATCCAATTAGCTAAACCTAATATCACAAATTCAATAACAACTTCAAACGAAATAATAAATAAAAAAAAAACAAATTAAAAATTCAAATTAAAAATGACGTAAAGTTGCACCTTCTTGCTTCCTTTAATTCTGAAAACGAAGAAGAAGAATAAATTTCGATTGATATTAATGACACTGCTACTGCGTAGAAAACCGTAGAAAACAGAAGGGTAAGACAAAATGCTCTTTGCCAGTGCATGACAGCAAAAGGTAGCAAATTGCTTCTATAGAAAACTCAGGTTATCCCTGATCAGAATTATCTTCTGTGAAAAAGGTATGATCAGCTCTGATACAGAAGAACCCTGCCAAAACAATGGTGCCATCTACTGAGAAAGTCAATTTTTTTTTTGAGAAAGTGAATTTAATTGTTCCTTGAAGCTTAAAAATGTATAGAGTTACTTGCTAGTTATATGCTACAGACTAAATTTTGGTCCTTATTAGCTTATTACGATGTTTTATAATAAATATTTACAGTCTGTTTTAAGAATTGCGATTGATGTATTATTACCTAGAAAATGGACACTCTAAAAACTAGGTTACAATGTGTTGTTTCAGATATTCTAATAAATAGCTAGACATAGCTGAATCTAATGAATGCTAAGCCTACGTGTATTATTTACGATCTAAAACAACCGATCACTGTTAATTAAACATTTCTTTTATTTGCTTTGGCGTGGTACAGATTTGCATTAGCGTGTAGAAGCTTACAGTTTGAGCCCTGAAGTGAAACTGCTGGATCACTAACTACTAGAACGAAGCTAGAGCTACATCCATTTATACAAAAGTGCGTCTGCGAATGAACTACATGTATAAGCATGTGTATATACTACACTACGTATAACTAAGTATTTACATGATGTACACTAATGAGTACTAATCCTAATTCTTAATTAATATTCACATCGAATTTTATTGGGGTAGTCAGAGCTTGTTTGAGTTTATTGATCTATGATTCTCCAAGCGGGAAAAAAAACACTTTAAAACTCCTTTTTAAGCGCTTCTGCGGAAGCACAAAGCGCTACGATTTAGCTTCAGTTTAATATAAATTTTAACATTGCATGTCCGCAGAAACAAGCACTTCCTTTTAAGTTCGTTTTAATCGCTTTTAAGGCACTTTGTGGGAAGCACTTCCTTTTAGCTTCGTTTTAATCGCTTTTAAAGCACTCTGTGGGAAGCAAATTTGAAGCTCTGCACGATTTGAGGATTATGATTGTGTGAAGTAAAAGAAAATCATATAGCTTAAACTTTAGCATTTTAATTCAATATAAAATAAAACATTTTCACATATAAAATAAAACATATTCAGCAAAACAGATAAAGGTATAGTTCAAAGTACAAAATTAAACATATTCAAGAGAAAAAAAATAAAGGAAAAATTCGAGGTATAAAATTAAACATGTAACGTCGGGGAATCGGCCCTGGACAGTCCACTCTGAGAATTTTTTAAATCGAACGTACGTCGATAGAATTTATTTTTAGCTTTTCGAAAGCCCGCTTTCATTTGTGCCTCAAAGTCGGAGTAGTTAAAGTTATTTTTTTTTAAAGCAACTGAAAGGAAAAGTGCGTTACATTATTGTATCATGAACACAAAATTCAACACTCACGATAAACGAACTCCTTGATGAGCCTATACTTATTAATGGCAACCTTGTTATGACGACCATCCCAATTTAATTTTAAAACCACTTCCTCGGAAAAAAAAAGTGTGGAGGCATTTAATTAACTGCTGATGTCCTATATACTCCTTTATGTATAATATCTGTAATGGAAACGCTTAAACGAGGATATATATAACACTACGAGTATTTCATTTATCTTACTATGGCTTCTTCTGGTATATCCGGAATTTCTTTTTCGAATTCTTCAAGTTCACCAATGTTTTTCATTGGGAATATGTTTAATATTGAATAGTTTTTATCTGGAAATAGTTGTTTGGTAATCCGATCTAAAATTACGTTTTGTTGGCAAAGTACGCTTTTCATTTCAGTGATAGAATTTTTAATTTCTTTAAACTCTTCTTTCAAATTTTGATTAAACTCTCCTGAGAAAATTACGCAATACACTTTCAGTAAATAGAATTGTATTAAATAAAAGATTACCTAGTAGCTCACGGCTTTCACAAAAGTCGTGCTGTGCTTGCTTGCTCAAAGTTTTCGGTCCTAAGAAAAATATAAATTTATAAAATAAGATTTGAACCGTTATTAAATATAATTACGAATTTCCTCTTCCCTGGAAGCATATCGACTTCAATAAGTAGTAAAAAGCTGAATATGGGAGATAAGTCATGAATATATTTTACTTTAGATTAATTATTTACTTCAAATGCAATGGTGGAGAATCGGTATGAAAACATAACCGTCTTTGCATGGCAGTTTTACAAAGAATATCTTCAATAGGAAATTTTTCTTCGTCATTACTAAGTTCGCAGACGTAACTTATACTCAATGCTTCAATAGAAGATACAGGTTCACTGAAGAAATTTTCAATTACTTTGAAGAGGTACCCGACAACGAACCGTTTCTTATCCAGGTCTACAAAAAAATCCAGTTATCTTTAAGGGCTGCAGTGGTTTAATGTAACAGTAATTATCTGGGTTATTTGAGCTGAGAAAAAATTGGTCGACATAAAATCGTTTATATAAAGGTGACACGCTAATTGTAGATCTTTTTCGATAGTTTTTCGAGGCGAGGTAATTTTTTCCTGTTTTGATTATTCCTTAGGGTCATTCTTTCGGATGCTCTATTGCACAATTGTTGCAATATCTGTGTAGGCTGTCGACAGTCCTTTTTCGAAACCTGCATAACGTTGCCATATTGTTCGACACATTTACATAAATGAAGCAAGTTGTGAACATTATAGTTCATTTTATTTAATCCATATAGATACTGCAAATTATGAACGAATGTCTTTAACATTTCGTTAACGCAAGCTAAGTTTTTACAGCAATTGGCTGGGCATGATAGTAATCTATACGAGGTATGCAGCAGGAGAAAGTGTACATATAAATCTGTGTCTAAAATATCTTTGAACACAACAATTCCAGTGTACAATACTAACTGACGGAACTCAATTGCGTTCCATCTGTGAACTTCGTCCAAACCCCGTGGTTTTCGTCCAAATTCTTTCGGTATATACTTATGCAGATAATGTCAGAAGCTTTTCATTAATGTATTGTTTGCCCTCAGCACTTAATTTTGTTGCAAGATGATTTCCTTTCAATATGCTGACAATAATTTTTTTCATGACAGCTAAATCTATAAGGTGCATGACATCTAAAGGAAATTGTGTCATGAACTTTATTTCTATATCTTCTAGGATATAGCAATTCGTTCGGAAAAATTTAGGATCATGCTCTGGATATTTTCGTGTAGTAAAATCGGTATCTGTTCTTAAACTCCCGACTGAAGTGCTGTATGTCAATGTATTGTCTCTTCTTTCAGCTTTCTGTGTACACTTTGTACAGCCATCACTGCTCGTGTGACCAACCGTTCCAGACACAAATGCTTTTCCCGGTGTATCACAAATAAAAAGTCTAATTCTTAAGCTGACAGTATTCCAATTAAGAATCAAATTTTCAGATTCTAGCCTCTGTATTTCTCTCACAAATTCTGCTAGATATTCATTGATGACCAATCAAAAACGGTTGAACTTCGTTACAATCGGAAAAAGCCCCTAATATTGGCCACAATGATGTCCCAGAACTTTTAAAAGGTGGCAGACCGTTATCCCAATATCAATTTCTATGTATTCTTTATTTACCCTTGAAGCCATAGCTTTAATGGCTTTCTCCAAGCCGAAGTGTATATAATGACCAGGCGTAACCGAAACAGGAATTATTGGACTACTTTTTACTTCAAAAAGTGTTTTCATCCACTTTGGCAAGTTTACTCCATTTTCATTCAAAATTAGGAGAAGATTATCACAAGCATTACGCGTTATTCTATGCCTTCTACACCCCTCCATTAAATCTGAAGGCAAATTATGCTCCTCCGGTTTACTGGAGTTACTATTATTGACATTAAAAACTGTTTCGGTGGTCTCGTTTGAATTTGTTTCAATTTCAATATTATTTGTTGGAGTCGACTTCTGTTTATCATTTATTACATCTTCTAAATCCGCATAAAGTTGAAGTCACTATTTCATTAGTGGTTATTTTATTTAGTTCATGCGCAAACAGCCTTCGCAAATGTCGCTTACTTACGCCTGCTTTCATTTTTATAGTAACTGTAATGTTGAAAAACCGAACAACTATAGGATAATGATAATAGATGAATCCTTCGTATGGGCACCCATCTGTGCAGGTTTAATTTTTGAAGTGGTTTTTCGCATATATTCTATTCTGTATGCCAACCCCATGAGGAAGTTACCTGATTTGTCCACTTAACTTAAATATACAATTTTGTTAAAAAGGCCATATGCAAAATTTCAATTTTCTAACTTAACGCACTCTCGTTTTCGTGAAGACAAACAGACAAACGGACATACAAAAATCAAAATAATGTGTTACAAATGGAATAACAAACTGTAGATTTCATCATCTAGAATATGAAAAAAATTGTAACAGCTGTTTCCACTAGGGGATTTGTGGTAGTAGGTAAGTCTATTGTCTGTGTCATATAGTAGGTTCCTATTTTGCGGCCATTTCAGGACATGTGGTGTGTGGGGATTTCCATGTTGGTATTGTCCACGTGGTCAGCGTATTCCTTTATTATGCGATTAGTGATTGTTCTGAGTCTCTGATACTTTATTGCATTTATTATTAAAAATGCGTCTATCCTCTAGATGTCGGTACGCCTATAGAGTTCCTGGTTCCTGATATGTTTGTAGTTGTTGGCCGCTGTACGTCTGTGGTTTATTGAGTACCTGAGATATTTTCTCTCGAGTATCCTTATTTTCTCCATTTGGGTCGAGTTTATGTCGACCAGATGGGAAATGCGTAACCAAATATTGGGCGTATTAGTTGATTGTAGCAGATAGTTTTAATCCTATTTTGAATGGTGTGTCTAGGTTTTATTACTCTTGAGAAAGAAGAGAAGACGCAGCTGGCTTTGTGTAGTGTATCCTTGATGTGATTGTTGAATTTTAGGTTTTCTGTAAAGATGATTCCCAGCTACTTTAGTTGTTTTGTGTATTGTGCGGTTTGGTTGTTGATTTTAATTTTTACCTTATTCTTTCTAATATTTCTTGAAATATTTGGGTAGGTGACTAGGTGTCCTTTCCATTTCCTTTTATTATTATTGTTTGGCATTTCTCTATATTAATTTTTAGTTTCCATTTTTTATAATACTTAAATAGGGTATCTAGGTAGCTGTTTAGTTGCGATTTTATAGGATGATAGTACTCACCTAGACGAACAAAAAATTGTATGACCTATTACACCCTAAGTGTTAACTGTAGCCGTTAAACAGTTATTAACTCATAACCTATTCCAGTCATACCGAAATTAGACGTTACTTTTTAAAATGACGAGCTAAGGCAACAAATTATCGTTGAGAATAAGTTTAAAAATGGATTTGAGAATAAGTTTAGAGCTAATAACTCTTAAAGGTGTTGCGTACCAAATCCTGCATACCAAAAAATATTAAAAAAAAAAGGGAAAGTAGTTTAACAGGTTAAGAAGGAAATTATAGAAGCATAAGGAAATAATTAAAAAAATGCGTGTAAAAAAGGTAATTAAGAAGCGCTATTGTAAATAAAGTTTCTTACAAAACAAATCGGGGTGTTGTGAGTATTTTGGTGTTAAACAAAAAAGTAGAAGTGCTCAAAGGAAGTTGTTGTTTGGTGCGAAAACTACTTTGCCCCCAAAAAAGGGCTTACTACCACAAAACTGCCGGATTAAAAAGGAAAATATATACATAACAATCCGTCCTGGTACGAAGGAGGGAAAGCTGTAAGTACGCCCCTTAATATATAACAAAAATTGGCGCAGCCGGTAGGATAGAGGAAGCCTACTTTAAACCAACAAAAGTATGAGCGCTCGAAAACCCTCTATCCTACGAATCAAAAAGGAGTTGAGGACGAAATCGAATACTGGGCAAGACACCCTACCCTTCGCCTGAAGTTGAGTCTGGCTTCAGGAGTATTTCGATCTAGTCGGCTCCCAACGCTCGGGGCCGGACAGCTTTAACTGCCTCTGTTTGAAAAACACGCAGCCACCCCCTCATCAGAGCACAAAGTGCCAACGTGGGACAATAGCGGGCTTCATCCCCGCCCAGGAACATAAGACGTCCACAGCCGAAAATTTCAAAGCGAAACTTGAAGGAAGAATCCTCAACCGACAATCTGCGATCCGGAGCTGAAAGGGACTTCGAAGTAGGCAACGCGCCCCCTTTCAGCTTTATCCAGGGGAATTTAAGAAGGCCACGGGCCCCCCCGGCAGCAAAAGAACTTCAATCACAAAAACCAGCGATCCTGAATTGAGAGGGACCTCGAAGAAGGCAATAAGCCCCCCTCTCAATTTGAACCAAGGGAATTAAGACGGCAGAAGCCCCCCTAGCTGCAAATTCTACATACGGTGGTCCATGAGCGAGGAAGCTCACCAATCCCGCCAACTCCACAACAATCTTTCTCACCGGGCGAAGCACAGGAAGATCCGTCCCGGGACGAAGGAGGCAACGAGGGAGCAACATCTGCAACAGAGGGTGCTAATCAAACACCCCCAACAAATTCAACAGCACCAGGAGTAACATTAAGGAGTGGGACAATCCTTACAGGTCCCCCACAAGTAAGACCTTCTAATTTCAATTTAGAAAATTATTTAAAATATCTAGAGGGGAAAGTGCGAGACTCCTCCGAACTTTCTGTTATACAGTGCGATTCTATCGATAAACAGCTCAAAAAGACCCGTGAACGGCGTCTTGAGCAAATCGCGCAATTCAAAGAAAGTACGGAAAATTTAAAGAAAGCTTAAAGCAGTTTGGGGAACTCTCGCACTCTCTCGAAACAGAAATTACAAATAATAGTGTAGAATTAAGAGAAGGTGCCATTGAAGACAGTGTTAGTGATTCCACCGTGAGTGAAATCCTATTGAATTGGTTGGGCGACTCCCTTTTGGAAACCAGCATAGAAGAAACTAGCTCCCCAAAAGTATCAAACTTAAGCTTCAGAATCCCCAATATAAACATGGCAGATTACTCGAAAATCGCCAAGCTAACTGCCCAGCTCGTTCCCCTATTCTCGGGAAAGCAGCACCCAAAATTGACCCTTGAGCTCCAAACTTTCCTAGGATGCTGCAGGCAGGTAATCCAGTGCATTTCGTTAGAGGAACTATCAGCATTTTTGCAAATCTTCCCCACCAGACTTCGAGGCGAAGCTTACCAGCTTTTTGCCTCAAATATGCCTACTACTGTCAAAGAGGTAAAAGAACGGCTAAATCGTACCTACCTGCCTAGGGAAACTTACCAGGAACTGGTAAATAAATTAATTACTACAAGGCAGTATCCTTTGGAAAACCTCACAGCCTTCACGGCACGAGTAAAACAAATGCTGGCACTCTGTAATGAAGCAGCAGAGTCCAAATATGGCGCTACAGCAGCCCCCGCTGTGAAAACACAGCTAGAAGACTTCGTGAAAAACGCACTAAAAACAGGAGTCAATAACCCGTATATGTGCCAATACCTTCTGACCATGACAGACGGCACGGTGGATGACCTCGTACAAAGAGCGCTTGACATGGAGCGTCTCCAGCAAAGTGCTCTATTTCTGCAACCTCCAGGGCACTTTCAATTCAGTACAGTGCAGAACACAATACCACAGTCAATAAATGCACCTGTGATAAATAATCCGCAAGGAATTCCAAATAATTCGCCTGCAAATCACAATATATATAATCCAGGCATCATATCCTACGCACAGGATACCTGGCAAAACAGTGTGCCCACAAATGCAAGCACCAGCACATTTCCATCACAGTTCACACAGGCAAATATAAAACAGGAGCCAAAATCACCAAATAGAAATTTTAATGTAAACAATAAAAATAATTATTTAAATAAAATCAGTTGTAGTTTTTGTAATCTAAGAGGCCACACATATGCTGATTGCCTCAAAAGGAAAAATAAGCCTTATTGTGTGAACTGTAAAATGTATAGTCATGACGTGCGTGACTGCAGAAAACACAATAATAGTTTCCAGAGACCACACAACAAGAGTGGACCACCAAATCAACGCCCTAGAGAGCAGCAGAATCCCAATAACAATTCCAGAGTATATAACGTAAGAAAAAAGTGTGAATTTTGCGGTCGTTCTGGACATGCAGTTAATAACTGCCAACAAAAACGTAAATGGGAAGCTCGGAGTCAGGGAAACGACGTACAGTCGACCAAAAACTCCCCGGCTCGACTATAAATCCCTCATCTAATAAAATAGGGTCCCTCAGCAGCCCGATTCCAGTGTCGCTACAGTAAAACTTCCCTTAGACATTGGCCTGAACGGCCAAACTAAACTAGTAGTAGACACAGGCGCTGAGGTGAGTATAATAAAGAAAAGGTCATTAAAAGATCTCAAAGAAATTAACCACAATGAGGCATGTACACTTCAGACCCCATTTGGTACCGGAAAGACGCTGGGAAATTGCCAGGGAAACTTCGTTTTCAAAAACAAAATTCCCTGCAAGTTTCAAGTCGTAAAGGACTTGCCGGGTCTTTCCGATGATGGACTTCTAGGAAATGATTTCCTAGCAAAAAACTGTAACGTTGAGGGTCCTAATAAGGCACTAAGGTTTCCTCGCACGGAAACTAATCCAGACGAATTTGCTTTGCCATTAGAGTTTGAAACGGACAAGCCACGTTCTGAAAAAGCAGTCGAAGTAAGAACACTTGCAGGAGAGGTAGAGTCTAAACAGGCTGGACTATCCACCTGTAGTGTCTTCAAGGCTTCTCAAACGAGAAAAGCTGGCTGCCAAGCTCCAAAAGGGCCCAAAGAATGTGAAAAAGGCTGTCTGGGCGAACAAGAGACCGATGAAATCAGGCGACAATTGGTTACCTTCAAGGAACCAATCTGCATACCTGCGCGCTCTCAAATTGTTGCCCCAGTCCCGTTACAAACTCAAGAAGAAATGCTCTGTTTATCACAAGAGATAAGCGATGGAGTCTTCTTGGCAAACAGTTTACTCTCATCTGGAGAAGAATTAGTGCTGGTCAGTATTCTCAACGCTAACAGTCATCAAGTAGTCATACATAGCTTAAAGTTACCGCTATTTCCAATAAACGACTACACAATAGTCCCATTAACGCCCACAAAAGACCACAAAAGAACTCACATTCCACTACCAAATTTAGAGGCAATATCAAACAACCCAAGAGACGGAACTGAGTGCCTAAAGCCTGCCAAAAAGGTGCATATAACTCTTCCGTCCAAAATCCCGAGGCATAAATCACTCTTAAACAAACAACGGCACTATAAGAACGGTAGCGAGTCGCTAAAGCCTATATTAAAGGTGCATATTACTCCACCGTCACACAACACAAAACATTCTACATGGTCAAAAAGCAGTAGCATTGACGCGCATGAGTATCCCACACAACCTAAGGCAAAGACCACACAGGTAAACCAAACTCAGCCGTCAACAAAGCAGGAAGCAAATACCCTGCAACTGACTAAGAACAACGAAATAAAGCCTCGAAAGGAATCACAGAAGCCTCATCTATTTACAGGTCAAAAACCTAAAAAGAAGAATAAGTCAAACCAAGGTTCAGCCGACAAAACGGCAATTTTACAACATGTACGATATCTATACCCGGATAATGAGACTCCGGACGACCCAAAACAATACCCGCGTATTTCTAGGCTAGAGCGAGAACTCAGCCTTGACCCTAATTTAACCACGGAAGAAAAAATTTCGATATCAGAACTCTGCGAAGAGTATAACGATATCTTCTTCCTCAAAGGTGACAAACTCACCTATACAAATGCGATAACGCATAATATTCCATTGGTGCAAGATCAAGCACCAATCAATAAAAAAATGTACCGCTTACCTGAAACACAGCGGAACGTCATTAATGAGCAGCTAAAAGAAATGCTAGACAGCGGGATAGTCCAGTCTAGTAAAAGCCCTTGGAATTCACCTCTACTAGTTGTCCCCAAGAAAGCGGGACCTGACGGTGAAAAAAGGTGGCGCGTCGTTGTCGATTTTCGTAAATTAAACGAAAAGACAATTGGAGATGCATTCCCGCTACCCCGAATCGAGGATATTCTCGACCAACTAGGTCACGCAAGGTATTTCACCACACTCGATTTGGCCAACGGCTATCACCAAGTCCTTGTCGACAAAAAAGATCGACATAAAACTGCTTTCAGCACAAGTTATGGGCACTACGAGTTCAAGCGTATGCCATTCGGGCTCAAAGGAGCCCCCGCCACATTTCAACGCCTAATGAATTTCGTACTAACAGGCCTACAAGGCCTCGAATGTTTTGTTTACCTAGATGACATCGTCATCTATGGTAAAAATTTAAACGACCACAACGAAAAGTTGAGAAAAGTCTTCGATAAGTTGAGAGAAAACAGCTTGAAACTGCAGCCAGAAAAGTGCCAGTTTCTAAGAAGAGAAGTTGTTTACCTAGGACATAAATGTTCTAGCGAAGGAGCCCTACCAGACCCAAGTAAGACGGCCTGCGTCCAAACATTTCCTGTTCTAAGAACAGTAAGGCAAGTTCAGTCATTTTTAGGACTTGCCAATTACTACAGGAAATTCATTCCAGACTTCTCCAAAATTGTACGTCCAATCACAAATTTACTCCGAAAGGATGTAAAATTCACTTGGACAGAGAAATGCCAAGAAGCATTTCAAAGCATAAAAAATGCTTTAATTTCTCCACCACTATTAATTTACCCCGATTTTTCGAAATCTTTTAATCTCACTACAGACGCAAGTTACGAGGCTCTAGGAGCTGTTCTTTCTCAAGGAGAAGTCGGAAAGGACCAGCCCATTGCCTATGCAAGCCGCACATTAAACAAAGCCGAAAGAAATTACTCTACTATAGAGAAAGAGTTATTGGCTATTGTCTGGGCTACCAAGAATTTCAGGTGCTATCTTCAAGGCCGAAAATTCACGGTCTATACTGACCATAAACCTCTGAAAGGTGTCTTCAATGTGAAAGACCCTACTTCCCGTTTGGTGAGATTTCACCACAAATTATCTGAATTCGATTACAACATCGAATATAAACCAGGGAAGTACAACACTAATGCCGATGCACTAAGTCGCATTCCTCAAGCATTAAAGGAAGACAGATTAGGCAATACCTTAACGGTAGAAGCCCTAGTCCACCACACGATGGACTCAGATGTGGAGGAAGACGATTCCACAAATAATAAAAAGAAAAAGAAATCCGCTCATTGTTTCGTCGTGACTCGAGCTCAGAAGCAAAAGGCTCAAGAGACATTAAATAGCTCCAGCGTAGAGACAGAAGAGCACACGAAAGCGGACCAAAACGAAATGCAACACACTGAGGCGGAAACACTAAACCTAGCATCGCTTGATCAAAAAGTAAGTACTGGCAAGACACTCGAAGTTATCACGAGCGCTACGGAAATCCGAGCAATCTTAAAAGATTATCACGATTCTCCATTTGGTGGCCATCAAGGTGTCATAAAAACTTACAAACGCATAAGACGCAAGTATTGGTGGAGACACATGCTTAGCGATATTAAAAAATACATTAAAAAATGCCCAAAGTGCCCGACGATGAAAGCTTCTCCCCAATATAAAATTCCAATGGTTATCACGGACATCGCAGAGCAACCGTTTGACAAAGTTTACCTCGATATTGTAGGTCCATTAGAAGAGACCACATCAGGTAACAAATATATCTTGACCTTCCAAGATAATTTAACAAAATTTGTCGACTGGTATGCAATACCTAATGCAGAAGCAGTCACAGTAGCGCAAGTTTTCTTTGATGAAATCATTACGCGCTATCGCATACCCAAAAGAATACTCACCGATCAGGGAACAAATTTCCTGAGTGAATTATTCAAAAGAGTATGTAAGCTTCTAAAGGTAAAGAAGTTACAGACTTTGGCATACCACCCACAGTCTAACGGAGCACTAGAGCGTGCCCACAGACCGCTGATTGAATACCTGCGAACAATCGTAGATGAAAATTCCAAAACATGGGACCAATACCTACGAACCGCTGCATTCATGTATAACAATAGTGTACACGAGGGTACTAAACTTACCCCAATGGACTGCCTTTACGGCTTCACAGCGGATGTCCCATCAAATTTAAAACGGGATCCCGAACCAGTTTACAATCATGAGAGCTATTATCATATACTGAAGTATAAGCTCCAAAAATCTTATGCCACGGCAAGAAAGAACTTATTGGCAAGTAAACAGCGCTCAAAGGGGTACTACGATAAGACAGTACGGCCCCTAACTTTCCATGTAGGAGACAAGGTCCTCATCAAGAATGAAAGCAGAAAACATAAGCTTTCCCAAATCTGGGTAGGACCTTATCAGGTAACTGCTATACCAAGTGGAGTGAACACCACAATAAAAATTGGTAAGCGTACTGTAACGGTACATAACAACCGTCTAAAACCATACTTCGAATGAAATAAACATGTTGTCACAGAACCAGGTTGACTCAAATTCCTACTCTGTTTGTTTCAAATTAATCCCATTTTAACGGCTCTCAGGAACACTTGCGGTGGAGCCACTCCACTGCCTGGTCTAATAACGGCACGAAATAGGTAAAGTCATACTTAAAGGAATATTTTCATCCTCCGAATTGTCCACAGAAATGGCGCTACAAATTATTACAATTGCCATCCTCATCCAGTACGTGACAGGCGAAATCGCCGACAAACCCTATGCTATAACCAAGCTAAATAGCTCGGGCATATTTTTCGAGGATCTAGGAAGCCTCATGGTGTTACATAACACTTGGAATGTTCTCACTGAGATAGACTTGGACGAGTTAGACACGCAGATAAAACTAACGGAACATGCAGAATATTTGGTGCATAAACTCTGCATAAATATCACGGACAAAGAAGACCTGTGCAACGTGCAACAACTACACATACACGCCATAATAGATAGCGTACAAAAGCGCACGAGAACCATTAAGGAATTAGTTCCAGGAAGGCGTAAGGCCAGATCACTATTCGACGGAATAGGCAATGCTATGCACTATTTATTTGGTACCATGGATAGTAACAACGAGAAGGAGATATACAGCCGCTTAGATGAAATTGAATCGAACACAAAAGCCCTAGCTGAGCTAGAGAAACAACAAATAAGTGTGGTTAAAACTACCTTGGAACAGATTCAAAAACCATTGGCTATGTTAATGGATCGTCCAGATTAACGATCGGCATACTGTGACCGAGGACCTAAACAGGAGGCAACTAAGACAAGACATTATATCAAGCTTATTGCTCCAAATCATCGAAGTCGAATACCGTCAACAAGCCCTCCTTGACATTATAATAGCCACTAAAGGCAACCATATTCACCCACTCCTCGTGTCTCCCAAAAATCTGCGGGACGTGTATCGTAAATCACCTTCGAAATGTCTAAACGACCAAAATTGCCTATCGATTCTGTACCAATCAGCAGGAGCCCAGTCACGCCTTATGCAGAACAAATTGGTGGTGAGAATAACTCTCCCAATTTTTGATTCCCCCAAAATGAGGCTACGGCAAGTCCGATGCTTCCCAGTACCACAACCAGCAAATTATTCCATAATCCCTGACCCTGGATACTCTTGTGTAGCAAATAGTGCTCGCACACAGGAATTCCTCTTATTAAAAGGCGAGGATATGAAAAGCTTCAAGAAAGTCACTCATAGCCTGGAGGAAAATACATATATAGGTCGGCTAAATACCCCCATAATTAAGGCAACCACCTCGGATGAATGTATAGTGAAAGTGTTGTACAATCCTTTAAATGAAGTGCCCAAGTGTAGGTCTAGAGTACAAGTTCCCCAAAAAGACATGTTGATAAAGTTAAACAAGCCTAATGCGTGGCTATTTTCGTTTATTATTTATTACCTCCACGGTACTACATATAACATGTCAAGATCACTTTGCCATCTCAAAATTAGAGGGGCAGGGGATACCAGAGATAACGCAACCATGTCAGGTGCAGATAGGGAAAAAGGTGCTAAGGTACGAAGATGAAAATAAACACCCTCTCAAAATTACTCAGCCTAAACAATTTCCTGAGCTGAATCATTCATTACTTAACCTGAATCTAGCCGAAATTTTACCCAAGTCTCAAAACCAAAGTGTACAAACCGAAATCATAACAGGGGACGATATCAATAAATCAATCTATACTGGCACACATTCGCTGGAAGATATCCAGCACAAGTTAGACCAGTATAGTAACAAGGTATCCAGCAGACAATCCCATATCCTGTCCACAACTTCTCTATCATTCACGAGCCTACTAGTTCTGGCCATAATGATTGTTGTGGCAGTAAAATATCTACATCCTGTTGTCATCAAGATGAGACAACAGAGAAATCAACCACAAGGTAACCCCGAAATTTCATCAGAGGGAATTCCTTTAGAAGAACGAACTCCTGCTCCCCAACCCAGTTTAAGGCGAGACAGAAGCCTCTCTAAAACAAAATCAGTCCAAATCGTTTAAAAAATGGAACACAGACACTGTCAACATGGATCACTAAATCAAAGTAGAACTTATAGAAAAGGCAGACCTGGTAAACTTCTCAAGGGAAATCTATATAAACCTATATATATAGTATAACTTTAACACAAAAAAAAAGTAAATTAAAAACATTAAGATTTTGTTTGACTCAAAAAAAAAGGGGGTTAGAACGAAAAAAGTAAATATAAATAGGCAGGAGGTAAAAATGTGGGAATTAAAGAAAAAATGCATATAGAAACAAGAAATGCATAAAAATAACAAATTAACAAAAAGGCATTAGAATTAAATATAAACAGAAAATAGAATACGTATAAAAAATGTAAAAATAAAGGAAAAATACCTTAATCGTAGATACAAAGAAAGCACAAACAAACAAAAAGTAAGGATTAGATAAAACAAGAAATAGGAATAAATAACATAAACAACTAGGTTACACTCAAAAAAAAAAAATAATAAATGATAAACTAACGTAGAAATAAATAAACAAATAAAGGATTAAAGTAATAAATTAAAAGTAGCACTAGTAAGCTATTAATAAATTTAAGGTACCGAAAAATAGTCTAAAGCAAAAACAAAGTGTTAAAATATAAAATAACCGTAGAAATAAAGAATTACACTAAAATTTATTAACACATAACAAAAAAAAAAGTATAATGCAAGAAAAAATAATGTAAGAAAGACAAGAAAAGTTTACCAGGCTACTACAAAAATTTTGGTGTATTATCGCATGATACTACTAGAGTTATAATATTGTAAGCTATTTTTATAGTAGTTAGATAGTAACCTAAAGAAGGAAGAAAGATAAGAACCTTTTAAATAAAAGAAGAAAAAAAAATAGATAATTAACTCACAAAAATGTAACGCCTAACCGAACCGACCAAGATTAATTAAAATTTAAATAAGAAAAAAAAATAGGTAATTAACTCACAAAAATGTAACGCCTAACCGAACTAACCAAGATCCGAAACCCCTAATAAGAACAAAAAGAAAAACAAAAAAACCACCAACGAAACCAGCCTAGGGTAACAAATTTCAGAAACAAAACATTCGATTTTATTGTATTTTTTTTATTTTTTTTTATGGATACAAGCAAAAAGAAAAAAAAGAAAGACAGGAAAGGTATAAGCTAATTTAAAATTGAAAAAAAAAAATTATTAAAAAGAGAGCTTCCCGCAGGGATTTCATGCCCAGTCCTCCTCGGAGTCATCCTCGACTTCTAAAGGGGGTGGGGTGGCCATCAAACTGCGTAGAATGCCCGTAACGGCTGATTCAAATACGGGATGGCAGCATGCGCAGAGTCCGTGCCGGCCGGTTATGTTGAGGGTACCGCCTGAATAAAAGAAAAAGAGTAAATATAGTTGGCCAACGTGCTAAATCAATTACCATCAGGACTTACCTCGCACAACCCACGCCTGCCCTTGGTGGGGATACAGGGGTATATCAGCCCAGTAGTGGCGGCCGGCCACGGCATCCACGCCCCACATAGTGAAAGGCCGCTGTCCTCGTCGTAAAAGCACAAGACGAATCGGGCCCCGCCATCCAGGTATCACGTGGACCACGAAAATTAAGTTGGCCACAGAACTGAGGCCCGCCGGGCTGTGCCAGGGTTGATTATTGACTTTGATGGTAAACAACATCCTAACTGCAATCCGGATCTAATCGTTTTTTAAAATTTATTGTGGGCGTAATTTGATTGCAGAACTATTTTCACCCGGTATAAATTTGGTTCATTAACTACTGTTCTTAATTAAACAACTGCAACGGCTCAAGATCAAAACTCGAATAAAACCGAGCACAGAATTTAATCATGAGATTCATTGCCAAGACAAAGTAATAAACCTAGTAGAACGGTAATCGGACACCCCGATAAGAGACCCAGAGACAAACAAATCAAAAACAGCTCTGCATAGGCTAATCGCACAAATGACCTCCACCAAGAGTTATTACTCTTCTAATAATAACTCTCATTTTGAAAAAGGGGAAGGATTGTTGCGTACCAAATCCTGCATACCAAAAAATATTAAAAAAAAAGGGATATCTAAAAATTTCTACAATATTAAAAGAATTCATCCATAAATTTTCACATAAGCTAACATGCCTAAACATGGTTAGCTTATCAATACAATCAGTGAAGAAAATTGCGTCAGCAATTTTCTTCACATTCCATAAATTAAATTAAATTATTCTATATTATTATTTTACAAAAAAAAATAAAGCAAAAGACAAATCGTACCTTCAGTACGATTTGTCGTGAAAATTTCAATATGTATGTACGAACGTACATACATATCACAAAAAAGCTTTCGCGATAAGAAGAGCGCGCCGCGAAAGTACATTGTATGTATACGCGCGCGGCATCGTGACGGTGGCTGATGTTTATAAAAGCATCAAATTTCAAGCCTCCGTCCAACGAAAAATATTCTGGACTTGTTTAATCAAGTCCAGAATAAATGAAAATTTTCTCAGGGTGAAAATGCGACTATGCATTTGTTACCCTGAACGAAGGCTCTTGATCGCGACAAAAGTGATCAAGAGCCGAGTTGGATTCAAAATTTCGATTACGGCGGTTCGGGAGAGAATTTAAAAAAAAGTTAATTTTAGAACTTAGAGGCGGTCGGCTCGTAAAAGGCAATTTCGGTGAATGAAAATTATATCTAAATTGGTTCAAAAAAAAAAGGCTTGTGTGGAAAGTAGTTTAAATAAAATGCGTGTAAAAAAGGTAATTAAGAAGTGATATTGTAAATAAAGTTTCTTACAAAAACAAATCGGGGTGTTGTGAGTATTTTGGTGTTAAACAAAAAAGTAGAAGTGATCAAAGGAAGTTGTTGTTTGGTGCGAAAACTACTTTGCCCCCAAAAAAGGGCTTACTACCACAAAACTGCCGGATTAAAAAGGAAAATATATACATAACAATCCGTCCTGGTACGAAGGAGGGAAAGCTGTAAGTACGCCCCTTAATATATAACAAAGGGCTTCAGATAGCACAGTGGGTGTATTAGGTAAACTTAAAGAAGAGAATCTACAGTTTACAGTTTTTATACAAAAAGTTATGTTAACGACCTTTTTGCAAAAATTATAGAGGTTAAATTAGAAAGAAAGCTAAGAAAATCCGAAATTTTTAGTTTAGACAACCATATTCCTTGATGGGAGAGGGGGTGGGGCTTGGGGCTGATTGAGCAGTTCTTGGAAAGGCCATGAAGTTCTGCATACAATGAGCTCTTACCTATGACCGTACGCCCTGCATCACCTCTCGCTCTATTGACCTCCTAGTGGGAAACACCCTGAATGTTATATAGTGTGGGGCCGAGGATTGATTCTTGGGGTACTCCTGCTTCGATGTTGAATGTTTCCGAGATTGTATCGTTGATTTTTACGTTGAATTTCCTGTTAGTTAAGTAGCTGTGTATATTCTTGCATATATGTGGATTGAATAGGTATATATGCTTCATTTTATATATAAGTCCCTCTATCCCAGTGGTGTCGAATGCTTTCTCGGTGTCTGTGCTGCACATTGGAGTAGCTGTTTTCCTATTTAGGTTTCTTGTTATATTGTCCATTAATATCGTCAATGCGTGGTTGGTTGAGTGGTACTGCCTGAAGCCTATTTGGAAATCTGGGATTACGTTGTTTTCCTCTATGTGGTCCTGTATCTTGGAACTTAGGAAACGTTCATAAATTCTGCTTATTGCTGGTAGTAGTGAGATGTCTATAGCTGGTGATCTGATTCGCTGGCTTATTGGGTTTTTTAATAGGAATACGTAGGCTGTTTTCCATTTTTGGGGAAAGTTTCCGATTTTTTATAGATGGTTAAAGAGGATTGCTAGGAAGTTCCAGAATTCTTTTTTTTTTCTTATGAGGTAATTGGGTACCCGATTCGGTCCTACCGATTTTTTATTTTTGCTGCGTTTAATTAGTTGGTGATCCGCTTGGGTACTATTAATTCGGGATTATTACGGTTGTTAGTGTCAGAGTTTATAGAAATTACGGGATAGTTCTTGCTAAAGTTAAATATGGGTGTGTGGTTATTGTAGATGGTAGAGTTTATCTCATTGTTTAAATTGGATGTTTCTGTGTCCATGTGAGATTTTAGTTGTGGATATTTTCCAGGTGTTTTCCTATGGCATCAATTTTTTCTTTATCGTTTGTGATGTACTCGTGAGGATTGTTTGGATTGATTAGTCTTGGCAGGCCCAGTGTGTTTTTTATTCCTGCGAGATTTTTTATTGACTTAAATGTCTTCCGGTCCATGGATATGTTGGCGAGTTTGTTTTCGCAGTAAGTAGTTTTGTGGTGAATGTCTATCCTGGTTTTTATTATTGTGCCGATGTCTCTTATCTGCGCTTTTAGTAAGTGCTGGTTAGGGTCGTACCATTGCCTATGCCAGCTCCTTCGCAGGGAGTTTTTGTATTTTACTAAATTGATGATGGATCCCGGGAGCGGGATGCTACCCCTTGATTTTAAGGTAGTTTTTGGTACGCTCCTTTCTATTGCGTTTTCCATTGCTTCCTCCAGTTTTATTATATTTTCAGCTGCCTCGTCTGGGGTTATGTTTCGGTTGATTGGTATATTGATATTACTAATTGCGTTATTTAGTGTTCGTTTGAATGAGGGGATGTTAGTGCCGGAGTAATTAAAGATGGTTTTTGATTGTGTTAGGGCTATGTCATTAATTTGTATGTTAAGTTCAACTGCGTTGTGGTCTGAATCGAAATCTAATGTTTTTAATTTATCTATGAAGTTGGGGTGATATGATGTGTTGAGATTGTTAGATATTAGAAAAAGATCTAGGTAAAAGCTGAATTGGGATCTGTGGAATGTCGGGTAGGGAGACGATTCTTATCTGAGGTCGTAGTTCCGTAGATTTTCCATAAGCCAACTAACTATGCAATGTTTTCCTAGCTTGATTGCTATTTGTTTTTCCTAAGTTCCAGAGAGGATGTTCGGCATTGTAGTCTCCTCCCAATTATTTGTCCGTCTTTGGTTGCCTCTAGTATTTGTTCCAGATCCGTTGTGTTAAATGTTTCCATTCCATTTTTGCTTGAGTATCTTATTCTTATGATTGTGGTTTCCAGATGCTGTGTGCTGGGGTTGGTTATCCTTTCATATTCAATGTTATCTTTCATGAGTACGGCTGTTACTCCTCCTTGCCGGTTTGCTCTGTCTGTCCTGGCTATTTTGTAGTTATTGAAATGAGGGTTGTATTTCCTGTTGAGCTTTGTTTCTGTAAGAAACAACGCCGTAGGCGTTGTCACCTCGAGTATCGTGTCTCTCATCAAAGCGGATGTTCATAGGAAACATCAGCAGAGATGGGAGAACCTGAGTGCTCGTAGGTGTACAAAACTGTTTCTTGATGGGCCCAATGGGAATATCTCCGATTTTCTCATGGGGCTCGGAAGGAAACAATGTAGAACCGTGGTTGGCATCATCACCGGCCACAGCTCACGTCACGCTCATCTAACAAGGATGGGAGTTGTTGACAGCCCTGAGTGTCTGTCCTGCATGGAGGGAGAGCCTGAGACAACCGAATACTTTTTGTGTGAGTGTCCGGCCTTCGGCCGGAGCAGACTGGATACTCTAGGGTCTCCCCTTCTATCTGTGGATGAGCTGAAAAACCTTCCTCACCAAGACCTGATGCGCTTCATTAAGAGGACATGAAGGTTTTGGTGAATGGGATTCAGGGTAGTACAATGGGCCGCTATGGCCTCCGTGCTTGGGATGGGTTTCTCCCGTTCCCCCTGTTTTCAAAAAAAAAAAAACAAAAAAAACATAATGTCCGGCTTATGTGTTTTTAGATAGCTCTCCAGATAGTGCCTTTTACAATTTGCCACTATTGAATTTACATTTAGTAAATGAATTTTCAATGGTTTACTCTGAATTGATTGTTAGATCCTATAATAATTGCATCAGTGCCTCCGTTTTGGAATTTCTCTTTGTGAGTTGGCGGTATTGTGGAAGAAATCCATCAAATTTGTTTAGGCAATTAAGTAGGTTTAGTCCGAATAGTTTCTGGCATTCTCGATTGATTACGTTTAGGGAGTTTTTGCTATTGTTAGTGTTAGTTTTAATATTAGGAATTGTGGTACTAGTTGAGATGTTACTTCTAAGCATTTGTGAGTAACTAATCCTTGGTGAAATTCTGATAAGCCGTTTGCTTGTTCCTTCGATTGGGTAGGGTCTCCTCTTTTCTTTGGACTGGCTCCATGTATTTGGAGGAGCGTGTGTAGCTGGCCAGGTGTCCTCATTGACCACAGTTGATACATATTGGTTGAGACTTTCAATTGGCATTGTCCTGGCTCATGTTCCTCAGTACATTTTACGCACCTACATCCCATGTTGCAGTTGAGTGCTACGTGCCCAAATTTTTGGCACTTTTTGCATTATGTCATCTTGTTGGACTTAAATCGTTCAACCCGTTAAGCAGATATCTTAGTGTCAGATGATCCTTCGGATTATCCCTTGAGTGAATCTGTATTATCCAGTTATCTGTGTTTTTTTGTTTGAATTTTTTTTATTATGTTGATGTTTAATTTGTGATTATTTAGTGCTGCTTGTACGTCGTTGATGTCGTAAGTTGGCGCTAGGTTTTTGATGATGATTGATTGCGGTTTTTCCTCCTTCAGGGTATAGCAGAAACTTCTAGTGGTGTTCTGCTTTAATGCGTGCTTTACTTTGTTAAAGTCTTCTAGGTTGCTTGTTGAGATATGCGTTGCGTTAGAATTGATTTGTTTTTAAATAAACTTATTGTGTCCTAGAAGGGTTTTTAGTTTGTTAGTATATTCCTTAATGTCTATGTTATAACAGACTATTGGGGGTAATTTATGTGTTTTGTCTGCGTTATGATTGCTGGAAGATTTTTGTCAGTGTTGCGTGTGGTTTCGTTACTGTGCATCTCAGCATCTGTGCTGTTTGTCTCGTTCTCATTGTTTAGCTTACAGCAGAAGTTGTTGGTTTTTAATGGAAACAGTTCTAACTCTTTTATTTGTCGAGATAGAGTATAATTTGTTCGAAAAATATTGAATTTATCTACAAGCTCTGAGTACTTACCTTGTAGGTTGTTATAATCTCTAACTAGTTGTTGCTAATTTAGCTCCAGGTTGGGACTCATCTGCTGGTTTGTTGTTGTTGGTGGTGGCTCGATAAAAGATGGAGCTCCTGGGTTTGTTTCAGCTGGACGGGATTGACTTCTCTCCTGTACTTGGTGTTGGTTCCCTTCCTGTTGAATAGAAAATTGATACAGTGATCGTTCGTTCATTATATTAGATTAGTGGCACCGCCCTTTTGTTAGTTGTTCTTCCTGTACAATATCCTCGTGGATTATATTGTCGTCATCCGTTCCAGATTCTTTGTTGTATGGCTTCATTTCAAACTTAATTTGCTTGTTTGGCAATTCTGAGCTTTGTTCTTATCCTTTTTTAAAATGTGGTTCACTTGTCTTTCGACGTGCTTGTTCAAAATTGTTTCGTATTCACTTAAATTAAAACTGCTTGCACTGACCTGTGGTTCAGTCATTTTTTTCACTACACTGAGCGTTCCTTAACGTACTTTTTCACTTTCCTAATTTGAGTCTATTTCTCACAAATATTCAACACTTGGTCCTTGCGGTTCCTGCCTATATTTTAATTTTACCTTTTGTTCACTTTATTTTGATTTGCATTTTTTCATAACACTTCCGAACTCAACCGTGGTCATCTTGTGAAAGCAATCCATTGAATTTCGTCGGCTTTATATAGACGCTGTAACCAGTTATATCTGTTTCGCCTCTTGGTGTTGCCCTAGCGACGTTTGCTTGGATTTTATTTGAGGCGAAACCAGCTGGCTGACGTAATGTCATTTGATAACATTACAAGTAAAAATGCAAGGAGGTGCCTGTAATTTTAAAATTTTTTTATTTACTTGTCGTTTATGAGCTTCTCTTTATTTTTTGTTTTAGAGACGGTGATGCCCAGGATGTTGAGGAGGGCTATAGTGGGATAAAATCTAAGATTATAGGATTATTCTTACATAAGTATTGTGTTGACTTTTCCTTAGTAACACGATACTGTGTGTCTTTATTTTTTGTATTTTAGGTAGATTCAACGTGAAACTGGAAGTACATCGAGGGAATATTGTTCAGCTTGCTGCCTCAAGAAGTTATTTGTAGAATATACATCGTGGGATTTTGAACGTATTTATGTGAGGAGTGAACAAAAGGATTTAAAGTAGCAATTTTTAAGCTATCTTGAATTGTTTTAACCTTTTATCTTGTAAAGTTATCAATCCCATGTAAATTTAAGGAAAATGTTGCGGCAGATTCTAAGAACTCTTTAAAAGGTTTTTCGAAATCAAATTTTCTATCATGGTTCGAGCCTTTATTGCCACAAATTTCTACTGAATTAAGAACAGTATTACCCTTATTAATTGAAGAACACTTGATATTTCTACTAATCTCAACTATGTATTAATGGACTGGGTGAATTCCTTTGTTCTGCTAAAAATTTTCGAATTAAATGTTTCTTCATATCATGATATCTTTTAAAGTGAAAAAACAATAAACATAATCGATACAAAATTTTAGTGCAGTGCTTCAACAAAAATTTCAATTTCGAACTATTGATTTAGTATCGTGAACTAATTAAAATAAAAGGCTTTCATATTTTTTGGATCTATAAATGATACACACAAAAGATATTATTTAAATATATTGAATCAGCAAGTTTGTGTCTGAGCGCCTGAGTGGATGGATTTATAGGTTGTTTTTATTTAGAATGAGTGAATGGGGTGCTTTCCGATGGGGTAACATTTTTTTACTTGTTGGGGATTTTGGGGTAGGGGTGGTAACTACCACCCTTTAAGAGTGCCGTTCGTGACGAAAGAGTTTTAGGGTAGTAAACGTGGATGGATTTATTTACATGGGGCCGTTTTATTTAGAATGAGTGAACAAAATTTTTGCGTGTCGGGGGTTTTGAGGTTTCGAGAGTAGAGTTTCATGATTTTTGAAATTCGAGATTTGAGTGTCGAGTTTCGAGAGTAGGTATGACTAAAAAGTAGAAAATGAAATATATTAATAAAACTTTAAGAATAAATAACCTTGGTAAATAAAATTAAAAAATATTTTTTTTACGACCTGCACAACTTGGTCCGACTTCATGCTCTGTACACCAAGGTTCCACATAGATCAGCTTTTAATCCCATTATTATAATTATTGCACTTTTCTTTCCTACTATTTGCAATTTAATTCAAAAATCGCCCAGTTACTTTGATGTACACTATGGTGTACACTATGTCCCGGGTTTAATCCATTCCTAATATCACTCCACTTCAATAGACAATTAACAAAACTACACGCAAAAATTCTGAATACCAATCATGATCTAGAGCGCAAAAGATTCACGTAATTACCCACGTACGGGCTTCTTGACTTAACCGATCGACGACAAATATGACTCCAGGAGGTACTTATCAAGGTAGCGCGTAGCAACTGAATAATTCGCTCTAAATTAAAGAAAATTTATATGTAGGGGAATATCGTCAGGATTGACCTGTTGTGAGGAGAAAATATGCAATCATCAAGGTAAGCATTATGAATTTGTTGTGTGACTCACGATTGAAAATAAACAAAATTCAATCCTGCAACATGTGTAACGAAGTTACATGCATAGCATACACAGGGTAAGCTCCGCAGTATTCACACTCATAAGTCTCGTATACAGACCACTCTACAGCCATACCTATTGTATAACCACAGTCATTCATATGATTTGTCCCCACAGAACAAATCATCCAAGTGATAGGTGGTCACTCATAGTGGAATGACGAAATAACAAATGGAGGGGCAGACCAGTCGACAGCGATTACAGTGTGCAGGACCATATAAATAGGAGGTCATCCGAACAGAGAAATCAGTCGTTGTTCAACCGCAGTACCGAGCACTTACCAGTACCGAGCTAGTACCAGAAATCCGAAGCAAGTAGCTGTCCCGCAGTTTCAAACAAATCCGATCTCCAGTACCACCGTTGAGGGAGCTACACGCCGCTGGCTCTTAAATAAGCAGCCGCCAGTTGGAAATTTGTCAGTTGCCTCCCAGCAGCTCGACAAGACACATCTTCCGTGTGCTAGCGCAAGGACGTATTCTCGATTCATGCGTGGTCTGACGCTGTACATTTCTTCCTGTCCTTACCCTAGTGTTAACGCTACGACGTATTCTCGCTTCTTGCGTGGTCCGACGTTATACACATTCCTCTCGTGCTAATGCTACGACGTATTCTCGCTTCTTGCGTGCTCCGACGTTGCACAACTCCCTCCAGTGTTAACGCTACGACGTTTTCTCGCTTCGTGCATGGTCCGACGCTACACACATCTCTCTAGTGTTACGCTACGACGTATTCTCGCTTCGTGCGTGGTCCGACGTACACGTCTCCGTCCCCTCCGCATAAAGGTATACAAGCAACCCCCCCCCCCCCCAGACTCACAATTAGTGTGTATTAATTAACCTGTGTAGTGACTAAGTTATTAAATTATAGTAGAGTGAAACATACGGTGTTCTCATTTCAATTCTACCAACGTCGTGGGATTTTGATTTGAACCTGGGCATCCTCCTGACTACTCGTAGCAATACTCGACCCGACGTTACACATGCAACATGTTGAGCTTTTGAAATTTTGTAACAAAAAAGAAAACCAAGTTTTATATTTGAAGTGTCATAACTCTGGAGTGGGAAGGACCACGAGGGTGGTTGAGCAGTCGTCGGAAACGCTATGAAGTTTGTTACGTGCACCGTTCCTTCACGTAACTAGAAATGGTTGCTCAGTGGAGACGGGCTGGATCGAAAATGAAATATTCTAATATTATGGGCGCCACGTGATTTTTTGTATGAGATACCACGAAACTCTTATTCTCAATGAAATACCAGGATGTTACTTATCACACTCACACTTGAACATATATATTTAATACTTCATTGTTTAATTATACACAACGTAGAAATCTAATTATCTACCATTCAAAATGGGCTAACGCAATACCCGACTAAAGAAAAATTCATAATTATTCCAACTTCAATTTCAAAATCGCGGGAAAATACCAATCGTTGAGAATTTTTAATTAAAAAAAAATTACCTTAAACACATCACCTGATAACACGATGGCTGCCTGCCTGAAACCTTTTTTTCCTTTTTAAAATCTTCCTTTATTCGTCTCTTTTTCTTATTTTTCAAGACGAATCACGCTGCTACGACTGACCACTTTGACGGCCTACGACAGAGAGAGCGGAACCGCTGCTCCCCCTATTTGTCAGATCCACCTTCTTGAAAAATTTAAGCTATCGTTGTTCCGGCCCGGACTATTTTTACAGCGGGTACTGCTAGGCTCTTTTCCACATTGATTTCTCACATGGAATTTTGTCACTAAAAGCAGTACTACCCGCTATTGCCACACGGCAGGGATCCCCTCAATGCCTGCGTCTTTATGCCATCGAGCTAAGTGTGAGGTCCCTTATTTTTTTCTTCTTTATTATTTGAGTCGTCTTACGCACAGCCATCACGTCATCAGCGTGTCATAACATTCCTTGAAATACTTCAGTGATTGATACTTGTACCCGTGGACAAATGAGTATTACTGTTAAGCCTGCAAAATCATTAACAAAATTACACTAATTTGATAATCTGCTTAACTTAACTAAGTAACTATGTAACTAGATTAAATGTTGGTACTATTAATACTGTTGTATTTAAAATGTGTACGTTTGCCATCGACAACAGGAGGAACCTTGTTCTGCCGTATTGACCGTACAGGTTTCACTTTTGACGATATAGGGGGTTTAATGAAAAAAGAGCATATTTTACTAATCAACCTGTAGCTCGACAGGGTGACATTCTGCCCCCCTCCCCATGCCATACAATTTTTTACTTGTTTGGACGAGAGGAATCATTTGGCAAAATATAGTCACATTAGTCTGAGATACCTTGTATATGCATTATATTATATATACAGGATGTTCCGGTGTTCTTTTAGACCATATGAAAATACTCACTCCTTTAAGAGATATTCGAGCTTTACTTATTATTGCATTCTTTAAGTTAGACTTTCACTGAAGCTATTGTAACTTTTGAAGTATTCATTTGATTGGAATTTGTTTTTTTAATTTTCAATGGGTATTTATTTAGCCTTCAAAAGAAAGTAAATACTTTATGAATTATGTCAATACACAGAGAATTAAGAGCCTTTAAAGTCAGAAATTTTGACTTAGATTGTTTTTTCATACAAAATTTGGACTTGGTTTTAGATTTTATGATATTTTTAAATATCCTTTAGGTCCCTATCAATGTGATTTTTAATGTTTCTTATTACATTTACTTAAAGTACTTTGCCCCACCTTTTCAATGGTATTATTATCTTAATTTAGACAA
Source organism: Dioctria linearis (assembly GCA_963930735.1). Lineage (NCBI taxonomy): Eukaryota > Metazoa > Arthropoda > Insecta > Diptera > Asilidae > Dioctria > Dioctria linearis. The sequence continues at coordinate 256,280,304 of OZ005740.1, read as the reverse complement.
AAACGTGACTTACCTTGTTCTTTCTCTGTACTCTTCATATATAGCATTCGCAGATTTATTTAAGCCGAGAGAAAATAAGTTTAACCCAAGAGCAAATAAATATTTCGTAAATTCTCAATAAGGCATTTTGTTTATTTTTTCCGCGGACGGGAATCGAACCTACACTTGTTAGAATCGGTCAAAAGAATGAAACAATAAAATGTTGATTTGAATTGAAATTGAAAGCTTTTGTATTAAAATGTCTTATCGAGAATTTAGAATAATTTTATTTGCTCTAGGGTTAAACTTATTTGAGACTGGTTTTAATTTATTTGCTCTTGGGTTAAACTTATTTGTGCACACGTACGACGTGTGTGTGTGTCTGTGCGTCGTAGACCTCGGTGCGACCTCCCCCTTCTCCCTCTCCTATAGTATTTGGTTATATTGGGTGGTATTACACTATCGGCGTAAAGGCTTGTAGCATTTCATGAAATTGTTAAAAATTTCAGACATATCGCGTTAAATTTCATTAAGCGAAAACTGTTACACTATCTGCCTACATTTGATGAAGTGCCTAGACTTTTCATGAAGTGTTGAGTTACGTCAAATGTCTACGACATATTTATATACATAGATAAGAAAAAAAGGAAATTATTCTTTTTTTTTTCTCAAATGTACAATATAAATATCGCTCCAGCGTGGTTCCAATTTAAATAGCTCCTTCCCATATATATGCATATACAATAAAAAGGAAACAAACAAAAAAATTTAATGCTTAACTATATCATTACTTACCGGTGATCTCCAAATACTCATTCGCTGAGGCTGGTGCTCTGCTAATTGGAACTTTAACACAACACACAATCTTAGGTTAGAAAATTTTTGTTAACAATTTGTGGGGGCTCTCTCTTTTTTTTATCTGTACAACAGTGGGCTGATGACACTTCTGTCGCTAGGTTGAAACAACTCTTCCAAATTTATGAAGGTTGAGTAAACTCGGCGGCTGTTTGGTTTCTCCTTGCATTCACTTGGAGGCGATAAGCTCGCTTGTTCCCCTATCGGCACACTATTTTGGCTGTCGAAGATGCGCATTTCATACCGAACTATGCGCCCCTCCCCCACAATGTGCTACGATAACACCATATTAACTCTCTCTTATTACTTTCATTGTGTCTATTGTTTCTTATCTTTCTAATACTCGGTTCCTTATTGGCACTAACAATTCTATAGCTTTCCAGTGAGTTGATTGATCATCAACTTCCTTAATTTGGGTCTAGCAGCCCATTCTCCTCCTGCGGAATATTTTCCAGGGTGTTTCTTTGTTCCTTTAAAAAAAAGGAACTGCACTCCAAATTTGTCTTTTAGACTAACTAACTTTAAATAATTTTGCCTTTTAGACTCAACTTTAACTAATTTGCCATTTAGGCTTGTAAAACTTTAATAACTTTGCTTTTAGGCTTGCATTTTTAGGGAAAAAAATAAATAAAACTTTAAATAATTTGGCTGTTAACTCGCGTCGGCTATTGTCGACCTGCAGTCTTCAGCAGATCCCTAACTTCCATGAGTATTTAAATAAATTTTTCCCTTTAAACGCAACCCCCAATTAACGCATTCTCGATTAATTATTTATTAATACTTCGCTCTACCTGAGCCACAGTCTCGGAAAAGCCTGCTACAATATCCGGACATAAAAGCTAATGATCGCCATAACTTGACATCATGCTATTTCTCAATTTCTGCACCCATTTCTCCATACACATGCCATTATTTGGCTCGATTAATTCGGAGTGTGGTAGAATGCTCAAGTTTAGGAACTCTTCAGAGAAGGGGTTAGTGCAGCGCGAACAACAATTTTAATCGGATTATCTCGGAATAACTCTGAGAATTTTAAGGGTTTGTTCAAGGCTGGACTGACTGGTAGCATGCGGAATGAATTGCGTTCTGCGTGCAGTAGTATGTCCTAGCCATCTGATAATAGATCAGCCTTAATCACCGCTTATTACAAATTGGCATAAGGCGTGGGAGTCATGCCTTGCAATCTTACTTCGCTAGTTCGAGTCCGGTCTTCGCATGTGCTCGAACGATTCAAAGTTTTTGTTTTTTTTTAAATTGACTACTATTTTTTGTTTCTGAACCAACTGTTACAGAACTTGAGTTCTTTACACTTTACCAGTGACATATTTTGTGATAAAAGAAAAGTAATTTTATGCTTCTAAGTATGTAATTTAATTGCTAACGAACTTGACAATCGTAAATACACATAGGTGTTCGTAATTTGTGATACGCACAGTACCAATTCGTTTAGCATGAAGATGAATCGTTACTGTTTAATTCGAGCTTATGATTATTTAAATGAATTCTTCTCCAGTAATTCCCATAACATAAACCAGCAGTAGATAAATCACGACTGCTTCAAAATAGCAAGTGTATGAAGCGTACTCTAATATGCTGCCAGGAGCTGGTCGTTATTATCAATATAAAATTCAAAATTTGAATTTTTAAATGTTGGCGCTCACGCAGACACTGCTAGCATGGAAAACGCCATGAAGCTCAGTGGACTGAAGGTGGTTGCTGCCGTGTTTTTTTGTTTTTGGAGGACTGCTTCCTGTAGTGGCGATAGGTCGCTCTTCACTTCAGTATTTAAAATGGATCACGTTAATTTTTCGTATTGAGAAAATAAGATCCTGTTTTTGTTTTGGGTGGAATTGTAAAGGAATAACTGGAGAAGCGGGGCTTAAAATATAAGAAGAACGAGTTCTTCATGCTAGCGAGTTGGAAGATAAGTACTTATATTTAATAAAATTTTTGTGTAGTCTTTCCCTAGTGCGGAATATATAAATATATATTTTTTGTTTTTGTTTTTAAAAGTAACTCTAACAATAAATTTGCACAAATTTATATTTGTTGAATACATTAACTGAATTACATTAGCTGAATAAACTTCATTTTCTTGAGATCGCGAAGTTCTTGTCATAACTCCCACGATGTCATTAATAAGTATCGTGAAAAACCAAATGGCACCCACAAAATGCAGCTTTCCTGCGAATTTCGTCCCGTACTTAACCTATAGCCTCCTCCACTTGAGCTACCACACCTTTTACGGCAGCGTAGCAAGACAGTGTCTCTAAATCTTCATTGTTAATTAAAATATCTGTAAAATTTTCTTGTATCATTTTTTCCATAGTACTCCCAAACTCGTTATTTTCAACTTCTGCTGGAAAAAATATATTTCTACTTAGTTCATCTGCTACAACATTTCTGCTCCCTTTTTATAAACAATTTCATACTTGTACTCTTCAAGAGGTAATCGCCATCTTACTAGCTTTGACCCTGGATATTTCACCCTAAATAGCCATGTTAAAGGCTATAATCCGTTTTGATTTTAAATTTCTTGTCATAAATGCAAACTGCTGCACACCACAGCTAGACACTCTTCTCCGTCATACTGTAATTAAATTTTGTCTTATTTAGGGCTCGACTGATTATATGAGTAGGTAAATCTCTACCATTGTATTCTTGAGATATTACTGCGCTCATGCCCTACATTGCTTGCATCGGTGGTTATCATGAACTCTGCTATAATCTGGATATTGCAGCAAACTGAAATTCTTCAGCCTTCTTCTTAATTCTACGAAATTATACCTTTGCTCTGCTCAATAATTGGGCATTAGTAGGTACAAAATTCTTTTATAAACTTGCGTTATGTTATTGTAGCATAGGAGTGAATATGCTGGAGTCCATTCTGTCAGCATTGCCACAGGGCGGCACCTCGCAACACGGATAGCCTGGGAGAGGGGGTCAATTACCTGCCACTGTCACGGCCCATATAAAAAAAAATATATCGTGCCCGCAGCACCACATCCGGTTGTTGCGTCGTCACTGCCGCGCCCCATCCACACTGCGACACTGTGGGCAATATTATTTTCAGTGTCCCTATCATGACCTGTAAGAAGCGGTCCGCTAAGGTCCTTAGTCAACCATCGCCATTAAGAGGGCTCCAGGAGAGTGAAAGGAGAAAGAAAACGCTTTAAACCTTTATTTCTTTGCAAACAACCAATCTCTTTATTCAGATTGCCCTTAAATATACATGGCGTCCTAGCTTTAAAAAATCTAATTAGGCTAAGGAAACTGTTTACATAAGTATATCATAACCTTAAAGGAAGGAAGATATAGACAAATCTCAAACGCAGTTACTCTTGTTTCAATTACCATGACCGGAACTGTCCTCCACGAAGGACATAGGGACTAGCCGTGCTTCTGTATTTAAAATTTAAAGGGGAGAACAACCCAATTCGACAAGTCCACCCAGAATTTTCTTTACAATATACGATGCAATTCATTTTCATGACAAAAAATCCTACTACACGTGGTATCCATCGGGCAGAGTGCCCTATACAAATTGTAGGCTAAGTATGTATACGCATACATTCCTTCCCAAATAAATGTCTCGCCTATACTGTATGTCTAATGTTGAGGTGATTACAGAATCCTTGTGCATTCCTTTAGAAAAGTTTCGATTTTAAACGCCTAAATGAGGTTATGTAAATCTAATATGTAGTGAGGTAGGTATGTTATAACTCATTAAATATTGCTAAATACCTCTACGAGGAAGTAAGTATAGAATAATTTTATTTATTTATTTATTCTTTTTTTAATAAACACAGTTGAGATACAAAGCTCATAGATGTGTGCATACTCCTGATAAAAAAAAGTACATGATAAACAAAGTTTTATGGCAAAACAAAAGTAAACTGTCTAGTAGAGTAGAATGCATATATATATCTACTACCAAACTATAAAACATATGAAACAAAATTGGAAAAGAGGGAAAAAGAAAAAAGAAAAAGAAATAAATAAAACGAAAAACATTATCATTTACATATATTAAAATAATAAGCGAGCCTAATATTCTCAGCATTGAGCAAAATAATCTAAGCTAACTCTGACACCATGAACGAAAAAGGCGCGAGTGCTAAACAGAGTATGAAACCTTGTTAATAGTAGTAATTAGATTCGACGAGATGACAGAAGTTCAACATAATCTCTGGAGGTAGTCCGAAGCCATATTATTTACAATTTTATACATCATTATGCATATCCTAAGATTAAGATAGCTATTCAAATCACAACCCAAAACTTGTCTAGAAAAGACAGATATGTGATCATACTTCCGTAGACTAGACCGAATATATACCGCGCACAAGCATTAAATGCGACATTGAGCTTTCTTCTACATGGGGCATCAAAATTGCAAATATACACAGTAAACATATGAGATTATCTGGGCAAGCAAGACTCTGACCAAACGTTGACGGAGTTGGCGTGGTGACTTGATTTTAAATACGAAAGAATGAAATTTGCTGCAGCACTACCAAAATTAAACTGATGTGTCAATTTTTGCGTTAGTATACAATGATCGACTGCATCAAAAGTCAAGTAATACGGTGCAATTATGTTGTTCAATTTTACGATGAACATCCTCAATGAGATACAAGAGCGACAAAATTGCATTATGTCTAGATCTAAAACCGGATCGATGTTTAGCGAGGGTCAATATAAGTTTTAATTTGATTATAAAGAAGGCGCTCCAATTTTATGCAATATTGGTCTTATTATGAAAGGAAGAATTTGTTTTAGAAAACGAATATCTATATTGTCAATTCCAATGACATTTGATTTAAGAGATTCAATAGCAAGAATAACTTCATCAATAGAAACGTTTCTAAATGAGAATTGATCACCGTGATAGGAATTCAATATCGAAAGGTCATTCAAATTTAAACGGGAAACATTGAGAATACTATTAACATTAACAAAATAGGTGTCAGGCGCGGATCTAGCGTTAAAATTAGGGGGGAGGGGGTCACGGTCATCTTACTGCAAAATAAAAATACAATTGTAAAGTGTTTAATTTACCAAAAACGAGTATGTATTTAAACATTTATATAACAGATATTTATTTATATAACATTTAAATAATATGGTTACGTGCTATAGTGCAATAGAAAAGAAGACATCTATTGGAAATGGATACTTTGATTGAAAGACTAATTAAAAACGGACATAAACAACTTTCGGAAAAAATAAAAGGCAACATTTATAAAGTACGGTCATAACCAACTTAAGGTTCAGGGAATCGAAGTTTCTGGAATGGAATATTCGGGGCTCTAGGTCAATTTTCAGAGTATAGATACGGCGCTTGTCACCACCAGGAGGCAGTCTTATTTCAGACAGTGCAGTGAATACACGTAAAAGTATAAGTGATAATTTGAACGAGAGTGCAAGCGATAATTAAAATAGAGTTAATTGTGTTTATTTGTGAATTTATTAAACAGTAAATAGCGGAGTATAATAAATAAAAAGAATTTGTGAATTATGCGTGAAATAGTTTTATTATTTATTTTATTTTTTTATTTTTAATTAATGAGAACATTAAATAAAGAATTCAATTATGTTGTGTACATATTCTCGAGTTTATTCGCAGACACTCTGTGTGACACCTCAACTTTCAACTTTGCTAATTCGCCGACCTATTCCTGGGTCCGTGAAAAAATGACACTAAATTGCTTTTGTTTTAACCTTTTTCTTTATTTTTATAGACACTATTTTACTTATAAATTTGCAAACAATCGAACTCGTCACTATAATACAATGCACGATGGCCGTTAATTACAACCTTTCCTTTTTATTCAACTTAGATCGCGCCGCCACCAAAAGCAAGAAATCCTTTTCAAAAAATAAACTCGGGACTCTTTTAATTTGATTGCCGAACACTGACTTTCTTTTCGTTTTGTAACACTCGACTTTGCTTTTGACTGACCGCTTTCGCCTTTAAAATTTGACTGCGTCGAGACGGATTTTTCAATCTCAAGTCTCTTCGTTCAGGAGAGGAAAATGCTTAATTAGCATTCCTATTCTGAGAAAATTGTTTGCCGCTTGACATGTTTAAACATGCCCAGAATTATCGCGACGGAGGATGGTTGAAATGAAATTTGATATTTTCTTAAATATCAAACCATCGTCTTGCTATCGTGCATACATTGTTGCGATCACAATGTATGAAGTTCGCGCCAATTTGCTGATAAGAGCTTTTTCAGTGAAGACTTGATCGTTTCAGTCTTCACCGACGTAAAATTGCATTTGCCTCTAATTTTTCTATTGTGTGTGCGTGCGGATCTTCGACGCATCTGTGCAGTGGCGGTGCAATAAATTTACACCCCCCCCCCCCATAAACACACATGTAATTTTTCATTAAAATGTATATTTTTAGGGTATTTATTAATCACAGCGATTTTATATAATAACAACACGTACAAAGATAATATTTGAAATAAATAAAAAAGATAAAAAAGAAAAAATCATCGTTGATATAATATATTAAATACTAAACTAGTAGAATTTCCTTTTTATTTATATTGAATCTATATATAATATTTTTATGTTGTGTTTTTTTCCAAAATAAACATTTATAAAAATGTATTGTTTTCAGTTGTATTCAAAATTATTCTTATTAAATTTTCAACTAGGTAAAAAAAACTTTCTCCGAATTTTGTCGCATTTCTATTGTACCTACATTTTTAAACGGAATACATATACTACTGGATACATATACTACTTGGATATTCAATGCCCGAAAGCAAAAACACTAGAAAGTAGGTTTTTAACTTTATGAAAAGTGCATAATATTCTTACCCAATTGCTTGGTACTATATCACATAGGGATCCAGCCAGTGAAGCAATTTGTTGCACAATTTAAAACACAACATATATTTTATGAAAAAGTTATTGAAAATATTACGTTATTATACAATGAACATATAAATAATTTATTAAATTTTTTCATAAATTATTTTTTCTCTCTTCTGTCCGTTCTATCGACCCAATATTTATAAACCACATTTAAGTCAACATTTTCTCCGGATGAAATGTATGACTTTATTCGTAGTAAACATTCTAAATGTTCTACTTCCATTCTATTTCTTGATCTTGATTTAATTGTATTCATTCAGCGCTTGATGCCTGAAAGGTTCCACAAATGTCTAGTAAAACTGAAATACAATCAAACTGATCTGGATCACCATGTGCAAAGGTTAATAAATCGGCAAATGTTTGAATCGAACCAGTCTTCACTTTCTCGGCAACTATAAATTTAAGATTACAATATTGTTTATGCATATTTGCGGGCGTATCTTTTCCAGTAATTTGCATTAATTGGGTATATTTCAATATAAGTCTGTCTATATCCTTTCCGTATTCAAACTCTGTAGCACTTCCTATTGCGGCCTGATCGAAAGCACGCCACTCTAATAATTCTTCTTCTGGAAATCGCATTTCTAGATGATCACAGAGCAATTGGATGAATCTGAAAATCGCGGTTAAATTTATATCGCTGCTATTTAATGATAACATATTTTTCACATCTTTGCTCCAATGAACTACCTCACTTAAATACTGAGCTCTTAGTTGATTAATTTTAGCTTTTGCAAATTGAGTGGCTTCTAAACATGTTATATTCATCCTTTGAAAATATTTGCACATTGATGATAGTTCATCCAAAACATCATTTAAAATCATTATCGAGACGTGAATTTGATGAGGATCTTTCAGCATTTTCAAGCAATATTTGTTTGTTGGGTCATTATACTTGTCCACTTGTTCTGTGCAATAATCTATTATGACATTATAATTACGCACAAAAGCGCTAACTGCGAAATGCCTCGATATCCATCTCACTTCATTAATTGGTCGAAATGAAACATCACTTTCCATAAATTTTGATAATTCTTCAAATTGGCCATTTTTAACAGATGACCTGCTGAACATTGTATAGGTTGTTTATAATAAAGTTTCAATATCCTGCATTGTTGAAACTTGTTTCCAGGCATCATCGATTCCTAAATCCTCTCTGTGAGCTACGCAATGTTGCTTTGTTAAGTGGTTTATTTCCCGCTTCAACATAGCTGCTACTCCATTCTTTTTTCCAAGCATTACTGCAGCTCCGTCTGATGTAAACATAACCATATTTTGCATATTTATTTCATTGTCACTATAAAATTTCTTTAGGGCTAAAAAATGCTATTGCTATCACAAGAACATAATTTTATTATTCCCGCAAAAATAGTCTTGTAATTCATCCCATATCGATATTTGACGTACAAAATTAGTATTTTTTGTACAAATATATCCGTACTTTCATCAACAATTAATGTATGAAATCGAGACTTCCGAAATTCGTCAAATTCCTTTTTAATGACTGCATTAATGCATTCGACAAATTCGAACGCATAATTTTTACTTCGCCAGCTTTCGGGAATATCTGTGTATTTAGATACATGATCATGAATATCTTGTACAGATAACATTTATTTTATTGCCAAAAGAACATTATCGATTAAAACTTTGACTAGATCGCAACTAGATTTTTTGCGCTCAGTGATCTCAATCCTATTTTTCCGTTCTTCAGGTGTTTCAGTCATTATTTTCAAAAGTCCATCTGTTTTCAAATTGCTCAACTTCGTAATAGCATCCCGGTGTACTTTATGAGTTAAATGCCTTTTCAAAAGAAACAGCCTCCATTCAGTCCACTTCTTTCCAGACGTAAATTCTCCTAGCATATTTGCTTCGGAACATATGATGCATTTGACACAATCATATGTCTCCGAATAAACAAATATTTCACCAATTCTTACTTTTTGTAAATGCATTGAATATGGCATTTTTGTTTCGACGATTTCAGAGAGGCAGTCCAGTTTAAATTTATCGCAGATTTTCTGCTTAATGGTCGCATTAAAAATATCACATCCACTCCTTTTTGACATTTTAAGGGGATAAGTTTTATATAATTAATACCTAGGTAAAATTGTATTGTAACTGTGTAAGTAATTTTTCAGTTGAATTGTTGTTACTAAAACTGAACAAACCTGTTGTTGTTTATTACAAAAGTTGATTAGTAGTTTTGTATTATTTATAATTTAAATAAAAAAAATCACTACTTTTTAGCACAGACACTTTCACCGTAGAAGTAATTAAAAAATATATTAAAAAAACTGCGTTGTTCTCACAATAAGGACTGCTATGAGACTGAACTCATTACTCATTGAGAAATGATTCGACTTATTTCTCCGAAAGCGTGCGAAAGAATTGTGCATGTATTGTTTCATTCATTCTTATATAATATTGACTGTGCGGAGGGTAAAACATGTGTGCAGAAACATTTTAGTAGGTGTGCGCGCGCGAATTAAGGATAGTTCTTTTCATTCAATAAAAAAAAAAACAACAAATTTATTCAAAAGCTCCGATTCATTATTGAACTTCTCTTGTACAAATCCGTAATTCAACTGTCTTTTATGTGTTATATGAAATTTTAGTTAAAATGGTTCGATTATCTTTTATGCTGAGGTAGCGTCTACAATATTTTACATCGCAACCTTTGTCTTTGGGTAAATGAACTTTTATCGGAACACCTAAGGTGTTGCGATATTCTGGAAAATATGAGGTGTATGCTGATACCTGGATAAAAGTGTTGATTGTGCAAATTGAAAACGTTGAAATTAATTAAATGAACTTTCTAATTGAATATGACCTGATACTATTGAATATTATTTTATGTTTCTGCGGATGTTGGGTGTCATATAACTCCTCCCCCTTTAGAATGGAGCGATGAACTGAGGTGTCGGAGTTTCTTTGGCAGGAGCGACGATCTTGCTTATGGTTCCGATGTCCATGTTTCTTTTTTTGATTAGGTAGATTGCCATGATGGATAGCGTTGAAAATGTAAAGTTGTCTCGTCTTTGACCCTCTATTTGTAGGATTTCCAATGCTTGCTTGTTTTCGAAGTTGTAGGTTTTTAACTTTTGGAGACTTAAGGTTTCGACGCTTGGTGTTTTCGGATGGACTTCGTTAAAAATTGAAGGATATACGTGGACTTCATCCCAGTAGGCGTTTGGATTGTCTTGGTACATTATGCCGTTTCTTTCTATCTCGCAGTTTTTATAGTGTACTAGAATGGTTCCCTGTAGAGTTTGTTGCTTAATTACGCAGCTGGATTTAACTAATGTTTCTGTTTAATAGTAGAACATAATTTGGTTCCAGTTGGAAGATGGCAGTGGTTCTTTCTGTGTCTTCTAGCGTGCAATGTGCTGGGTTGTTGTTCATCAGCTGGCCGATACAACTTGATTTGTTTGTTCCTTCTTGATGTATGGATTCTTTGGAATAAAGGGTGCCCTCTATTTTTGGGCAATTTTGGTTGAAATAATGAATAATATTGGGATTTAGGATGATATATGATGTTGTGACGATTTCTTTTGTTTGGTTAATTGGGATAGGTATGATGTGGAATAGATAGTATACTTCATGGAATAAAATTGGTATACGGATGTTGAACATTATATTGGAATTATTATAATATGCTTGTAGCCCAAGTAGTTCATAGATGTGTTCTTCTGAATTTATGTTAGTTAATTGATTGGTTACGAAGGGTGTGATAGATTTCTGTTAATTCTTCGGGACTCAAAATTTGTTTTGGAATTATATTTAATCTGGCAAGTAGAAGTGATTCAGCTAGGTTCGTCAAATGACTTGTTAGTAGATCTATGTTGTAGTTTATTTGGTTTAGATATTGGATATGGAGAAGGAGGTCTTCATCTGTTCTGATTCTATTTTTAGTTTGCTCTTGATAGTGACTCAAATAATTTGCTATTACTTCGTGTTATTTATTGATGTGATTAGTGATATTGTCGAACCTTTCTATCATTTGCTTATTGCTTGGCTACCCATACCGATCTGGAATTTTGTTTGGTTAGAAGCTAAGGCTTCTATTTGTGTATTTAATATTTCCGCATCCTTCGCATCCATGTTACCTGTGATAGTTTTAATTGCGGTCCCTAGTACATTTATTAATCCTCTTCTAGTCCTCAGCCTTGGTGTTAATGAAACTAATTTATCATCTAATTCTTTAAAATTTATTTTAGTGATTCTAACTGAGTCCTGTAGTCCGTCGAAAATGTCGAATGTTTTCAGTGATTTTGTAATCTTGTCAACGTTTTCTCTGTAGGTCTCTAGTTTGATAATATGCAGTAAGTTACTGTAGCCCTTTATTGTCTTTGCTGTTCCTAGTCGTAATGGTAATATTCCTTGTCCGTTAGTCAGGTCTTGTATTTCCATCATTTGTCAGTAGTATGTATCCACTAGCCATTTAAAAATGCACTAGGTGCGGTAGAGACACAAAAATTGTACCTCACCCCCCAAACGAGTTTTTTTATGGTTGGTGGGCGTATTTCTCGGCGACTATTCCACTAGGTAGATTTTATACCACCTGCGTATAATTTTACTGAAGAGGAAGGAGAGTTTGACTAGTAGTATGTATCCACTAGCCATTTAAAAATGCACTAGGTGCGGTAGAGACACAAATCCCTCACGTGTTTTCTTATGGCTATTGGGCGTATTGCTCGCGGATTTATTGTTAAAGTTGATTTTTCTGTTAGCTAATGATGACGAGGGTGAGGTTATCAAAGCAAAGAGTATCTGCACGGATTTTTTCTTAAAACCAAGTGAAAAGTTGATTTTTCTGCGGGGAGGTTGTCGAAATCAAAGATGGCTTTTGCGGACCTGAGCGAGTTGGAGATGAGCTGGCTCCAAAGTGATGATATGCTGCTTTGATTTAGACTTGTTTTTTGGTTTGCATTTGCTCGAAATGTTATTTATACCTGGCGGCCACTGTTGGCTTAGGTCAAGAGTGAGTGCATCTTTGCGTTGCTGCTTTGATTGGAACTTGTTTTTTGGTTTGCATGTGCTCGAAATGTTGTTTGTACCTGGCGGTCACTGTTGGCTTAGGTCAAGAGTGAGTGCATCTTTGCGACCGGTATAAAGTATGTGATGAAGCTTCTGCTGGTCAATGAAATAATCTGGAATAAAAGCTTAGGGTATTTTGAAATAAAACAAGTGGTGTGGATAGTATGTTCAAAATTTATTTTGTCATACTAGATTGACAGTCATTTTTGTATAAATGAAAATTCCTGGTCTCTTTTTGTAATTTCAAGAAAATAGTTTTCAATGCTGTTAGTTAGTTTTTTTGTTTAAAGAATTCGTAAAAATAATATATTTCACAAAACAGTCCTAGGACAAGTAAAATAACCGTTAAAAATTTTAAAGTTGTTAAAGCGCAAATTAAGGTCTTCGATTTAGCTGGCTGGGCGGATGGTCTGTTGTGTGGTCCACATACATCCCTGCCGATGGCGTATGTACAGTTTGGGGAGCGGTGAATGTGTTCTGCTTCAACGTCTTCTGGGCAATTGTGAGAAGAAAAAGAAAACCCTGGTTTTCTGATGAGTACGAGCCCATATCGACCAGGTCTGCCTGCCACAAATCAAATTAAGGGAGGCCATTATTAAAAATGCCGACCCCGAAGTCATAAAACTCTTTGCGAAATTACTCTTAATACTTTGAAGGGAAACCATATCCCTCATGGAAAAATATACAATTCGCTCTGTAAGTATAAAAAGGATTTGCAAAAATTAGTTGTTGCAAAAAGATCTGTACCCAGACAACGTAAAATACTGATACAGCGAGGAGGCTTCTTACCAGTGTTGCTAGGAAGTGTATTATCAGGTGTAATTGGTTCATTAATTGAGAAATATGTTTAAAAATAATAATCTTAATAAAATGTTACTTCTTTCACCAGAAGCTTACGAAAAATTGAAAAACGAGATTGAGGATTCCATGAACCAGTCTAGGTTCGATAAGACTCTGGATAAAATATTAAAAAATAAGAATTTATCTGATAGGAAAAAATGGTGTAATTACCGAAATGAGTTAATAAAGTTTTCAAACTTAAGACGAAAAGCTGCGCGTGTGTCAGATGTAAAACCAAATATTCGCATACTACCAGAAAAGACTATGAAACAGAAAAGCTTGCGGGACAGTACTACTCAAACTAAATTTATTTTTAAAGATGAAATATCAACACAGACATCACCTTTAAAAGAAAACACACCTGAAAGAATGGAAGAGGATTTCTTCGAACTTGCTGAAATATCACCACCAAGACAACCGTTATCACCCGCTTCCAAACGTCGCTGAAACCACCTTCTGAAATTAGGTCTCGTGATAAAGATTATAAGGTAATCACGGCTGAGGATGGTATAACCCAGTACACCGTACCTGCAGAAATGAGTATAGATAAAACTGCGAACATATTAGAAGAACTCGACACGGAAAGTCCTACAGCTGAGAAAGGTAGAAAACTATCCAAAAATCAATCTATATTAAGGCCGTCTCTGCTAGATCCCAGTCAATATATGCTTTCGTTACCAGTTAAGAAAGTTGTCCGACAAAGTGATCGCATAAAAAACGCAGCAAAAACTAGAAGTTCCAGCATTGCAGCAATTCCTTGGGAAAACCTGTAATAATAATAAGCAGTAAATCTCAAGTGTACCGAACGTTGGTTGTGAAAGAATTTAAAAATGCCTGTAGATATAAAAGATAATGACTTTTACGTGTGCCTTTTAAGTAACAATTCCATGCAATTTTATCCCGAAAATACGCTATCAGCTTTTACAAATGCACTACCTAGAGCATGCAAGTTTACTGGTGACTGGTGTGTCGGAATAACTGAAATTTGGTTGCCATATCATGCCACAAAAGGAGGAGTCAAGCGAAATACAGCTGAAGAAGTAAATCAGAGTAATTTTAAAAGGGTAAGGCGTGAGGCATCTGATCGATTGAAAGAAATAGCAGAGCAGCATAGAAAAGAAATCAAATCACTTAGCATCAAAATAAATGAAACCGTTAAGCTCGAGTGGACTAAAGAGAGTCTTGAGCAAGTTAATTACAGAGCAGGACAAGTAAATTTTTCTGCATTCCTACTAACATTTTATAGCGCTATTTCACCATCATGGTATACCATGTACTTGGATGATGTTAAGAAAAAGATGTGGGATCGGTTAGAAGCTGACTTTTTTGATAGTGTTATACATGAAGTAAGTTACAAACAGGATCCAGACGAATTTATATTACACATATATCAGGGTAAGAGGGCTTCAGAAAATGTTGTTTTAAAATATGAAAACTATGAGTCAGTTAAAGCCTTTGTTGATGATGTATTTGGACAAATTCCTAGACAGAAGAGAAAACACGCTATCATACAAGATTCGATAGACAATTACACACATCCAGCGCTTAGCATCAAAAGAGCTCGTGAGACAGAAAAAAATACTGGTGGCAAAAGGGTACATCATGTATTTGAACTGCGGTTGGAAGATTTGGGAGTCACAATCAAGATAATAAAGCACTACCATCTCATCTTAATGTTAGAGATCTTATTACGCTTTTTATATCAAAGTGGATCAAACTCTTAGTGAACAAGAAAAACAAAAGAATTATTCAAATTAAGGATACGATTTTTAACATCTTGAATAGATTGAATAAAGATTCAATTAATGCTAAACCGTCCGAACAGCGAAAAATTATTAAAGGTAGCACCTGTGCCTATTGATACTAATATAGACAACCTGTGCAACTTCTTTACGGATATATTTCTCCAAACACCTGAAAATAAGCGTGAGCCTGACGCCATATTGTCAGAAATAAAAGAATCTTTTAACACGGCAGGATTACGGTAGGAGCATATGTCAATAATAGACACACTTAATAGACTGGAAAGATCAGTTACGGACTTGGCACTAAGGTTACCGCAAGAGTCTCAGCAAACAGCAAAGGACTGTTATGAAAACTATATAATTTATGTCTACACTGATATTATTCAGCCAAGAGTTATGGGTGATCAGTTAGTACGATACTTACGTATAATACCTTTAAAAGAATGTGAAAGTACAATAAGATTTCAGCATGTAGATTACTGTCCTATTGAAAAAACGTTTATCGAAAATATTTCTATAAAAATAACTAATCAGCAAGGGGAGCTAATTGATTTCAAGCCAGGCTATATTCCGACATATGTAATGCTCCATTTTAAAAGAAAATAGGCTATAAATACTCATACAACAGTCAATTAAACATAGTTCAAAGTTAAGAGCATTTTGTATAACTTCGAAAATGAACACATATTATACTAAATATTAATCAATTCAAAGTGGCGGGCCTTAGCGGATATTGGAGAATTATATCGATCTCCTCTTATTTACCAGCGTGGAAGAGGAATTGGCAGTTTTTTCAGCGGACTATTACGATATTTACAGCCCTTGGTTACATATGGGGCAAAGGCTTTGAAGCAACAAGCAACAGGAAAAGCTATTTTAGAAGAAGCAGGTAGTAAACCTCTAACCGATATTTTAAAAGAACAGGGAAAAGCGGCTGCCGAAGAACTATCACAGAAAGGTATAAATAAGCTGTTTGGAAGCATGGGTGGTGCAGGAAGTAGCAGTCGCATGCTTATAAAAAGACGTAGCCCCTTTGCAGCTTCACATTTTGCTCCAGCTTCTAAACGTAAAAAGCGTTCAAAGTCAAAAAAGTCCGCTAAAAGAGGTTCAAAAACAAAAAAGACAGCTAAAAGAGCATCCATTAGCGGCAAACGTAAGATACGTAAACGTGTGTTAGATATTTTTGATAAATAGACAACATGCCTTCATACAACGAATGCATGAAATCTGATTTAGACCTTTTCTCTACACCACCTGTACAAAGCAGCATCTTAAAAACTGAAGAAGTATCTTATAAACCTATAGCTTCTCTAGATAACTCGTCGGTATTGGAATTTGTATCGCTAGGACATGGTGACACATATCGAGACTTATCAAGCATATTCCTTCGTTTGAAATTACAACTGGTTAAAATCAAAGATGGAAAAGAAGAACTTTACACAGGCGAAGATCTCGAAATAACTAAACCGGATAAAACCAAAGACACTGTTCGTGATGAAGGCCCTGGCCTTGTAAATAATATACTCCATTCACTTTTCCGTCAATGTACAATTTACTTAAATGGAAAACCACTAGCTCAAACTGATAACAATTACAACTATAGAGCCTATATTGAGAATTTATTAAATTGTGAGCTAAATGAAGGTTATTTGACAAGACAAAAGCTGTTTGATAAAAGTAATGTTGTTGAGCTGATGGGAAAGATTCACGGCGATATGTTTAATCAAGATAAATTATTAATGAACGGTGTTGATTTACGGGTAGTTTTATCACTCGAAAAACCCGAATTTTACCTATGGGTAAAAAATGATGACAATTCTCCACGAGTTAAGATTGTAGAAGCAACTATGTACATGAATCATGTAACTATTAATCCTAACATCTTGTTGGCTCATGAAGCTGTTCTCCAACGCTCCAATGCTATATATCCGTATAAACGAGTTGAAGTTAAGCCTTATACAATACCCGCAAATACATTTACATCATCATTGGACAATGTGGTTATAGGACAACTGCCAAATCTACTAGTCTTTGGCATGGTTGATAACGATGCATATACTGGAAAACGAACAAAAAATGCTTACGACTTCAAGCTCAACAACATCACCAGGTTTAACTTATCAGTGAATGGCGTACAGGTGCCAAATCAACCTCTAGAATTTGATTATTCAAAAGAAAATCCTGCTAGCACTCGAGGGTATATTACATTGTTTAAAGGAACCGGTATACATTATTTCGATAAAGAAATTCTTTGACAACGGATGTTTTCTACTTGCTTTTGATTTAACAACAGATCTCTCAAATAATTCAACATGTGGAAATCTATTGAATCAGGGAACGGTTAGAATTGAAGGAAGATTTAAGGAAGCACTAAAAACAACAGTGACATGTATTGTATATGCAGAATATGACAGCAGCCTTGATATAGGTAAAGATAAAAATGTGTACACCAACTTCTAAAAAAAACCTATATAAGGCAGATTAACTGATCATTGTGTTTAATTTTACTTAAATACGTAATCTATAATGAGCTACTGTCTCCGGAGGTCACTTAACCTTCTTAAAAAGAGTTTCTTTTGGTGGATTCGCTGCGCAAAATAAGTCTTTTGCGAAAGAAATAATTTTCAAGTATCCTACATCTAGTACAGAATGTACTGAACAAATAAATAAATTTGGCAATCTCGAGCTCAAGCGTTTGGATGAAGATCTCATAAAAACTCTATCAAAATTTAACATTGCATTTGTTCGTGGAGCTACAACCAAAAAATTTATAAATAACTACGTTACATCTCACACCAAAGTCATTGACGTGGAAGCCGTCATTTCTACTGAAGAGGAATGAACACGATTGAGCTTGGAAATGCATTAACAAATAATCGCACGACAAACAGGTTTTTAGAGGTGTTTTTCCGTGCAATCATTTATCACAAAAAATAAAAAAACCTGCGTGTGTTATAGAAAATACGGATCCTGCACATGAAAGTGGAACTCATTGGATCGCCTTTTATTTCCCAAAACAAGGCCCTGCAGAGTACTTTGACTCTTTTGGAAAGTATCCCGTCAATAGGTTTTTTCGAAGATTTTTATTAGCTAATTCAAGCTCTTTTTGCAGTAATAAAAAACGACTGCAAAGCCAATTTTCAGCAACCTGTGGACATTATTGTTGTATATTTCTATATTCTCGATGCAGAGGACGGTGCTTTAAGACTTTTTTAAAACAGTTTGATTCGAACGATCTAAGTTTAAATGATAACAAAATTGTTAATTTATATCGCTGCATATATCTAAAAAAAAAAAAAATCGTCCACAATCTGGAGGGGATTTTTGTAGCCAGGCTTGCAAAGCTGAGGTCAAAACTATAAAAACCTGAACCCTAGCTGTTTTGTATTCAGGGACCTCATTTGGAGCGGAGGTGTTAAAGAATTAACAACATGAAGGGCTTCATTTGTAGAAAATGTGAAAAATCGTTTTTAAGAGTTGATACTTTAAGGCGACATCAGAACAGATGCAAGAAAATATCAAACTCAAAGGAAATATCTGAGCAGCCTGTTTTTAAGACCATAAGCCCAAAGAAAATGTCAGAGACACCAAACCGAAAGAAAATGCTGGACCATTTCGCTACGCAGAACCACGTGAAAATGTCAGAGCAACCTACTTTTATGATACAGTTAAATCCTACATGGGATGAAATGATGCTGGCGATACATAATCAACTACCTTTCGGGTTAAAGGCCCAAAAGTATTTATTAGAAAAGCAGTACGTTGATAAGTTTGAAAAACCCTGCTGGAAAATAGGAGAAATGAACCTGTTAAAATTATTGCGCGCTTCAAATACATCAATCGAAGTAATGAACACGTGCTTGAAACAATTGAATTTATTACTAGGTTGAATGGTGAGAACATTAAACAGGAGTATCTAAATAAAATTACACAGCCTATACTACAGAAAATAAGTGAAATTGAGGCTGAAAAAGGGGTCATTGTATTAAACATGTGTTTTGTTAAATTCTTTTTCAAAAATTTTCAACCGCTGGAACTACAACCAGCTGCTCAAACTGTACAGATAAATGACTCAGATTACGAGATGGATGAAGATTGCAACTTAACATTTGTCGGCGCGAAAGAAGAAGATATACCTGGCTTTAGAAATATGTAAATTAATTATATAAAGATAACTTTAGGGAGTTCTAATGTATTATGGTTTAAATAAAGGTTAAAAATAATTAAACGAATATTTGTATTTTCTTGAAAGCTTATTTAATAATCAATGTCCTTTGATCCATAGGGTACTGAACTCGAATCTTCTAAAAACCTGCGTCTTTCACTTTTGGGTTTATATTTCTTAATTTCGGGTGTCATTCAAAGCACATGATCGGCAGTACGGCATATATTTTGAGAAAGTCCTGCTACTTCACTTACAGAATCACTTCATTGCTACTGCTTGAAATTCCTATTTGTTTCAGAAAAATCGTTTAATTTGGAAGCGGTTTAAAATTATTATAGGTATTTGTGAAATGTATGACTACTTGCTGGTAAAATATTTATAATATCTGTCTGTATATCTCATTAAAAAGTTCCAGATTATTATATTAATCTGCTTTTATTTTTATGGACCATCAATTATTAAACAAACTAGGAACAATTTTTAAATGTATTGCAAAACTTCAGATTGTAGATGATGTATATTAGGATTTTAATATAAAATATAGATTTAAACACTTTATAAACCCTAAATTGAACGATTTATCTTAAATAATTAGGAATTTCAACATTTTAAACTGCTTCTGGGAAACATTCAAATTATTTTTGGAAATACTGAAAACATTACGAGTTTCTACTAATATAAAACAAAACATAATTTCAAAACATTTACATATAAAATTTTTCTTGGTTTTATTTAATCAAAGTTAATGCATTTATTTGTTTAACATACAATTTTATTTGATAATCAGTTGGTAGGTAGCTGCTATGTTGTACATATTGTTATAATAGCATACTTATAATTTTAAATTAATTACCCATACCCACGCACATGAATATCTTAAATATTAATTGTAAGAAACTAGAATTTTAATCTAACGCACAGAAATTTTGGAAATTAAATTTTTATGTACAACATTTCCGTTCTTGTTGTGAGTGGGATACCCCTCGAACAAGAAAAAGTCTGAATAAAGAGCTTAAAAGAAATATATCGGTGTTGAGAATTTTTATGATTGAGTAGCAAATCGTTAAGTATTTTATGAATGAAAATTTTCTTTCATCAATCTCGAATTATATTTATATATTTCCTTAATTTTTGGTAGAGAAAGATTTAGAATTGCTTTGGAAATTTTTTCAATTTAAGGAAAATTCTAATAATCTTGCTATCTTGATATATCTCAAAATTTGTATCTTGGGTCGAACATTGCCTATTTTCTACAAATGTAAATATATGTGTGCTACTTAACTCGCAGATGATGTCATTTAAATTCAATATTGCGAAATATTTCGAAATCCGCATAATGCTTCTACGTTAAGAAAAGTAGTTAGTAAGCATCAAAAAAATAATCTGAATACAAAGATATCCACCTGTTTCTCATTCACAATTCAGGTAGATAAGTATTATCTCTAGAGGAAAACAACAAATAAACTAAACGAAATGAAATCAAAATAAAATAATCGTAAAAAATTTGAAAAAATGGAAAAGTTTCTCACAAAAAAAAAAATTCCTTGAGACAAATATTCATTAAAAAATAAATAATGACATGAAACAGAAGCAGACCCCGTTGACATAAACCTAAACGAAATGAAGTCAAGAAATAATCGTAAAAAAAATTTAAAAAACTTGAAATGGTTCTAACAAAAAAGTTCTCTTGCGTTGAATATTCATTAAAAAATAAACAATGGCATGAAACAGAAGCAAACCCAGTAGACATAGTATAGTTTTCATAAAAGATAATACGGAAATAAAGTCACCCATATATTTCTCATTATCAATTAATTGAGATAGTATTATCTCTAGAGGAACACAACAAATAAACTTAAACGAAATGAAAGTAAAGTGAAATAATCATTAAAAATTAACCGAAATCTATCTACTGCATACAAAGATTTGATTTTGTTGTGAAAATTACTATATTTACGAATTCTTCAAACAGAAACTATGAAAAAATGTTCATCGATTGTAATAAAAATACTTGACTGCTATTAACCACGTCTTTTATTTCTTCGCCTGAACAGTGTCACACGGTATAAACACACCTCCATATTCTGGAAGTTGTTTCCATTTCGGCCATTTACTTTACACACAAGTGGTACAAAAAGCAACTTTAGTCTCATCAACTTTCATTTTCTCGTGCATACGCCCATTTCTCATATGATTTACTCTATAGTGGGACAGGGGTCTTCTGTCCCTTACAGACGCAACGTTATTTGGTATCCAAAGTGTCCATATAAGATTATTTCATTGACCAGCGCTTCATCACATACTTTATACCGGTCGCAAAGTTGCACTCACTCTTGACCTAAGCCAACAGTGACCGCCAGGTACAAACAACATTTCGAGCACATTCAAACCAAAAAACAAGTTTCAATCAAAGCAGCAACGCAAAGATGCACTCACTCTTGACCTAAGCCAACAGCGACCGCCAGGTACAAACAACATTTCGAGCACATGCAAACCAAAAAACAAGTTTCAATCAAAGCAGCATATCATCACTTTGGAGCCGGCTCATCTCCAACTCTCTCAGGTCCGCAAAAGCCATCTTTGATTTCGACAACCTCCCCGCAGAAAAATCAACTTTTCACTTGATTTTAAGAAAAAATCCGTGCAGATACTCTTTGCTTTGATAACCTCACCATCATCTTCATTAGCTAACAGAAAAATCAACTTTAACAATAAATCCGCGAGCAATACGCCCAACAGCCATAAGAAAACACATGAGGGATTTGTGTCTCTACCGCACCTAGTGCATTTTTAAATGGCTAGTGGATACATACTACTAGTCAAACTCTCCTTCCTCTTCATTAAAATTATACACAGGTGGTATAAAATCTACCTAGTGGCATAGTCGCCGAGAAATACGCCCACCAACAATAACAAAACTCTTTTGGGGGGTTGAGGTACAATTTTTGTGTCTCTACCGCACCTAGTGCATTTTTAAATGGCTAGTGGATACATACTACTTTTGTCGTTGAGTTAGCAGTGTCCTAGAATAAACGTTTATTTTTAATTCTAGATTTGTGTATGTTCCTATTATCCTTTGTTATTACTACTGCCCTTTTATTTTTCCGTACATTATGTTTAGTGAATCTAGGCGTTAGCTTATTTCTCCTACACTCTTTTCTAAATATTAATTCATTTTCTTTGAAGTCTATTGGTTCGTTTCTTGTTTCATTCAATTTTCTATATTCTTTGTAACTAATTTCTCTACTTGATCTTTTATTGGGTATAGCTCTGCTCGAAATTCGTTTAACTTCTTTAGATATTCGTGTTCATCATTAAACTTAATACTATTGTTAAATTTGTGGGTTCTCCCGTGAAATAATTCGAAAGGGGTCAATTTCGTACTTGAATGAATGGCGTTGTTATACGTTATTAATGTTTCGGATAAAATGTCCTCGTGGTCTGTATCATAATTACTATCCTTATATTTTTGAAGGATAATCCTGTAAATTTCTGTGAGTGTTGAATGCAGGCGTTCAACTGGTGAGTTGCTGCTTTTTTGTTGGAATGATGTGAGGTGTACTTTAAAAAACGACAATAACGAGAATACTATTAAATATGTTGGATTGATAATGAAAATAATATTAGGTTTATTGGTTGCAGGTGCTCCCGAAAACGGATTGCACTCGTTAATTCCATTTGCAGTCACATACGTAATTCATTGACTATATACGCGATATTATTAATAGCTAAATTAATGTTACATATTTTTTTTGCAGATGTTTCATCTATATAATCATATGAGGTATGAAAAATTCGCACGCGGTAGGTTCATTTAAATTTTCATATGTCCTTCACGAAATATATAACCGAACGATCTTATTGATAACAAAAGTACTATTAACTATATTTATTGCGGGTGCTCCGGAACAATTGGCACTCAGTAAGTTCATTTAAAGTTCCATATGTCATTCACTGAGTATATAAAGGATATTATTGGTAACGAAAATACTGATAAATATATTTATTACAGGTGCTCCCGAAAAAAATTGCACTCGGTAAGTTCATTTAAATTTTCATATGTCCATCACGGAATATATAACCGATATGATTATTAACGACAATACTATCAAATATGTGGGATTGATGACGAAAATAATATTAGGTTTATTGGTTGCAGGTGCTCCCGAAAACGGATTGCACTCATTAATTCCATTTGCAGTCACATACGTCATTCACTTACTATATACGCGATATTATTAATAGCTAAAGTAATGTTAAATATATTTGCTTTAGATGCTTCATCTATATAATAATGTGAGATTTTTCCTTTCTCTCTACTTGACTAGGACAATTAGATTTGTACTTACTTGGGTTTTTTGTTTTTGGTTTTTGTTTGTTTTTTGTTTAATATCAATATATTTTCAATGTTACTTATCCGATTTAATTGTTGTTCCCCTTTTTTTTGTGTTTCCTTTTTATTTATTTATGTCACCACTAATCCGACTTGCAGGTTTGTTAATATTTCTTGTCGTTGGTTGACTTTTTTCTACTTTTTTTTGTTTAGATTGTATACTAAAATTCCAGGGATTTTTCCCGATCTTTTTCGTCCCAACTTGTCACTTCAACACTTAATACTTGAATTCCCGAAAAAAATGGCCATTGTCCCCTTTTCCGGCCTCTTCGTCGACTCGAATCCTTTCTGTTTCCACCACATGGTGCGTGCCGTTTCACTGACAGCTCTGACGGCTAGAGGTCCGGGTAAGTTCGCATGGGCGACTTACCGTGGTTACACTTGGCATTTCCTAACTGCCGCCAGGCCCACATGCGACCATAACACTATCGATACAAAAACTTACAGTAATATGCTTGAGTGGTATACTAAGTTAAAATTCATTCCAAAAGTAACACTTTATGAAGGTTACAAACTATAACTGCTTGGTGTCGACGATCATTTTTCCAAATTATTCTTAATACTATCAATGCGTTTTTAGTCCTTCGTGCCTTAGTTATTATTCTCAGTTGTAATACTATTTCATATAGCCTTCCCTTCGTGTTTTCTTTCAATTGAAAATCACTAAAACTATACAAAATATAAAATCTATGCACGTTTGACGTAAAGGACCATTTTCTATATAATATATGTACGCGTACCAGTGAGATAACAATAACTGGCACACTATGACGGCTCATCTTATAATTACGTAATAAAATTATAGTCCTATTATAGTTATGATCTACCACGAGATGACAGAAATTTAGCTTGGGGCAAAAGCGTCCTCCTCTTATTTTAAAAATCACTAAGCTTCCATATTATCTAAAGGAACCTCATTATTTACATGATAAGAATGTTTGTATACCTGAACGGTATTCTGTACTAAGAGAACTTTCGAATTTTGAATGCGTTGTTTTTATTGCCAATTGGTACTAGCTCTTTTATGCCAATTAGTGGCACGATAGCTTGTAATCGAAATTCGATGGTGGAAAGCAAAATTGTTCCGTGTCTTATGTGGGATTGACCACTGTCCTGTGATGACGACGACTTTGGTAAGCCGTAAAATGTGCTGAATTAGTAATCGGAGTAGCGGAGCACCCCCTTTCCCCCCAGTGCTTCATCGCTAGACACGCCCAGTTCCACTTTGTTTGTAGTAACAGGCAGTCGGATTTTTCTTTTGCTGATTCTTTTGGTTCGGCGAACCCTCCGCGTGATAAAATACTATGAGAAGCGTAATCAAGACCAACTTCTGTCGGCCCTCGCTGTTGCTAAGATTTTCTGAATGCGTATGAGGTGATGAATTAATTATAAAATAAATTCCTATTTTTTGTACTCACTTTTATCATGTGTTGACCACGGACTGTTTGTATTTGTCCCTAACTGCTTTAGATAAATTTTCACTGCCTTATTAGTATGCACATTACGAGTCAAAGACCGATATCAGACACTTTGTGCCATGGCGACTTTCTTAGGAGGTATTTTTTTTCTTCTATTCTTCCCGCTCGTTTTTCTCGTGCACATGTCCCAGTCAGACTTGAAACTTCTGGTCGAGTCTCGTCAGCAGCACATTCGCCGTGTGGCCCACGCTGTGTGCTGCTGCTGGCCGTCTGGTAGCATACTGCTGCCTGCAGTACGCTACGACTATAACAGTTACTTTTCCTAATTGTATTTGTAAAAGATGGATGATTTTCTGAAATTGACGCAAATAATGACAGAAAATCCCCAAATCCTCCAATCTTTTATCCTTAAATCCTTCTATGATGGATTCAACTATTTCTTCCTCTGGAAGATTTAATTGATTAGCAAAACAAATTCTGCATAGAAATATTCCGTAAATGGTTCCTCGTATTTCCAACTTCTATCCTTAAACTGTTTCCTTAATTAATATCTATTTTGTTTGATATCATACATGTTTACTAGTTCGTTCAATAACGTATCTAGATCTGATGATATGTGAGCCGATTTGCTGTGGAACCATTTTGCAGCTTTATGCTTAAGCTTGCTCACCACAATTAATTTTATTTCAATTTTTAAACCGCACGATTCTAACGAAAGTAAACACAAAATCATGCTTCACGCACACATATATATTGTTACAAGAATTTTTTGTTTCCTCGACCAAGATTAACAGCAACTTTGATTCTGAGCGGTCGTTGATGGCGTACTACTAGTTCTGTCGCTCGAGCGGACGTAAAAATGTCTAGAATACAAAAGAAACCACTTTACCTGGTACTGCGTTCCTCCCAGTAAGCAGTATTTCGTCTACGGGAGCTTCCCGTAGGCTCCTACTTAATGGGGCCAGGTGGAAGCCAACTAAAACTACGAACAGGTGGATCCCTTTTTTCCCTCGTACGCCGTAAAGTGCTCTTCCCCTGAATTTTATTTTATCTTCGGCCTATTACTTCTCCTTCTTTTTATTTTCTTTTTACTAGGTAGGTACCAATTAAACAAACTTTATTCTACAAATTCGTCTTTTATTCCTTGAACTTCGACTTCACAGTACAAGAGCTTAAATTAGAAGAAGGTAACATGGCGGCTTCTTATAAAAAAATCACTAGAGTCACGTACAATCTCGCGACTTACAATTTGTGCCGAGTGGCATTGCTTTTAGACCTAACTATCTTTTTCCAACCAGAATTCATTTTTATTTCACATTTCTTTTCTAAACTTAATTCTTAGTCCTCGGTACATTTTAAGTGCTAAGTTTTCTCTAATTTTCAGCTTAAATTTATTACAAAAGTTCATTTTACATTTTTTTTTTCTTTTTTTTTTAGGTTACTTAATTAATTTTATTTACATGTTGGTGTGAGTTCATTTGAACAATCCCCCTATTATTACAAGATTTTTAGCTACTTTCCCTTTCTTAACTGAATGCTAGTTGACAACTCTTTCAATTTTTAACAATCTTTAACTAATTCTTCCTATTTCCCAGATCTGCCAAACTGTTTTTTGGGTGTAATTCGAAATTCGTTATGTCAAACTTATCTATTTGTTCCAATTATTTCCATATCTGTCAAATGGCAACTTTTTCAAAATTTGAGAGATGTCAAAACTAATTTATTGGTTTTGTATAGTTTCTAATCTGGTGCATTTCAATTTTCAATAAACGTCAAAGCTAATCTATTGGTTTTTATTCTCTTTAACTTTAGAAATTCAATAATTGTCAGAACTACTTATTAGTTTTAACTTTGCTGTAGTTGTCAAACCGGTTTGCTCTAAAATTCATTAAATGTCTAAATTACTATTGAATATTTATTGACTTTAAGTTTTCTACGTTGGCCGAACTGGTTGAAATGTTTTAATTTACAGGTGCGCTTCGTTCCCATTTTCAACAGTAAAATTATTGGAATCTTTTAACTTAGAGATTGGTAATATTCCTTCTCTATTTATCTCGTGTCAACTAGTTCATTGCTATTCTACTGTGATCTTACATCTGGGCATCAGTCCAGCAAAATATTCGTGCTTCCAACATTTGTTAGATTATTTTATCTGGGGGTGGACTAGATTTGAAGAGTAATTGTGGTAGGTTTACATTGGATTGACGATGGGATTGGAACGGTTTGACAATTCAAATTGTCAAGTTCGAGATTTTGTTTGTTGTTCGGGGGCGATTGTGGGAAAGTTTGTGTTTACGATGTCCAGCAGCCGTGTCTTTTTGAGTATTCGGATAGCGTATTTGTTCCTGAGAGTTTTCCGCTGCGCATGAAGTTTGCCGTATTTCAGCTGCTTGCCTGGATAGGAGTTTTCCTTTTTGTTCGACAAATGGCTTTGCACAATGCCATCGAATAGCGCTGTAGTTCCCTCCGGGATATGTTTTTGGATCGTGAAGAAAATCGTGGCTGCATTCCAACGTGTGATTTTTAACCTGTGGGCTGTACTCTAGCTTTCTTCATGAAAGTAAAGGTAAGTGATTCTGTTACACTACCGCCCCCCCCCCATCACAAGCTTGTAGCTCCGTCCAAGCTGACTTATCGCTCGCGTGACGCTGCGGGCCTGGTATTTACAGTTGCCTTGATGTGAACGAAGGTGGTCTGGGCTAGCGGGGATGTTTATGAGATGGGGTATATAGTGTATAGTTAATGTTACTAGGAGACGGGGATAGCAACATGTTTATCTGTGGACTCTACCAGGATCGTGTCCTGCTAAATTGTATTCAGCCACCACGCATTGTAGAAAGAATGAAGAAGGGATAGGGAAAGTAAAACCTTCTAACGAAGGCTAACTCAGAGGAAGTTAAGTGTGAAATCATCTGCTCATTTCATGCAGAGACAGGTTAAACAAGGATCGTGTCCTTATAAATTTTTACTCAGCCACCACATATCGTAGAAAGAATGAAGGAACTCCCCTAAGACTTTGTAGGACTTGCTCCGTGCATGGTGAGTTAGAGTCACATCCCCAAAGTCACGCTGGTCCTTGGTCAGAGCTCGATGTCGGTCTCGGTATCGAAAACCAAAGGCGCACTAGCAGCCCAGCAACCCGAAAAATCTGGTCTATCAGTACACCTCCGACCCTCAACACCAAGACCAGTCGGAAAAGCCCCCGCAACCAGTAACCTAACCAACTGATTGCAGGACCTCTTCCGCACGGGGCATTTCCTCTGACCGCAGATCGACATTCGTTCGAGGGTGTGTCTCGAAGTCCTTACACCCGGATCGAGTCTTCGAGTTGGTAGCTTACGCCGCACGAATACTAGCACAGCAGGGCTTAAAATTTCGAAGATAGTTTTTAATTTGGAATTCCTACGGCAGCGCGGGCTACGTAGGGTACCATGTGGGAGGGGTTTTGACTCATTGTCAAGCGAGTGAGTGTGAACAAGTGGACTACTTAACAAGAGGTATACCGGCCGCTAGGCTGGGTAGGTCCTAAGCGGCACATTGGTATCCTGTAGTTACCAGTTAAGCTGGCTGGATGCCTTCTTAGGGCTACCAGGAGGCGTATTCGTGGTTATATGGAAAGGTCGTTTCTTTCGGGGTATGGGGCCAGTCTGTCGGCATGGACAGTTCGCATCTTTCTACCATGACACTTTTTTATCTTGAACACCACTTCGGTCACAGTCTCGGTGATCTTGTATGGCCCATCTAAGTCGCACTGAAGCTTTGGGCACCGCCCGATTACGCGTCTTGGGAAGTATAACCAAACAAGCTGATCTACTTGGAAACTGGGTTTCTTCGTTCGCAAGTCATAGTATGTCTTCATACGCCGGCTCGCAGTGTTCAGCATAGTTCGATTATTTTCGTGAATCGTGTTCAATGTCGTTGTTAGATTGTCCAGATAGTCGCTAATCGACATAACTTCGGTAGCTGGACTCCCCAAGACCATCTCCAGTGGCAAACGAAGTTCTCGACCAAAAAGGAGTTTCGCCGGGGTTTGTTTAGTGCTATCCTGTACACTCGCGCGATACGATAGTAGTAGGTAAGGCACATACCGGTCCCATTCCCTCTGGTGCGAATTCATAAATATCGGTAGGTAGTCAAGAATTGTTCGGTTAAATCTTTGGACTAAACCGTCTGACTGCGGGTGTAGAGCTGTTGTGCTCGTTTTCTCTACCCCGAACTTCTGTATTACTTCCTGGAAGACGGCGCTTTCAAAATTTCTGCCTTGGTCTGAATGTAGCTGCAGCGGAGCTCCATGTCGGCTAGATACGGCTGATATGAGTGCATCGGATACAGTTTCGGCTGTCTAGTCTGGTACTGGGATTGCTTCGGGCCATTTGGTGAAATAGTCCATACAGACTACCAAGTAGCGGTTACCTTTATTGGTCTTTGGAAGTGGTCCTAATATGTCTACAGTAACTGTTTCGAAAGGTGCGCCAATGTTACATACTTGTAGAGGAGCTCTCCGTCTTGGTCGCGGCCCTTTCCGTGCTTGACATTGTAGGCATCCAGCACACCAGTCCTTCCCCTCATCTCACTACCAATCCAATAATATTTCTGTCGAAGTTTACCTAATGTCTTATCAACGCCGAAGTGTCCGCCACTTAAAGAGTCATGTACCTGCTGGAGAACAAGTTTTCGAAGGGATTTCGGAACCAGGATTTGTTTAGTAGTTTCTGATCCTTGGCTGATTATTCGAACGGCGATGTTATTTTCTAGTTTCAGCAGAGACCACATTCACCAATAGGATTTAATTTCCGGGCTCAGGTCTTTGATGCTGTCTTTATCTGGGCGCTGACCCGTAGTCAACCAACTCCGAATACATTGTTAGGTGAGGCCGTCCTCCTGTTTTTGAACTATATCTTCCTGAGTGGTTACTAAGCGAATTATGATGGTGTCTTTCTCTTCGAGCCGTTGACAATATAGACATTCAAGCGTTGAACAAGGACGACGCGACATTGCATCTGCGTTACTGTGACTTTTACCTGGGCGGTTTCTAAATCATAGGCCTGCATGCGTTTTATCCATCTTGCTACTTGTCCTTCGGGACACCGAAAGTTCATCAACCATCTCAAAGATGCATGGTCTGTTCGAATTGTGAACTTTTTCCCCAGTAAGTAGGGCTGAAAATGTGCGCAGGCCTTGACTATCGCAACCAATTCTTTCCTAGTAACACAGTAGTTCCGTTCGGGCCGACTAAATGTCTTGCTGTGGTATTCCACCACGTGCTCCATCCCCTCCTTAACTTGCGAGAGAATAGCTCCCCAAGCGTGTTGACTGGCGTCTGTGTCCAAGATAAACGGTAAATTTTCGTCAGGCTGAGTAAGTATAGGCGCAGTAGTTAAACGGTCTTTCAAATTTTCGAACGCTTCTTGACAAGCATCTGACCAGATAAACTTTCGACCTTTTTCCGTAAGCTCCGTTAATGGTTTCGCTATAGCCGAGAAATTTTTCACAAACCGCCGGTAGTAAGCACATAGCCCGAGGAACGACTGTATATCTCTTCGTGTTTGCGGTTTGGGCCAACTCTTAACAGCATTAGTGTTGTCGGGATCTGTCGAGAATCCAGAGTCGCTGATAATGTGTCCGAGGAACTTCACTTCTCTCTGACACAACTGACACTTCTTCGGTGAAACCTTTAGATTTGCTACTCTTAATCGGGCTAAGACAAGGCTGAGATTTTCTACCATTAACATCGTCCAAATATACTAGGCACGCCTGAGGTGGAATTCCTTGGAGGATGATTTCCATGAGCCTCTGAAAAGTTGCAAGGGCATTGGTTAGCCCAAATGGCATAACTGAAAACTCCCACAATCCACTGCCTGTAGTGAACGCGGTCTTTTCGCGGTTTTCTTTTTCCACTTCCACTTGCCAGTAGCCCGACTGTAGATCTAATGTCGAAAACCAAGTTGAACCGGCGAGTGCATCAAGAGTCAGATCAATACGTGGCAGCGGATATGAATCTTTTTTTGTGACCTCATTTAGCCGCCTGTAGTCGACGCAAAATCTAGTCGAGCCATCCCTCTCCTTCACCAGGACGACTGGAGAAGTCCAAGGGCTACTGGATGGATTGATAACGCCTTGGGTTTTCATCTCGTTTACTAGATTTTCCGCTTCCTGACGTTTGGCCAATGGAAGCCGCCTGGGAGGCTGTTTAATCGGTTTGTTGCTGCCTACGTCGATCTGATGCCGCATTGTCGTGGTTCGACCGAGGTCGTTTTTTGTTCGCGCAAAAACATCCTGATGTTCTACGAGTAGCTTTTCCAGTATAATTCTCTGCTGATTATTCAGGTGTACAGTTGTGGGTTCCAGCAATAGGTGTAATTCAGGTGGTAGATTATTGAAGTTCACTGTTCCTTCCCCCGAAGAACTGACCGTGTCTGCAGCTACTTCCACCTCTGCAAGAGAGGTGTCAGCCTTTAGTTCGATTGGGATTCTTTGGAGTTATCAAAACGGTTTTCTGTTCACCCCCTAGCGGGTTGAAAAGTGCTACGAAGCAGGATGAATCAGCTGGTATGGTACAGTCCTGTATTGTTCTAACAAGAATGTCAGTGCCCTCTTCTTCGATTATCGGAACCAGTTCGTGAGCTATCTTAATTGTGTGCCTTGCTAAGTCGATTGAACATCTGTTGCCTGCGAGGAAATCCATCCCGATGATGCAGTCGTCAAAGACATCAGGTACGTAGAAGGTGTGTTTTGTCGTAAAGTTCTTTATAGCTACTTGTAGCTCAATGACGCCGTCCACTATACTGGTTCCTCCTGTGACACTTCGAATCCGCGTTAAAGATGGGTGGAGACTATAAGGGTATTGAAAGCGATCTAGTATTCTTCTGTGGAGAATAGAATGCGTCGCTCCGGTATCCACAATCATGTGGCAGACAAGTCCTCCAATTTCTCCTTTTATCCTGATGGTACTACAAATCGTACCTTGGCGCACAGGTATTATAGGTGGGGCTGGTAGCCTCGAAACTAATGACTCCATCGGGCCTTGTGTCTTCCCGTCGCTCAGCACTATTTGTGTAGAGATAAGGTGCGGTGTGTTGGGTATGGGGGTGTGGTCTAGTGTGCTCGGGACTGGTGTGCAGGCGGTTAGTGTGTTATTGGGTGGAGGATTTGTTATTGAGTTAGAGGCTTTGTGGGAAGTGGACGGTAGTTTACTGGGTTAGTGAGAAAGGAGGAGTAAGTGTGTTAGTGGGAGTGGAGGGATGAGTTAGTGTGTTAGTGGGAAGGTAGCAATTGGTTACGGTGTTAGTGGGAAGTGAGGTGTGGGTAGTTTGAGTGTGTGTAATGTTGGTGTGATGTATGTTGGTGTGTAGTGTTGATACGGTATGAGGTGTGGTTGAGGTGAGTGGTTATTGTGTTAGGTGTGAGGTTGGTGAGCGGCTTAGGCTTAGGTACGTGTGTAAGATTGGAGATTGGTGTAGGATAGGTTACGATATGGCCGAGGATACGATGGCGCGCGAGACGTGGAGCGTTGGTGAAGTATGCTGGTCTCTGCTCCCTGAGATGAGGTGTTTAAATTTTCGCTGAGACTAGATGAAGTAATATCTGGGCACGTTTCTCTGTTTCAGGAGAGCAGCTGTATCGGGGTTTGTTTCGAATTCGACTGCTCTGCGCTTCGTGATACTTGTACAATTTCCGGTGGTCCTACTATATTCTCTCCCGGCTCAATTAGTACCAGACGGATATTAATCGCTTGATTAGTAGGCTGCCCTTCGTTCAGGTCGAATTCTACACGATTTCCAGGAATTAACTCGGCTTCTGGGTTCACAATCGACTTGTGAAAATTTGTGAAATGGAAAAAAACATCCCCTTGAGTCTCATCACGCACAATGAACCCGAGCCTTCTTCGAAAGTCACAGCGGCGGATAGTCCCCGTCGCATTTCGAGCTATGATCTTTTCTTTATTATAGATAGTAGCGGATGTAGGATCTGTTTGTTTTATTTGAGCTAGCTGCGGCTCCTTCACGCTAGCTCGCTGGCGTTTCCCGGCGCCATCCGTGCTGAATTGCTTCCCATCCGTTCCCTTCTAAAGTCTGGCGGTTCCCTTGGTGGAGGTCTACTATTACTTGATGCAACGGCTACCCTGATGTTTCTTCTCGCAGCCCCAGTCGCTCGATGATTAGCCTCAATTCGAAAAGCTGTTTGGACAGCATCTTGTAGAGTAGATGGATTGAAGTCTCGCACTCTCTCTTGAACGTCTAGGTTAAAAATTCCATCTAGGAAATGCTCCAATGCTATTTGATCTCTTGCATCCTCTGAACAATATGCAAACTTGAGTCTAGTCAATCGTAGAAGATCTGTGGCGTACTCCGAAAAGCTCTCTCCATTCTTCTGAACTCTGGTGCTCAACTGGACGTGACTCACGGACTGTTTATACTCCGCGCCAAATTGTATTGCAAGTGCGTTCCTTGCTTTAGAGTATGACCTCCTAGCCTCTTGACCTAACGTTTCGTAAAAGCCCAAAGGCATGCCGCGTAGAGAGGCAGCTAAATAAAGAGCTTTCGTTCCGTAGTCCCAGCCGTTTACTTCCGCGATCGCTTCGAAGTGTACTTCGTAGTGATTCCAAGGAGCTTTTCCATCGTACTCCGTGGGTGAAAGCATCGGTTTCCTTATGTGTTTGTCATTTGCTACGTGCTTTGGACGATGAGAGGTTGACGCAGGGACCTCACTTGAATGTGGTGCCCCTCCCGGGTTTGAACAAATACCCGTGGGCGGATTTGTTTCCGTTGGATTAGACTCGTTGTGTAGATTTGGGACTTCTTTTGCGCACTTGGCAGAGGAAGGTGTAGACTGGCCACTCGGTAGCGAAAGGCCGGCGGTCTGGTCAACGTACTGAGCGTTTTCTGGCACCTCACATTCATCCATTACTTTATGGACGAACGCGAATGGACTGAGGATTGAGATCTCGGTCATCTGCTTCTGTAATGTGGTGAGCTCCTCTCGGAAGGACGTATGCTGTCCTCGTAGAGCTATAACCTCGTTACTGACCTCCGCCACGGTATTTGATTGAGAATTGAACTTGTCGCTCAGCTCCTCGAGCTTCTGCAAGATCTTATCGAACTGTTCCTCTGCCATTCTGCTCGATCGCTTCTGATTTGGTTGAGGCCAAGAATAATTATCGAGAGAATATGAGATAGCGCAATTTCGGAAAGGAGATGATTTGGTTGAGGACAAGAGCTCACGAATGTTCCCGTATCGCAACTGTTACGAACTCTATGTACTCTTCGAAGGCACCCTTGAGACCGAAATGCTAGAAGACGTCGCGTGTGGAAATATTACCTGGATCTATGTATAAACTATGAAAATTATAGAGAGCTGATTCGTTATCGAAAGCCAGAATTGGAAAAGACCCACATCTTGTGAAAGGTGCAAGGAAGCCCTCAATCACTCGCTAGTTACTAAACTGGTGACTACTTTCCTCAACACCGAGGGAAAAGAGGTCAGGTCTAAATGCCAGAAGTAAGTCCCACACTTACGCAACTACGATGTTAGTTATTGACTCAAATATATGGAAAATCTAGAAAATATTTTGTTGGTTGAAGGGCATCTCCTCAATTGTTCAATTGTTGCTTTAAAAAAAAGAAAAAGCAAATCTGAAGCTTGCTTAACACGCCTAGGTAAATAAGCCAAAAGCGCGAAAAATATGTGCAATAGTCGGCCAAAATTCAATCACATTACTGACTTTCAAGATTTTAACGCTTGATTAGCACCAGCTCTGTTAACGCACGTAGCAAAATAAAAGTCCCGGAGCCGAAATATGTGAAATATTTCCAACTCTTCGGTTAGAAGAATGGCTAGTATCCGATATTTTACGGTGTAATTAGTCCACGTAAATTAAGGAAAGCCAAAGAGCCAGAATGTATGACATACTTCTAATGTTCAATCCACAGAATGATTAATTTCCCACGTTGTGTTGTTTTATCAACTCAAGTTCATATACGCAAACCAAAGAGCTAAATTTTATGAGATATTTTTAATTTTTCAATCCACAGAATGATTAATTTCCCAAGTTGTAATGTTTCATCAACTCAAGTTCATATACGCAAACCAAAGAGCTAGATTTTATGAGATGTTTCTAATTTTCAATCCACAGAATGATTAATTTCCCAAGTTATACTGTTTTATCAACTCAAGTTCATATACGCAAACCAAAGAGCTAGATTTTATGAGATATTTCTAATTTTCAATCCACAGAATGATTAATTTCCCAAGTTGTACTGTTTTATCAACTCAAGTTCATATACGCAAACCAAAGAGCTAAACTTTATGAGATATTTTTAACCCTTCTTCTCACTGAAGGGGGAACCGGATTACTGATTTACAAAATCCGAAGTTGGATTAACTCAGGTACATTGATATGATTTGATCAATGAAAGCAAAAGGCCGAGCTATAGGAAATACTCCCAGCCCTTCAACTAAACTTCAATCAGCTAACTGGTGTCCAAAATCTGAAGTTTATCGATGTGGTAGCTAAGTAACACCGAAGAATACTTCTCAGCGTTTAAATTTATTCATGTAGGTCTATCAGCCCTATCTAAAAAAAAAAAAAAAAAAAAAAAAAAATGGCGAATGTTGCCCACGCCTGCGATTATTTATTCGAATTTTTACCCAAAACCTACAGAAAATTTTGGGCAATTAGTGCATAGGGCTCATTTGAAGATCAACTTTTCCGATTACTTATCAAAATGTTTCCAAACGAAAACAAGTGCTGAAAATTTCTTGTCGTTATCACAAATAACAGTTGCTAACCTTTTTCTAACCCAGGACCAGTGACACCTTTTACTTTAAACTACTCCGTTGGTTAGCACTTACAAAACAAATACAGAGAATGTCGAGATCTCACATATGGTTAATTAGTTCAAAAATAAAGAGAATGTTTCATGTATGGTAAACAGCTGCAGGCAAAATGCCGGGCTTGTTCCTTACTTTCCTTTACTAACGTAAATCTTTCTTAGCTAGTCTATCAAATATTTTGTACTCCGTAAGTTGTCGGCACCAGATGTAACTGTCTAATTTAAACAAATGGACACCCGTCAACCTGTCTTCCGACAAACCGTTGACTGTCAATTTGTAATTGTCAAAACAAAGCAAATGACAGCTATTGCCGGCTGTCAATATACTCCCATAAGCAGACCGTCAGCCGCCACACCCGTCAATTCTGTTAGATCACACGCTGCCATGCAATCTGACATTATTAAATCACAAATAAATACTGAAATTGATTAGAAAATTTTTCGAACAAAACCATTCCATGCTCACTGTGCTGCCATCTCTGTATCTGAAGAAGTACTGAAGGATAACAAAAGATTTGAACTTCTGAATGTGTCTCAGTTTTCGCCTGTCTAGTGGTTACGGGGGCTAGCTCGTCGCACCGTGGGTAAGTGACACAATTTCCGTTCATGTTGACAGTTACTTGTTTTTTTTTTATTTACAGGCTCAAGGGATACTAACGAAAATATAACAACTTGCAATTGCAGACGGACGGACAGACAAAATGGTAAAAAAAAATTCCACACCTCCTACATCATCGGGAGGGAAAGGGGAGTAGAACGAAGGACCCCCAGGTCATCACCACTACACCACACCACACTCGGCTTTACTGATTCATATTTGGTTCCATTGATAATTCAAAGGATATATAAATATTTAATAAAAATTGCAATATATTGGTAAGGAAAAGCAAATTAACAAGCTATTTATTAAATGTTTAAATAATTTACCTTCGTACATATAACTAAATTCCATCAGGGAAATTCTTGATGACATGATATTTAACAATTAGTTACTTTAAAAAAAATATTTTTTCTTTCTTTCTCCCATTCAATTTTTCCTTGGTTTTTTTCTTTTTACAAAAAAAAATCTAACTTTTATTTGTGCTTAATAAATTATAACTTAAGTTATTAATCCATTTAATCATAACTTTATATTAATTTTCATTCATAAATTTTATCAAATTTTTTTTTTTCTCTCTTTATGCAATATAACATGCTATTAAATAATTTCCTTTCTAGTTAATTCATATGAATTTAATGATTAATTTTTTTTTCTTTTTTAATTTACCATATTATTTTTCTTTCAACCCAAACTTTAACCTCAATCTTTATTTAACAAATTAAATTTTATTTTTTTTTTCAGTTCAACATCAACATCAGTTCCAACATTATATTAATTTTATTTAGCAAAATAAATTATATTTCCACATTTAAGTCTCGTGAATTATAGTATTTTTTCTCTTCTCAAATTATCAGTAAAATTAATTACACAATTATATCAAATTGTTTTTATTTAACGAAATAAACTTTTCTATTTGATTTGTATGAATTTATTGTTATTTTTATTTCTCAATTCGCCATTTTATTAAAATTTGACAAATCTTTTATATTGCCTCCAAATTCTGGCAATATTTTAATTGCTACAGCTAGGTCAAATGTGTTCGAGCCCGTTTTTCTTGTTTTACTTTGTGGTTCTTCTTGATCTGATTCATCAAGTTCTGAATCTTCTGTGTTATCCAAAATCGTTTTGGTTGTTTCTTCTAAAATCACTTTAAGTTCTATGAACTTTGTGTTAAATTTATTCTGCAAGTCTTCCGCTTGCTTTCCTTTGTTTGTGCATATATTCGCATCAAATTCCTTTTTGATTTGCTTGGCTGCAGCTTGTTTTTTTAATAAATTTCTGCTTGAAAATACTCTTTGCGGATTCTTTGTAAATGTATGTCTCTAGCAATTTCTTTATCTCAGTAAAAAGTCTCTCGCAATTTTCCATGTATTTATTTGTAATTATAATTAAAGTGTTATAGAATATTAAAAGAAATTAACTTAGTGATTATATATTTATAGAGCCCCAAAAAAAATAATATTACATAAAAATTTATAGTTAAATTGATATATATATATATATTTTTTTTTTAAATTTCAGCAAGCTTGTTTACATTTCTAGTGACACTTTTATTAATTAATTTTTGTACAAACTTTTTCCCTAAGTAAAACGTGATAGCTAGAAGGATGATCATTATTATAATAGTCACGGCTGTTGGTACATGCAGAAGGTCGTGAATGGTTATAAATTGTGGTGTCGTTCCTGATGCTGCTGCTGCATTCTGTGCTATTATTATCTCTTTCGGTTGAGGTTTTCCCATCTTAATCCGTTAAGCTTCTGTATTAGCTGTTTCTTCAGATTCTTATCTGCTGTTATGGGGATCACCCTATACAGCTCTGCGATTTGCTGCCTACTAAGTCTTACAGCTATGCCGCCTCTTTTCTTTTTTGTCTGCTTTTGTACTGTATATTGCTCTCTTGGTTGTTTGTCCTGTTGTGATCTCTGTCTGTATTCACAAATTGTAATAGGTTTGGGTCCTGCTTCTGGATTTTCTTGGATGGCTTCTTCTATGGAAATTTTTTGGTTTTTTGTCACTATTGTTTTTGAATTTGTTTTTTCTTCTGGAGGTGTTTCTGTTTCCTCTATGTGTTTTCTCTTTCGATAAATAGTTGATGCTTCCAAGTTGTTTTTTTGCTTGATAGATTGCCAAAGTTCTTCCGTAGTTTTTTCAGCATTTGGTTTTAGTACGGTTATTTGTTGTTTTGGAGTTGTGAGGCGTCTAGGTGCTGTTCTCTTTCTAATTGTTGGGTCCTCTAGATGTTCTGTCGTTGGTCCGATTTGCAGGGTCGCCATGTAATGTTTGCTTCAGAGAATCGTGTAATGCTGTTCATGATTATTTAAATTAAATAGACGAACTTTGATTTTTATTTTTAAATAGGCAGAGGGTTGCCGGACTTACTTTTTGATGGCTTGAGAAGCCGCTGTCGTTTTATTAAGGCAGAATATGCCGCTTCAGAAATGGGATGGCAGAGTATGCCGATGTTGTGAGGCAGAATATGCCGCTGCTTAATAGAATGGCAGAGTATGCCGATGTTTGCTTTGTATTGAGGCAGAGTATGCCGCTGTTTAATAGGATGGCATAGTATGCCGATGTTATCGGGAGAAATAATAGACACCTTTCGATAGTCAAATTAATTCTGATTTTTATTGATCAGGCACTGGTTATTTATACAATTTTCTTACATACTAAACAATGTGTCTAATAATTCTAAAGGTGGGAGTTATTGCAGAATTGCAATACTTGAAGCAATAATCGAATTCATTGATCATAGTTGCAGTGTCAACAATTCTGATCACTGAACATCACAATGAATCACTTCTTATTGGTTAGGTAGAGCGATGACCTCAGATACATTTATGTTTTCATAATTGAACGTTTTTGCTTGCAAAGCGAAATTTGCGTGTGTTGCAAATTCCTCTTGAGGTCAAGCAAATTTTGTTTGTTTTGTTTTTCTTTTCGTTTATCGTTCTGATTTCTGTTTATTTTTCTTGTCTGTGGTCATGGCTCTACAATGCATGGTTAAGGCATGTAACATTATCTGTTTAGAGTGACTACGAGTTAAGTTGAAAGATTTTATTCTTTCGTAGCTTTACAATATATAAAAAAAAATGTGTTTTTTTTTTTTTTTTAACAATAACAACTTGATGCTAAATATTTCACCACCCATCCGGCATCACTATGGGCAGGGGAAAATTTTATTGGTACTGGTTTGGGTATCACTACTTCTATTGTTGGATACCAGTTATAAGCTGGGGCTTGTTGATAATGTTACATCACATAACCTACTCACTATACAGGTCGCCATCGGGAACAAATACAGCGCAAACCGTATCTTTGCATAAAAAAAAGTAAAACAATCACTTAAGATAACCTAGAAGAGGCCAGAGCTATGAACGGGTAAAACTCCATTTCCTCTACACCCGTGAGTGTAAAGGCCTATAGTACAAATAGGATAAAGTACCATCCGGTAAGTAACCACAGTAATAAGCACACGTGATGATGCTCATAGAACTAAGTTCAATTCAAAGTGCAGTGGTGGCTAAAATAATGAATGAAAAAAAATTTTTTTTTTTTTTTGAAAAATTGTATGAATCACTAGTATTCATACATGTGAAATACCATTTGACCGAGCTATATACATCTATTGTCGTAAATCTTTAGCTTGAAAAGTAGCTATGAGATTTCCTTGTAGGTCCTCAACTTCATATAGACTAGCACCAACACGTCTTCGAATCCGGCCTTTAGAAAATTTATTTGCCAATTTGGCATTAAAACAGGCAGACATTTTGCTCAATGGAAAATTTCGACGAAACACCTCCTGTCCAGGAATGAAATTTACTTTTTTACAACGAGTATTATAAATATTCTCATGACGAGAATGAGCTAAAGAAAGGTTGTGTCTAATACGTTCACGTATTAATGACAAACGATCAATAGTTGGCATAACAAGGATGTCTCCATCTTGTAGTGCTTCAAGCTTTTTAAGGACTGGATAGGTTGATCCGTGTAGAATCATGTGACACCCGAAAAGCGCACGAAAAGGATCCATTCCTATGGACTCATGTATAGTACTACGAAGAGCACAAGCGATACTAGAAAGATTGCGATCCCATTCACGGTGATCGTCTTGAAGATAAGCTCTGATTGCAGCCAATACGGATCTATTAACTCGTTCCGAAGCATTAGGGTGAGGCGAATATATTGCTGTCCGTACATGTCTGACGCCATAGTCAGATAATAATTTAGAAAACTCTTTGGAGATGAACTGTCGATTATTGTTTCAGGTACTCCAAAGGTATGAAAAATTGCATGCTCTAGGAATTCGATGGCAGCAGTAGCCGTTTCAGCCTTGACTGGATGAAGAAAAACGAATTTACTGAAAGAATCTAGTACAACAAATACAGCAATATTACCATTTTTAGTCCGAGGGTATGGACCTAGAAAGTCAATATACAAAGATTGCAAAAGTTTAGAGACGCGTAAAGGAATTCCCATAGGAGGTCGTAAAATTTGATTTGTAGCCTTGGTCTCCTTACAGACCACACACTGAGAAACATATGACTTCACCTGAGCAACCATTCCGGGCCAAAGATATTTAGTTTTCAGTCGAAACAATGTCTTGCCAATACCACCGTGAGATGCTTGTGGAGGTTGATGAGCATTTTCAATCAAGGTCTCAGTTAATTCAACAGGAATCCACAATTTCCAAGTAAGGTCTTCTTGTACCGGATCACCCAATCGAGGAGAAGTACGATGATAAACATATCCTTCAGAAACTTGTAAATCAGGCAATTGATCTTTATTGCTTGAAACGTGTTCTGCCAAAATTTTATAAGCTGGAGATTGAAAAGCTGAAGAATTTAAATCCACATCCAATATTAAAGCAATCTCATCAATACAATTGATACGGGATAAGGCATCTGGTACCACATTCTGTGTACCCTTACGATGTTCGATACTAAATTGAAAACCTTGTAACTTCAAGCTCCATCTAGCTAATCGTCCACTCAAGTCACTTTGGTTCATAAGCCACTTTAAACTAGAATGATCCGTAATTATGGTAAAAGTCTGACCCTCCACATATGCTCTGAATTTCTTTACACTCAGGACTGCCGCATAACATTCCAATTCAGTGATACTGTAATTACGCTGCGCTTTATTAATTTTCTTAGACATATACGCAATAGGATGTTCATTATTATCCTTGTCTTTTTGAAATAAAACAATGTGTCCGACGCCTTGTCTACTAGCATCAAACTGAATATAGAATGGGCTCTCAAAATCAGGAGTGACCAGAACTGGGGCTATTGTCATTAAATGTTTCAAATTTTCAAAAGGTTTTTCAGCTTCTGAAGTCCATGCAAACTTTTTATTCTTCAAGCAATCCGTAATTGGGGCAGCCACAGTGGCATAATTGGGAATGAAACGCTGATACCAACCAGTCATGCCAAGAAAGCGACGAATTTGCTTGACCGATTTCGGAGCAGGAAATTCGTTTATTGCAGCAACTTTACTGAAATCAGTTTTTAATGTTCCGTCACCCACAATGAAACCCAAATACTTTACCTCACGAACACAAAATCTACTTTTATTCAAATTCATAGTCAGTCCCGAACATCGAAGACATTCACGGACTTGTTCTAATACTCGCAAATGTGTCTCAAAATCACGTGTTACAATTAATAAGTCGTCCAGATACACAAATACATTTTCTCTCAAATTTCCCAGAATTACTTTGTCCATCAGTCTACACATACGCTGTGGCGCATTGCATAAACCAAAAGGCATTACCTTAAATTGGTAAAGAGGACGACCAGGCACTGTGAAAGCTGTTTTTTCACGTGATTTTGTTTCTAATGGAATTTGCCAAAAGGCATCTTTCAAATCCAAACTAGAAATATATCTAGTATCTTGTAAACGACCAAGAAGACCATCAATGTGAGGGAGCAGATATGCATCCTTCACTGTTACATTATTTACTTTCCGAGAATCAATACATAAACGTACTTTTCCAGGTTTACGTACGAGGACAACTGGAGAATTCCATGGACTATTGGATTCCTCAATAACTCCTATCTCTAACATTCGGTCAAGCTCATTGTACATTAACTTCTGTATGGCTGGGGACACGGGGTAGTGACGCTGTTTGATTCGGACTGCATCCTCAGTATCAATCACGTGTTCCTCCAGATGAGTTTTTCGCAAACCCAATACATCAAAAGACGGAAGTTTAGCTTTTACTGTATTAAGCTGAGCCGATTGTGTTGAAGTCAGTTGATGAAGATTACTATCCACAATTGGTGTTAAAAA
The DNA here is from genome assembly GCA_963930735.1 of Dioctria linearis. Lineage (NCBI taxonomy): Eukaryota > Metazoa > Arthropoda > Insecta > Diptera > Asilidae > Dioctria > Dioctria linearis. The sequence continues at coordinate 256,237,250 of OZ005740.1, read as the reverse complement.
TGTTGGACTTATCTCATTGATTATGTGAGGAGCAATTTGAAATTCTCTCCAGAAATCAATACCCAAATAGAGCTCTTGACTTAAACTGGGGATAACGTATAATGTAAATAATTTACGAATTCCATTATAACTGTGAAGTCCCAATATGGGCTTTACATACAAGGGGAGGTGCCGGTTGAAAAGGATAAGACTGAACAAAATTTATGTGGTTAAATGTCAATTTTTATTACTTCACAAATTATGCCTTATGAACTACTCGCTTATGCTATTTAATTAGGAATCCAAATAATAATCAAAATAAAATTCAAATTAAATTCAAAGAACAAAAAATTGAATGGCGACAGTCAATGCGTTACGCAGAATTTCGTTTATTGATGTGCCTCTTTTTGGTATTTAGCCTGGAATATATAAGGATAAAATTAGTACTAAATAAGTGAAAAAAATAAAAATAAAAATGAGCTTCACTTATCTGCTCTATTGTCAGGCTTCAATACTGCCTGAAAAAAGCTGCAAAAAGGAGTAAAAAGTTAGTATTAGTTAGGGTTAATATCGCCCGTTTTGGTTAATCAAGACTTAAACTGGTGTCAGAGCTACCGATCTGTCTTGTGGCTTGGTCAAATCGCAAGTGATTTTCTGGTCCCAGCAGCTCGCTATTTATAGGCAGAAACACAATAGGAATTGTGTCTGCCGGTGGCGTTGCCAATGACGCCCGCGTCATTCCTTGAAGTTTTCATATATTTGGTCACCCAGTGACGTCATCATCGTTTAATGAGAATTATTTCAATGTACTGAGAGCTGCCATTTTGGAAATGTCAAACGACTTGGTGGCAGCTGCTGTCTACGGGTGGTAAGTGTTTTGCTTTCATTATTTATTTACCAATAATAAATGTTTTTGTATTTTCAGAAATGAAAGAAACGCTAGGAGAATTCCTGTGGCTTGTGGTGGATGGATTCCACGAGCGTAAGTATTGTTTTGTTTAAAAGTCTCAGATTATTTTTTTTTAAATAATCTGAGACTTTTACCATTTGATGAATTTCTTTTAATATAATTGTTTGTTTCTAGGTTTTTATTGTTAACGCTTAATTGTATTGTGGCGATGTACTGAGCTGGAATAGCTCTTAGAGTGAACTTGCACCGTGGATATTTAGTGAGTTTTTAATTTTTAAGTATTTTGTGTTCCTGGACGGAACAATAACTGACAGGAACTTTGACATAACCAATAATATGCTGGGCCGAGCCATCAGCAGTCTGAACCGAGGTGTGCAAAGATTGAAGCCGAATAATGCTATGTTGTTTAAGAAATTGTTGAGCGTTCCTCCCCAGATAACTGATATTGGCACCACTATCCAGTAGGCCTACCATGTTTGTATCTTGTAGTGATACATTCACATAAGGTCTGTTATCAGAAGCATTACTCAATACAGATGATATAACTGTGTTAGCCAATCGCTTCTTTTCCTTTGCTATATATCTAATTTTTGGTATTTTTTTATGTAAAACTATATTTTTATTTGAAAATATTTTACCTCTAACGTTTAAATAATTCTTCCATCTATTAATGAAAGATTTTTTCACAAACTTGTTAGGAAATTCAACATTAAGGTCAGGTATAGGTAATACTGGGTCACATTTGTTTAAGCCATCTGATGAAGTATCCGAAGTAGTACAATTCAATGCGGATGCGTCGCCTCGAAGGACTTCGCATCCCTTAACTGGTTTTCCGAACTACACTTTGGCGTAACCACTCCAGGTTTACCACACTTATAGCAAAACAAATTTCTAAATTCAGCAGGACATTCATAAAATGCATGACCCTGTGACTTACAATTCCAACATGTCAATGGTTTACGTGTCGTTAATTTATTTTGGATTTGAACTTCTTCCACTTGGGCATCATACTGAGCACCGGAAGGAATTGAAAAAGGTAAATCAGGTGAAGATGTAACAGGAAAATTAAAAATTGATTGATCATTTTCATGATTAATATTTATTTCGTGCACTCGCAAGGGTGCCACTGGTCTACGCTCTGGTCGGTTACCGATATACCATTGCTCTGCCTTGATACACATTTTACGCAAATCATGTAAGGAAGCAATATTATGGCCTACAGCAAGTGGAGCAAGACGAGAATTCAAATTCTGAACTATTATATTAACGTATTCAGACTCCTTCATAGGTTCCTTCAAATGATTATGTAATGATGTCATTTTATGCAAGAATTCATCAAACGAATCGAAACCCTGTTTGAGTTTCGACATGGACTTGATGACGCTGAAGTCATTACTAAGACTACAGAACTGCGTCAAAAAGCCAGCACGAAAATCATTCCAAGTTGGTTGACGACAAGCTCTTCTGATCTGAGACCAATACCAATTTAAAGCTCGGCCTTGAAGAAGAGATACAATATTACTACAGACTTCCTCATATGAAATGTCTGAGTCCAAAGCTAACAATTCAATACGATTTATAAATTCTTCGGCCGACAACTGGTCATTGTTTGCAGGGAAACGAATGTTCCAGTGTTGAACCAAAGAAGGACGGCGAGCTGGAGTCGTGAAGCGGTTCGCAGCTCTTACAGGAGCCCTACACAATAATTCATCATTAGAAGCATTACGTGGGTTTGGTGGCGGTGAAGGTGTTGAAGCACGAGAATGGTAGGGTTTGGACAAAATAGAAGGCGTGACTTGTTTATCACGAAAATGATCCAATTCTAATTGCATTTTTGCAATTTGTTGGAGTATAGCATTATCTGTTACTGTTACAGCAGGAAGCGAAACTTGATTGTCTTTTAAAAGAATATTTGTGTTAACAACTGAAGTCGTTGCTATTTTTGTTTTATCCTCCTGAGATTCGGTCTCTTCCAGAATCTCCTCAGGATTATCAATAATTTCAGCCGGGGTATCTCCCTCAGATGACTTACCAGTTCCCTTTTGGGTATTTTTATTTCTAGTCCCAGTCATTATGTTTATATATATATATATATATATATATATATATATATATATATATATATATATATATATATATTACTTAATGATTAAATAAAGGTTATTAACGTTGTTAGCTCTTAAGCTAATCACCAAAATTACAAATTATCGAATATTATCGAAATAAACATCGAAATACAAAATGGATACAATGACAGTTCTTCTCAAAAAGACACCGCATATGCACCAAATACAAAAATATTTAACCGGATACAATGGCAGTTCTTTGCACGAAGAAACCACATATATACCGAATACAAAAAAAAATTTCTCGCCAGAGAAACCACTTTCAAACAAATACGAAAATATAAATTTATCACCTATCAAAAAGAAGTGTGGTGCAGCAACAATGAATACAGGAATTCTCCCTCCAAGTTGGTAAGGAAATAAGGAATGGGGAAAGGTATGGGGGAATTAAAGGATAAGGATTTGTTTGATGTTCGGTGCCTCCTCCATTACAGATCAAAACTAGCACTCCGTCGCAGGTCAACTGAACATTAGTCAATTGAAACCAGACGAGAGCGAAGTACCCATCCGATCCCTTCAACAGAAAAAGCAGCCCATCGCACATGGGAATAATAATGAATAAGGAAATGTCAGTGTGGATAAAGCAATTTAGATTTTACAGCAAAACAAATTATTTAGAAGTTTTATTCACATATTTCGGATTCAGGCAACGGATTGGACAGTTCATACTTCCAAAATTCCGGACAAGAATCCTGACTTGTGATATTATGATAATGTCTCCCTTCAAACAACCACTGCTCTACCCAGCCCTTGACTTAAGTAAGAGGAAGGCAATGTAAAAGGAGAAACATACAAAAAAAATTTAAATTTTCCCAATGACTGTTTCCAAAACCACTAAGACAACAAATTCGACGCAAGCCAAATGGACATTAGCCACTTGTAAACCAGACAAGAGCGAATGAGGTTGCATAACGGTCACTATTGAAAACCAGTTCACTGAGAGTGATATCAAGACATTTTTTAGAAGAAAGATGAACAAGGTTTTAAGATGTCAGGTGCTCCCTCCGCTAAAGATTTCAAACCCACACCTTTAACCTAAGCCAAACGAACATCAGTCGCTTGAAGCTAGAGAAAAGAGGTACCGATCTGTCATCCTCTTCTGCAGAAGAAGCAGCACATCTTACTATGTATTAATTACAGCACAATGGATGGATTTTAAAAATTTCTAAAAATGCAAGATTGAATCGGAAATACTATCAAAGAAAATAATTGAATTTCTGGGGACTAAGCCGCAGAAATACTAACTCCAGATGGCCATACTTGTAAGTATGGACAACCACTAAAATACAAGAAAAATATATTTTAGACAAGTGAAGCTTGTCCAAAAGAGAAGCCCCACGTTGGGCGCCATATTTGTAACTGTCTAATTTAAACAAATGAACACCCGTCAACCTGTCTTCCGACAAACCGTTGAGTGTCAATTTTTAATTGTCAAAACAAAGCAAATGCCAGCTATGGCCGGCTGTCAATATACTCCCATAAGCAGACCGTCAGCCGCCACACCCGTCAATTCTGTTAGATCACACGCTGCCATGCAATCTGACATTATTAAATCACAAATAAATACTGAAATTGATTAGAAAATTTTTCGAACAAAACCATTCCATGCTGACTGTGCTGCCATCTCTGTATCTGAAGAAGTACTGAAGGATAACAAAAGATTTGAACTTCTGAATGTGTCTAAGTTTTCGCCTGTCTAGTGGTTACGGAGGCTAGCTCGTCGCACCGTGGGTAAGTGACACAATCTCCGTTCATGTTGACAGTTACTTGTTTTTTTTTATTTACAGGCTCAAGGGATACTAACGAAAATATAACAACTTGCAATTGCAGACGGACGGACAGACAAAATGGTAAAAAAAAATTCCACACCTCCTACATCATCGGGAGGGAAAGGGGAGTAGAACGAAGGACCCCCAGGTCATCACCACTACACCACACCACACTCGGCTTTACTGATTCATATTTGGTTCCATTGATAATTCAAAGGATATATAAATATTTAATAAAAATTGCAATATATTGGTAAGGAAAAGCAAATTAACAAGCTATTTATTAAATGTTTAAATAATTTACCTTCGTACATATAACTAAATTCCATCAGGGAAATTCTTGATGACATGATATTTAACAATTAGTTACTTAAAAAAAAAAATATTTTTTCTTTCTTTCTCCCATTCAATTTTTCCTTGGTTTTTTTCTTTTTACAAAAAAAAATCTAACTTTTATTTGTGCTTAATAAATTATAACTTAAGTTATTAATCCATTTAATCATAACTTCATATTAATTTTCATTCATAAATTTTATCAAATATTTTTTTTTCTCTCTTTATGCAATATAACATGCTATTAAATAATTTCCTTTCTAGTTAATTCAAATGAATTTAACGATTAATTTTTTTTTCTTTTTTAATTTACCATATTATTTTTCTTTCAACCCAAACTTTAACCTCAATCCTTATCTAACAAATTAAATTTTATTTTTTTTTTTCAGTTCAACATCAACATCAGTTCCAACATTATATTAATTTTATTTAGCAAAATAAATTATATTTCCACATTTAAGTCTCGTGAATAATAGTATTTTTTCTCTTCTCAAATTATCAGTAAAATTAATTACACAATTATATCAAATTGTTTTTATTTAACGAAATAAACTTTTCTATTTGATTTGTATGAATTTATTGTTATTTTTATTTCTCAATTCGCCATTTTATTGTTCTTCCTCAATTTCAACTCAATTTTTATTCAGTTCAGCTCATATCAAACTTATTATTATTTTTATTATTTTTAATTGTATTGTTTATTTCATTTTTAATTTTTATGATGACTTAACCATTCAAGAATTTCTCGGGACATTTTCTCACTTATAATTTTTTGCACAAATTAACTGCGCCATTTTCTTGGACGCTTTCCATTAATATAAAAAAATTCACCAAAACAATAAAAACTTAATTCCTTACAAAATTGCCAACAAGTATCAATAATCAATTATTGATATTCTAATTATCACATTCGCTCCATTTTCTAGAACACTTTATTATTATTATTTTAAAATTCACATGCGCCATTTTATTGGACGCTTCGATCAATCTTTTTTTAAAAACAAAACAACACTCAAGCCACTCAACCTCCTTCCAAATCAACGCTCTAGCCAAGACTCTTTTTTCTTACCACTTCTGCTAGTGATTACCTGCTCTTTTCTATTTTTTTTTAAAAAAACTGATCACAAACAAGCGCATGAACGAGATAACTAAAAACTTCTTGATTTTCATTCAACCCACCTTTTATCCTCTGACAAACGTCAGGGGTGCTGCGCTTACAGCGTGCCAAGGCTAAAAGTCAATTTCTACAAAAAAAATCAGGTTTATGCGCAAGGAGTTTTTTTACACAGATGTAGAAGCTTTATTAATTGGGAATATTTGAATATTATGTTGCAACAGTGATGCGTGGTAATTACATTGGCGAGACGTCTTCCAAATGTTGCCTCAATACAATCAAAATTAACTTTTAGGAACTGCGTCTACCTAACTATCTTGACATTAGGCAGACTCATTTATGTTGATTTAATTTACACTTAAAATTATAAAAACTAAAAAATTTGAGGATTAATTAGTCTGCACTTTAGCATTCGTTTACCAGTAAACTTAAAGAAATATTGAAAATTGCCTCCACTTTATAGGTCGTGGATTATAAAAGGTAGAACGACTTGGGGAAATGTTTCGTGCCTTTCCAACCGTGTATTATCAACTATAAAAAACCAATAAACGAAAACTGCTTCGCGTCTTATGAATTCTTCACTATCAGATCTAAGCAAATATTGAGCATTTCTTGCACCTTATACGAAATTTATTATCGGCTTTAGATCAATATGAAAAATGTTTTGTTTCCCAATCGTGTGTTAGCGAATTTAAAATTTAGAAACTATAAATGGTGTTTTGCACTTTATAATCTTCCGTTAACCAATATAAGAGAAAAAAGGTAAGTATTCCGCGTTTTATACGCCGTCGATGAACAATTTTTTGACGATTTAAAAATCGCTTGATGTTTCGCAAATTGTTGGTGGGCAAATTTAAAGAATTCTTGAACACATTTTCATTCCTTGTAAATCGTTGCACCAGTATAGAGAAACTACAAAACAATTTCAACCGTGGCTATTCGTCCGCTAACAAATATAGAAATTTTAAGAACACACTTCGCAAATAGTAGTAAGTATGAGAAAAATCTATAGCGTATTTGGTGGTCTCTAGATTACCACGAGCAATAGTAAGTGAAAATATCGACTTTGGTTTGAAAATATTAATAGGTACGTCTAAAAATTATTTTGTGGTTTAAAGTGTTCGCTATGAAATGCTAAAATTTTATTGATTATTTCAGCCTTTCTCTAAAAATTCTTCGTTGGCAGATCTCGTAAATATGGGCAATATTCATTTCACTACTCAATTCGTAAATAATACAAAAAAAAATCTGAAAATTATTTCATGCAAAATTATTGCGTATTAACCATACTTAAATGTATAAGTACCAAAAATTTTGGATTATTCTGTGTCTCCCTAGTAACTAATTATCAAATATACATTTAAAAATTTAGAAAAGAAAAATCTAAAACTAATTTATTTTATGTTGAAATATAAGGAAATTTACGAGGTTATAACTTGCCGGCTTGTAAATGTTGGCGGAATCTCATACTAATGGTGACTAAGATGGCAAAGAATGACGTATGCAGAGTCATTTAATCTTTGTAAAGGTGTACCAGAGTTTTGCTTCATTCCCGGGTGAGCATTTTTCTTCCACAGACCAAATTGATTTTTCCGTGGGGCTCCACTGATTTACTCCAAGTACGTGTATATACCGCGTTCAACTGTTTTGTAGCACAAAAAAAATTCTGTGATTCAGAAGTAATGTGGTTGCTTGCTTGGCTGCTAGAGAGTTAGTGGGGCCCCCTTTACGAGGTTAGAGTGCACCCCACACTTGACACCAATTGTTACAATAAGTTTTTGTTTCCTCGACCAAGATTAACAGCAACTTTGATTCTGAGCGGTCGTTGGTGGCGTACTACTAGTTCTGTCGCTCGAGCTGACGTAAAAATGTCTAGAATACGAAAGAAACCATTTTACCTCGGACTGCGTCCCTCCCAGTAAGCAGTATTTCGTCTACGGGAGCTTCCCGTAGGCTCCTACTTAATGGGGCCAGGTGGAAGCCAACTAAGACTGCGAACAGGTGGATCCCTTTTTTCCTCCGTACGCCGTAAAGTGCTCTTCCCCTGAATTTTATTTTATCTTCGGCCTATTACCTCTCCTTGTTTTTATTTTCTTTTTACTAGGTAGGTACCAATTAACCAAACTTTCTTCTACAAATTCGTCTTTTATTCCTCGATCTTCGACTTCACAGTACAAGAGCTTAAATTAGAAGAAGGTAACATGGCGGCTTCTTACAAAAAAATCACTAGAGTCACGTACAATCTCGCGACTTACAATTTGTGCCGAGTGGCGCTGCTTTTATACCTAACTATCTTTTTCCAACCAGAATTCATTTTTATTTCACATTTCTTTTCTAAACTTAATTCTTAGGACGTTTGCCAAACGGGCTAAATGCTGGCTAAATTCCAGTTTGCATTGGAAATTTAGCCAGCTAATTCCAGGGCTGTGCCAAACCAAAGTGGAATTTAGCCAATTGCTCAGCTGTCACTTTTATTTCAAAAGCAAAGCAATTGTGTGGCATTTAAGATGGATTTGCAGGAAATAAACAAGGAAGTTATGGCCGTAATATTATTTTCTTGTATTTGTTCATTTTACAAATAAATACTTCTAAAAATCGTTCAAATAAACCGCACTTGTCAAATAATTAGACGAATGTGAAGAAGAAGAATTAGCAAGCTCGAAAATTTACTAAATGGAAAAGTAATAGATTTAGCCAGCATTTATCCCGTTTGGCAAACGTCCTTAAGCAGGATTTACATTATGATGGCATGCATTTTTTGCAGACATTGTGAGGGAGATAGTACATCGTATACGGGAATTTATTTATGAGTGACGAGAGAAGCAAACGGCGTCTGCATTTTTTCCAGACCTCGATTTGTCAAAGTGTGCGTGTCCGGAACCATAAAAAGTTCTCAAGCCTAGTAAGTTTTTATAGTTACCGAAACTAAAACATTGTTATTGGCAACACCAATCTCTCAATTTTGATCACTCGTGCTGCCATATTGTTGTTGTTACTATAATTTTGTGGCATATATCTGTCAAGTAAAATGATCTGTAGTCTGTTTGACAACATGGATGGAAATAAAAGTAAGTTTTGAATTTATAATATTTAAATATTGCGAAATTAAAAAATTTTATATATTTCTTTGCAGAAAAAATTAAAATCGTTTCGGATGTGGTTTTCCGGCCAAAAGCAGGGAGAAGTGCGTCCCCAAATTCTCCGTACTGGTCCTTTTCGGAGGTGACTGCGGATGATTTGGAACCGGAATATCCCGCTGTGACTGTTTTTTCAACTCCGGATATTGCGGAAAATGATATTGATGGTAAGTTCTCTTCATATAGATATCAATTGTGATGCGCCATGCCAGTTCAGGAAAAATATCTATCTATTACTTGTAGCTGAAAGACTGATTGAAGCAGTCAGAAATCGGGAAGCTCTGTGGGATTGCAGCAACCCCAATTATAAAAATAGGACGATGAGGCCCAATCTTTGGAAGGAAGTTGCACGAGAGATAAGTACGAAATAAAATATAGCAAATATCATTCTCATTCTGATTAATATTTTACTTGACAGACTATAGTGAATTACTAATCTGCAACATTAGAAAGCGGTGGGACAATATAAAAAGTGGGTATATGCGAACCAAAGCAGGAGTGCCAAGTGGGGCTTGCATGAGTGGCAAAAAGGATTATAAATATGGCAGATTGCTATCGTTTTTAGACGATAAGTATGAACCCAGACGGTAATAAATTAAAATCTTATTAATTTCCTTTGATTTATTAAATTTATTTTGCAGAACAATAACAACAATGAGTCCATGTGCTTCGCCGTCCACATCCACGGATAATTCCTGGAGCACACCCACCCCATCCAGTTTCGAAGTGCCTTATACCCCAAAGCGGAAAGCGGAATCAGTCAGCATAAATTTAAAACGCAGAGCCTTGGAAGCTATCGAGAACAGGCCAAAGAAGAGCGAAAGTGCCGAGGATAGCTTCGGGAATTTTATTGCGCTCGAGTTGAAATCCTTGCCGGAGCCTTACAAGGCAGAATTTCAATTTGACATTATCAAAAGTTTATTTAACATAAAGAAAAAAATACACGAATCATAAATTTTTATTCCGCGTTTTATATTTTATTCATTTGCCAGGGCAGAGCTCCTTCTGTCATAAAGTAATCGGCAAAACCTTGCCGGATATTTTTCGCACCGGTAGTCGAGTTGTAGGCATTTGGCTTAAAACTTCCCAATGCAGACTGTTCTTTTCTCCATGTTCCAGGAACAATGCTTCCATCCTGTTGCTCTACATCTACCAATCCCGCTGTAATGAAGTCGTTTTGCTGGCTTCTTAGCCAATTATGAAGGCAAACACAAGCACCGGTGATGTTTTCGACAGTACTAACTTCAGCTAGAATTGGTTTTCTAAAAATTCGCCATTTAGACGTCAATATTCCAAAAGAATTTTCGATAATACTACGGGCTCTGCTCAGCCTATACTTAAAAATTCTCTCCGTGATGGTGACATTTGCCTTATTAAAGGGCTTCATCATATTCTCTCCAAGAGGAAATGCATCATCAGCAACGAATACATATGGAACAGTGTGCCTTGATGAAATCGCACTAGCCCGCGGTATACTGTAAAGAACCAAATATAAAAGTTATTAAAAGTTTTCCTAGATTTCTTATTTAAAAATAACGTACTCCAATTTCTGTGATGCAAATGCTTTGCCAAATTCACAATGACGGAAAATACCACCATCGCTCTGTCGCCCGGCGGCACCTATGTCACACATTGTAAAGCAGTAGTTCGCGTCAGAAATTGCTAGTAAAACTACTGAATGGCTTTTCTTATAATTGTAAAACGTTGAGCCCGATTTTGAAGGCGCCCAAAAGACAATTATTATAATATTTGTTCGTACGATCACGTATAAAGCTCTTTAGGCTATCTGCGTATTGAATGTGTTTTCCGTCAATTGCTCCCAAATAATTCGGAAACTGCCACTGGCTTGCAAAACCATTTGCAATAGCTTTGAAGCTGTTACTGGTGAATTTAACAAAAATTTCTCCTTTCAGCTTTTCCCAAATTATCTGAGTAGTTTCTTTCACTATATTGTGAACCGTTGAAGGTGAACACAAATAAGCGAAAGCTATACTTCTTTGGGAATCTCCAGAGGCCAGATATCTGTAATATTGAGTTCAGTTAGATTATGATTTATGGTTACATATTAATTCAACATTTACCGAATAGTAAGTGCCAATCGTTCACTTGGACTAATCGCCTTTCGTATGCAATTTTCTTTTTTAATATAGGGCCCTACAATTATCGAATTGCTCTGGAGTCATACGCATATAATTTTTGAATAAAATGGGATCATTTACACTTAAACTTTTAACAATTGTAATATGAGCGCCAAGCTAATCCCTTTGCTTATAAAAATCACGCACCAGTTTTCTTTTTCTTTTCTTTAGCTGGGGTAAAGATCTTTCTTCTGATTCCGACTCAGTACTACTAAATATTATATCGATTAATAAATCATCTTCTTCGTCCGTGTCCATTTTTTAACAACACTAATTATTACAAACGATTAAAAAATTTGCTATTTACAATTTCCAAGTTACAATTTAACAATTTGACAATTTGACAGTTTGACTGTTTGACAATTCGCGATTTTTGCCATAAAATCTAGTTGGGAGTGTACGTGAGAGGTATTGCAGTGATTGCTTCGGTAGCATTTAAATTTCAATAAACTATCTCCCTGACAAGTTCTGCAAAAATTGCATGCCATCATAATGTAAATCCTGCTTTAGTACTCGGTACATTTTAAGTGCTAAGATTTCTCTAATTTTCAGCTTAAATTTATTACAAAAGTTCATTTTACATTTTTTTTTCAGGTTACTTAATTAATTTTATTTACATGTTGGTGTGAGTTCATATTAAAAATCCCCCTATTTTTACAAGATTTTTAGCTACTTTCCCTTTCTTAACTGAATGCTAGTTGACAACTCTTTCAATTTTTAACAATCTTTAACTAATTCTTCCTATTTCCCAGATCTGCCAAACTGTTTTTTGGGTGTAATTCGAAATTCGTTATGTCAAACTTATCTATTTGTTCCAATTATTTCCATATCTGTCAAATGGCAACTTTTTCAAAATTTGAGAGATGTCAAAACTAATTTATTGGTTTTGTATAGTTTCTAATCTGGTGCATTTCAATTTTCAATAAACGTCAAAGCTAATCTATTAGTTTTTATTCTCTTTAACTTGTCGGATCGGAGTTTTAGAAATTCAATAATTGTCAAAACTAATTTATTGGTTTTTTATAGTTTCTAATCTGGTGCATTTCAATTTTCAATAAACGTCAAAGCTAATTTATTGGTTTTTATTCTCTTTAACTTTAGAAATTCAATAATTGTCAGAACTACTTATTAGTTTTAACTTTGCTGTAGTTGTCAAACCGGTTTGCTCTAAAATTCATTAAATGTCTAAATTACTATTGAATATTTATTGACTTTAAGTTTTCTACGTTGGCCGAACTGGTTGAAATGTTTTAATTTACAGGTGCGCTTCGTTCTCATTTTCAACAGTAAAATTATTGGAATCTTTTAACTTAGAGATTGGTAATATTCCTTCTCTATTTATCTCGTGTCAACTAGTTCATTGCTAAGCTACTGTGATCTTACGTCTGGGCATCAGTCCAGCAAAATATTCGTGCTTCGTGCTGGTACGTGTAGGTTCGCTTTTTTAAACATGTGTTAGATTGTTTTATCTGTGGGTGGACTAGATTTGAAGAGTAATTGTGGTAGGCTTACATTGGAATGACGATGGGATTGGAACGGTTTGACAATTCAAAATGTCAAGTTCGAGATTTTGTTTGTTGTTCGGGGGCGATTGTGAGAAAGTTTGTGTTTACCATGTCCAGCAGCCGTGTCTTTTTGAGTATTCGGATAGCGTATTTGTTCCTGAGCGTTTTCCGTTGGCGCGTGAAGTTTGCCATATTTCAGCTGCTTGCCTGGATAGGAGTTTTTCTTTTTGTTCGACAAATGGCTCTGCACAATGCCATCGGATAGCGCTGTAGTTCCCTACGGGATATGTTTTTGGATCGTGAAGAAAATCGTGGCTGCATTCCAACGAGGTAAGTGATTCTGTTACAATATATTAAGTTAAGCCAGTTCGTTTGATCGCGCGGGGGGGGGGGGGGGTGATTCTGATCTCTTTGTCGTAGCTTAGGCGTATATTTTTGTCACTTATTTTATATTCACCATATTCATTTTGATTTATCCTTTTCACCAACAACAAAATAAACTAAAATGAATTTGCAATGAATTAATGTCAGAATACACGCCTAAAAGTTCGACAAATTAGTCAACTGCTTCCGAGGTAGTGACAACAATTTTATATTGTGGTAAATAGATATTCTGCACCTAATTAGAGCAATGTAAGTACTTAAATTCGAAATAATATTTTGAATTTGTAACGTGAAGTGTCATTTGCAGTTCATTCTACGTAATGCAAGGCTTGCTGAGCTAAATAAAAACACGAAAAAATCAATAGAAAAGTTCATTTCTTTTAGGCGTATATTTTGCCATTAAAGTATGACAAAAGATCAGAATCACCCCCTGGATTGGCTTTAAAGAAAAATTCTTAAGACTGAGTTCAGCAACACGTGACGTTTAAGAAATTCTGACTTTTACAACGCATGTTTCTCTTGAAGATCTTAAAGATTCTTAGTTTAGCAACACGCCCCTTCTCTATCTTATAAATCTTAAATCTTAGTGACAGTCCTTACAAGTCTTCTTCTTACTTATCATATGTGTTGTGCTTAGCACTCACAACCAACTGACAACTACTATCATTTCTGCAATACTAAAGCTCAATTAGAATTGGCAGTAATGCCTTACACTTGTGTCATTTTCTGTTCATTTTTAGTTCACCACAACCTAAATGAGTTGAATAACAATAAAAAGGAAGAAGAAAAGCAATTCATTCCTTAGGCATACATTTTGACACTTAAGTACGATAAAAGATCAGAATGACCCTCCTGATCAGAACTTTTCTCACACAAATCTGCTTACTTAATGAATTTCTTCTTTTTTTCTTTTTCCGACATTTGCATCATCTGTTCTACGAATTCTTCCTTCCCGTTCTTCAAACCTGACAACTCTAACATGAGTTTAAGTGAGACGCACAGTATTCTCATATTTTTATTCGAATTTGAAACCTCGCCTACAAGGTATATAGAATACAAGTTATTATCGGTACGAACCACGTTCCGCCATTTTGTGTATAGAGAAAATTGTGATGACATCAGTCTGTGTTTAAAATGTACACAGAGTGACGTCACGGCACATAAGCTGCAATGTGTCAATGTGTGTGTGTTCTCGCCGACAAGGTATATAGAATAGAAGTAATTCTCTTTAAAATTTCGTGTTTCGTCCTATGACGTATATCCGTTTTTATTGAAAAGACAGAGAGGGGAGAGAAAATATTGTGTTCTCTGTACCGTACTTTCCCACGGTACAGAGATACAAGGTATTATCATTACAAACCACGTTCCGCCATTTGTGTCCGAATGTGTAGGAAAGTACGGTACAGAGAACACAATATTCTCTCTCATCTCTCTGTCTTTTCAATAGAAATGTATATACGTTATGCAATGTGTCAAAATTTTAATGGGAATATCATGTCTTCTATATACCTTGGTACTTTCCTATACCCTCGGACACAAATGGCGGACCGTGGTTCGTAATGAGAATAGCTAGGTGTTCTATTTAAAATTTTAGCACTAGAGCTGTGACGTGTTTCCTCCTATAACGTAAAAGGCAGAGAGAGGAGAGAAAATATTGTGTTCTCTGTACCGTACTTTCCTATACGTTCGGACACAAATAGCGGAACGTGGTTCGTAATGATACCTTGTATTTCTATACCGTGCTCGCCAATAGCTGTCATTAACTAGATTTTCCAAAAAAAAGCTAAAGGCCACGATTCAACACAAGATGTCACAGCCGATCTCGACCAGGCTCTCGCGGAAGACGTTTCTTATCGAAGTTTTCTTATAAATGAGTCATTATAATTTGAGGCAACAATTTGTAATTGTTAGGAGTAATGTTTGTAATGTCAGCGATAAGTCATATGTGAAGAGTATATGACGGTTAGCATTTTTAAAAAACAGTTTGTTTAATAATTTAGTTTCGTAGGTAGTTAAATATTACATAAGTAGAACTGCTACGGATGAGCTTCTGAGTACTTTAAAATCTGAATTAGACCTACCCACTTCTAGAAAAACTTTAGTGAAAATTTGTGATCCATGTCCTCCTGAGGGAATAATGAATCCTGCCTGGGTATTTTCTTTATATAGGGATACAAAAAAGTGTTTCAAAAATGGAGTGTGAACAGTTGCTTTTCATGAATGAAGTCGTAATTGATATATTTATTATTAGTCTTCCCCTTGTTAAGGGTAGTAGAACGTATTTGTGGCCACTTCTAGATGCATATGAAAATTTTAAATATACATGCTTTATAATTCTTTGCAGTTGTGGTGTCATTGGTGAGCTTGTCAACGTTGTATCTTTTGCCACTTGTCATTGTTGTATCATGTATTACATATTCATTATTCTGTCAATGTTTTGACAAGTACATGACAAAGGAATGATGCTTCAACGTTCAAAACCGTGCCACTCCATTAAAAATAGTCATAACCCAAGTCAACGATACAAAATATCGTTGACTCCTCGATGACTCAACAAAATTTTTTCATACTGGAAAGTAAACTTATCACTTCGCGTCGCCGCTGTCTATTCAGTTTTCAGTACAACAAGTCATTCCTAGCTTCATTATATTTTTAAGCCTAAATACATGCCTTGGGTTGGTTGGTTGATAACATAGCCGTAGCCCATACATGTTATGTAACGATATTTTGCAGCCAATGAGAACAGGAGAACGTCACGTCCTTACTGCCAGCTGTAGCTGACAGCTCACTTACCCAGTGACAGTGTATAGCAGTCCGGCAAGCTAGCACCTCGGCTATGTGGCGGAGAGTGTGGGGTTGGTTCACCAAAAACAAAATACCTGCCTGTCACTTTGTAATAACAAAAATTTAAAATCGGTCCTGAGGAGATGAATAAAGAAGGTAAAACGAATTCTACTTACTGGAGAAAAAAAATGTCTTACACACCCATAGGTCCTGGAAGGAACTCATACACACTCACCCGAAGAATCCCATAAGGACCAGATGGTAGGATCCCAGTTTGCCGTCCCCGGCCGCCCATGACATCACTGGCCGTATGTTTTGCGATGTCCCTTACCACGTCACCTGTTGGAGAGAGAAGAAAAACTCAGGGAGAAAAGAGAAAAGAAATCCTCCTATTGAATCATGTCAATATTTAGTTTCGTTAGCCGATAAAGTACAATTTTTGTTAGGTCTTAAATTCACCCCCGAAGCAGTATGGATGCTGATGATGTTGATCTCATTGCACAGTATAATTCCACGATGATATGTTCCTAGGTTTCCTTCCTATAGTCAGTCCAGTGGGAGTAAAACGTTTTTTTTCTTTTCTCCGTTTTATTTTTTTCTTTTTTCTAACTGTTGCCCTAATTCTTTTCAGGTCAAACTCTACTCGCGGAACCAGTGACCAATCATACTTGCAATACGTGATATGATAACTATATATATACTGTACGATAACAATGCAAAAAGAAAATTTAATTAAAATATGCGCATATTTCAATTTGATAACTGGATGATCATTTTATTACTCCGTTGCCTAAAGCAACTCTTCCTCTCTTCTCCCCTTTTTGCGACCTACAATCTACACTATAATATATACACTTTAATTAATAGACTTATTTGAGGTATTCATTGGCAAACTTTATAACAATATTCATATGCGTCGATACGCGCGAATATAATCAGTTCTCGACACTCTTACGGTAACTTTAGTGTAAATTCTTGCAGGTATTCCCCGCTAATTAATACAAATGTTCATATGGACTGATTCGCGAAAACTTCATATAATAATTTCAATTTGTCGACACTCGTATACTTAAATATTGTAAATTCTTTCAGGTGCTTCCCGCTAATTAATAAAAGTGTTCATGTGGATGATGATCTGGATAAATCTTTTTGTGATATCATGAGTAGCTCCTTGAGTATATTTATTGATATATCACAGCCCAGGCGCCCGATATGATATTAGCTGCGTTTTTTTATCTCTCTGATTTGATTCGGGTACCTAAAACAACAACAATGCGTGATCCACTTCAAGGTTCAATTTTCGTGATCAGAAAACTCTAGTTATTCTTCTCACAGCTGGATGACTTTTTAAGTATTTTTAAATATACAGGTTGGCTGCTATTTAATATAAAAATTAACTGTCAGCCAAATTTTGAAAATACAACTCAAATAAAATGACAGAATCTCAAAAGAAAAGGTATATTTTGCTTAAATAAATTTTTAACTTTTACATCTTTTTTTACGTAGTCCAAGAAGAAGCTCGGAGCGCAAGGAAACAGCAGCTTTCTTACAAGGTCCACATCAAACACAAGAATCGAAAAAATGTAAACCGAAAAACTCAATTTATTTCACTTTAAAACAAGATGTTTGCTCCAATAATTAATAAAATCACGGGAAATAGGATAAACTAATAAATAGTATATTTATCTTAGAATTTTTAAGAAAACACAACTTTTTTGATTTATCGGACGAATTTTTCCGCCGAAAAAGTTTTTCGGCCGGTAAAATATAAAAGTTGGGTTTTTCTTCAAAATCTGAAATAAATATAACATTTGCTCAGTAAAATTCTTAGTTTATCCTATTTCGCTGAATTTTATTAATCATTGGAACAAAAATCTTGTGTTAAAGTGGAATAAATTGAATTGTTCGGTTTACATTTTTCTGTTCTTGTTTTTGATGTGAAAGTGCCTTTACTCCGCTCGAAGAGAGGAGTTTAACGATACTAGAAAAAAAACATATGCGATGTCGAATGTGTTGGAGGATTTGATATCCCAAGGAGTACTAGTAAGTTTGAATTCCTTATTATTTTATAATATCTACAAAATTTAAGAAAATTATTATCTTCCAGAAACAACCAACGACGGTGGGCATGCTTATTATTAAACTAAAAAGTTTGCTCAGAGCTTATAAAAGTTCGAAAGACAACAATAAGCAACGCCCACAAAATAAATTTACATGGGGAAAGAGTGGAGCCCCTTTCCGTAGAGAGCTCTGCACCAAATATGTCGTTGGTATTGGAGGAGGAAATCGTCTTGGATGGAGCACCTGCAACTGTATCTTGCCAGACAGTCTCATGTGCAGAGCATAAAAATAAAAAGAATAATCGACTCACCGCCCGACAAAAATATTTCAAGGGCAAAATTAATTTGAATAAAGAATTAGCTCAGGAGAAAATTTGAATATTTAAGCAGTATACTTCATGTAATGCAGCCATATTTACAAATGTAATGCATTAAATGCCTTAAAAAAATGTCAGTTATAATCTACCAACTTCTAAAACACAAAGTTCACCATGATCCAGTTCGTTTTTTTAACTTAATCTGCTTCTGATCAGATCACAGAGATAAAAAAACGCAGCTATTGTTGCACTGATAGGCTATTTATAAAGTAATATAACTTAAATTTCTGCTCAGGTACTGATGTGAAGGAGCCTTTGCGACAAATCAGAGTAAATCACTAGGGCATGGACAATGAATCTTGTAAGTCTAATATGTTTGAGGCTTCGCCCTCCACACCACGAAAATATTATTCAGGTAAATTATGTTATTTAGGCATATTTTCAATAAAAAGTATGAAATAAACAAAAGTGTTGTTATGAAACTATATTGAGTGATTGACATCGGACGTGAAGTCCACACTGCCAGCATGAGCTGACAGATCACTCGGCGGACAGCGTTGACTGCAGGGCGGCACGCTAGCTCGCCTCGGCTATTGGCGGAGAGTGTGGGGAGGTTCCACGAAAAAGCCTGCCGCTGCCGCCTGCCATATACAAAAAAAAATCTCGTGCCTTTAACCAAAAACGCCGGCACACATGCAGTCCTCAAAGGACCTTTACCTCACTTACCTACATCCATATTGAAGGCGCAGATGGTCTGCCTTCCTGCATGCCCCAACCACCCAACTGACCCTGAGGGCAGATATTTTCAGAGTCCCTTGTAGACCTGTAAAGAGAGAGACTAGCGAACCTAGACGAGCTTCATGGGAGAGGGCTCCAGGAAAGTGAAAGGAGAAAGAAAGACGTTCAGCACTTTATTTTTACGTTATAATTGAGAGTCCTAAACTACATTTCTTGCTCAAGAGATTTTCGAATAAAAATATACACGTAATTATGAGTTCTTTCTAAACAAATAAATGTTAAATTAAACTTAATTCTAATGATATTATTATGAATTGAATATATATTCTAATAATGAGAGAAAATCTTAAAAGTAGATTTGAAATACGGAAATTCACAAAAGAAAGAATGGTGCAAAAAAAAGAAATCCCTACTAACTAAAAGCAAAAGTAATAAAGAATTATTCGTTAATTCAATGAGATTTTTCCATTTCTTTCATTGTTTTCGAAGAGTTGATAATTTTCGTAACTTTTCTGCTAAATACACTTTGGTTAATAAAATTAAATCTAGATTTCTGAAACTATAACTAATAACATCTTGATAACTATCAGTATTAGTTGCAAATGCTTTGTGCGCAATATAATATATAAATTATTTTATAATCTCCGTGTATCTTCATTGTAAATATTTTCAGGCGGTGATGGCGATTTTCTTAAAATGGTAAAGAGCGGACAATATCTACATTGACTGACGCTTAAAAAACGAGCTTATCGGCAGTAGAAATGCCATATTTTCCTTTTTATGTACGTTTCAGGTAACTAAAATTGTTTGTTGAAAAAAAAATGCTCATTGCGTTGGAAGTTGGAACACTGTTCTTTAAATTACAACCATTTTGATGCCTACTTACAAATATTGATATCATTGTCCGAAGGTAAAGGACAATAAAATGTCATGTACACGCACTATCACTTGAATTCTATAAGGTATGTACTATTTATAATGTCAAAATTCAAGAATCGTGCAAAAACTGATTACCATATCTTCCTCTCATTTCCGCATTCTGTTGCGCCGCTATAACATAACACTTAACTTGTATATGAAGATTCCTAATTCATGTAATATTTTATTTTATCATAATATAATTTAGATTTTATTATTACTTCCACTCCGTAATGAGTTTACTATATTCGCTATCACTGGGTCCTAGATCTTTTCTTTCTTTTAACTTAATTAGTGACTAATAGTTGCAATCAATAAAAACAAAAGAGACTATATTTTGGACGAGAAAGGAAAATGTTCAGTACTCACCATGTTACCTTGCTACTGCAATCTCGAAGAGGCATCCTAGAGTTGCTGGTGCCACAGTTTCCAATCTGGCAAAAATTATTCAACTTAGTTTTCCCTAATTCGTCCAGAACTCATCTCCCTGTTACATTTCCTGGCTAATCATTTTACCTCCTTAATGACTATTCTAGTTCTAGCTAAAAATATTCACTATAAATAATATTGGCCACTTCCTTTTGCAGGTAGATAATAAAAAAACGTGATCAGTGTAAATACTGTTGCCCGTCACTCTGGTGCGGGTTATGATAAAACGTGACTCGCTCTCTTTTGCAGGTACTGGGCCTCCGTAGAGGTATAGTTCTAATGAGCGGGTTTCTTGGGTCTATGCAGTGCTTGGAATATTGCACGCGCACAGTATAACCTGTAAGTTTTGTGCTCACTTTTTCTTTCGGTCCCCGCCTACTATACTCTGTTGTCTTGTTCAGGCTCAGGTTCTATTGTGGGAGACTCAGGATATGCTCCGTGGGGAAAACCACGATACTTGAAACTGTCGTTTTTCCTCACTTTAGGTATAAAGAGAATAATTTTCTTCACTAGGTCACTGTTCCTAATGTTTTTTTTTACCGCTGCGGGAATTTCGATGTTGTTCCTTTTTCCGGATTTTTTTGTGCTAATGGAGAAAATATTTTTATTAATTGAAAATATGCTATTAGTAGAAATAAATACTCTTTTGAACTTACGTGAGGGGTTGATTTGATCGTCGATGTCGATGGAAAATTCTTGCTTTTATTCGAGCTCTAGTTTTCACGTCTGTTCGTTGCACCTTTTGACAAGACAGATGTCGATTGTCTTCTTCTTCCCAATCGCCAAGTAAGAGCTCGACGATTATGGGGTGCGTTCGGGCTGTCGGTTTTGACTGCAGGCCGGCATACATGCTGTAGTAATTCTCAGTGTAGCTTACTGCTATATGCAGTACGCTACGACCATAACAGATCGTTGTAGACGGACAGACATAGAAAAATCCTCCTAATGAGGCCGATCCGGAAGGGTCTATAAAAAGGTTATCTACTCATAAGAGGTAGAGGTGTGTTGACGTGTGTTCCTTCCGAATATATGCTCTAATCCGTGACAATAGAGACCTGTTTACTCGCTCTGAGGCGTTTGCTTGCGGTGAGTAAACTGCCGTTCGCAAGTGCTTCACCCCATATTTGCCCAATAATCTGGTGAACTGAGCCGAGCAAAACTGGACTCCATTGTCAGAGACTATCTTTTCCGGGACTCCGAACACATGGAACACTTCCGTTTCTATAAACTGGCACACATTGAGCGTAGATGCTTTTCTCATAGGTTATAGAATCGGGAAGTTTGAAAAGTGGTCAAGAACTATTAAGATGCAGACATTTCCTTCCACTGACCGAGGATATGGACCTAGGAAATCGATGTACAACTATTGCCAGGGTCTTTCTGTCACAGACTGGACTCCCATAGGTGGTCTAAGAATGGTATTGGGGGCTTTGATCTCTTTACACACGTCACAGGCGACTACGTAGTTTCTGACATCAACTGTCAGTCGTAGCCAGTACAAGTGTATTCTCAGACGTTCCAGTGTTTTCCCTATACCTCCGTGAGAAGCTAGTGGTGGATCATGCAATCTCGAGATAACGTCGGAGACAAGCCCTCGTGGAACCAAAGCTTCCAAGCCTCTTCTTCCTGAATCGGATCGCCTGTTCTCGGAACCGTCCGAATGTAAACGAAGCCATCCCTGACGCAAAGATCTGGTAGTGTGCCAAAAGTCGTTTTAAGTTTATGCCTCAGTTCCTCATATTCCAACGAGTTGAAATATGGCGAGCTAAGGTCAACCTCCGGGCCAAGATCTTCAGGTGTGGACAAGCTGTCACAACGAATGTGTGACAACGCATCAGGGACCACATTCAGGCTTCCTTTTCGGTGCTCAATAGTGAAGTCGAAACCCTGAAGCTTCAAACTCCACGGCAACATAAACGGCATAAGTTCTATGAAGGGCACTTAAGATTGCAGCTAAACATTCTTGCTCTGTGACGGTGTAATTTCGTTGTGCTGAGTTCAACTTTTTCGAGACGTAGGCTATTGGCTTCTCGTGGCCATCGTCATCTAGCTGAAGCAGCACTCCACCAATACCTTGTTAGCTCGCATCGCACTGTATGATGAACGGCTTGGTGAAATCTGGACTCACTAGCAACGGAGCAGAGGTAAGTTTTTGTTTCAACAAATCGATAGACGTCTGGGCTTCATTTTTGTTATGAAACTATATTGAGTGATTGACATTGGACGTGAAGTCCAGACTGCCAGCATGAGCTGACAGATCACTCGACGGACAGCGTTGACTGCAGGGCGGCACGCTAGCTCGCCTCGGTATGGGCGGAGAGTGTGGGGAGATTCCACGATAAACCTGCCGCTGCCGTCTGCCGTCTGCCATAATCAAAACCTTCGTACCTTTCACTAAAAGAAAAACGCCGGCACACATTCGGTCCTGAAGGTACATAAGTTTCAAACTAAATTCTATTATTATGTCTCTTTCATCTTCCCAATTACGAAAGTATCCAAGCTAGTTCTCAAGGAAATGAGTCCGAAGGCTATCTTCGCTAACCATCGAGTTAACGTTCATGACTAAATTTAGCACGGGGGTAAAACACTATCACTAATAATTCAATCATCACCTGAGTCTGCTATGGGTCTCTAGGCTTCTTAAGAAATGCAATTTCACAAGAATGGGAAAAACTCGAAAATAGTTTTAATGCTTGGGAATGAAAAGAGGTCGGAAGATTGTTCTAATATGACCAAAATGGAATCAGTGACCGAGACATCCAAGAACGACACTTGCTCGGTTCTTTAATTGAACTGAGAACTAACAATCAATAGAAAAACAACGCAGCCTAGCATCACTATATGTTCAAACCATACCTAGAGGCGATAACTGGTTTAAGTATATAAGAAATTTTCTCTATTGGACGCCAACCTTTCAAAACGAAAAATAAATATGCAAAGAAACTTGTAGTAATAAGAGCGAAGACGAAATTACTAAGAAAACATGTCCCTTAGTTGCGAGACACTAGAGCTGCCTTCGAATATCACTTCAGAAAGAAATTGCAATTCAAAAAAATCTTTTTCTTCTTACACTCTAATGCTAATCAGTGCTATAAACATTTGTCTGGTAAACTTATTTAATTTGTTTTCTATATCTATGTTCTCCGAGTTTATTTTAAACTGCTTAATCATTCAGATCAAGGTCATAATAAGTTATAACGCGTACAGAATTGATAAATCTGAATTAAGTCTATTTGAGAATTTCGATATCCATACTACTGCTAGGTTTCTTTTACAAAAAAAGAATGCGATATCCTTACACTGTGTATCCGCATGTACAAATCCACATTATGCTACGAGTGATTACCTGCGGCAATTAGACCATTCGAACTTCGGTTCAACACTGCATTCCACCCGGATGTGCCAGGATTATCACCAATGGAAAGTGCTCCTGCACTGAAGGCAACATCTGCGGACGGTAATAGCGTACTGTCCGGTTGATCAGCGACCAATTCCTTATTTCGACCTTTTTTTATTTGGGGCGCCTAAGGTATGCGTCATTCCACAACCTAGTTCTCGATGAGCTTCTTCAGTTGGCACTGAAGAGGCTTTTCTTTGTTTTTTCACGTGGAATTAGGTTCCTTAATCAACGTTCGCGATTTCCTTTTTCGATCCTTTGTGGTCACGTGGATTATTCAGGACTTTTTCTTGATTACTAAGAAGAGAAATCTTTAGCATTTAACCCTGGTAATGTGGTTTGTACGCCACGTATATACACTACTCACTTTGGTTGGTTATTAGGATTGGTACACAATTAGGAGTTTTCTCCGATATTCGACCTGGAGCTTTCTCAATATATATCTTTCCAGGGGATTAAAAGATTTCCGCACTTATGTTATGTTTCTTTTTTTGTTATTACCTTTCCAAATTGCTTTTTGCTTCAATAATACTCCCTTCTTTTATAATTTTGACCTTTATTTTACGTTCCTTTACACTACACAATCTTGCTTTTTTAATTCTAGATTTCAACTGATAAAACCTTCTTCAAGATTCCTCTTTTTTTTTACTAATACAACTTTTTTTTTATCTTCAACTTAATTTGGTGTCACAAATAAAACCGTTTTCGAACTTCAATGTACCTTGGGGTTACCTCAACCGAAATCGCAGCGACCAAGTTCAAAACCAAAACCGACCCGTTTACTTCTAGAAACTCGACCAAGAAAAGTATGCCGTTTATCCAAATTTCTTCTCTAGT
Source organism: Dioctria linearis (assembly GCA_963930735.1). Lineage (NCBI taxonomy): Eukaryota > Metazoa > Arthropoda > Insecta > Diptera > Asilidae > Dioctria > Dioctria linearis. Next base: position 256,212,375 of record OZ005740.1, on the reverse strand, counting down.
TCCACTCGATTTCGTTTTTTATGAATTCAATTGTCAACCCCGTTTCGCTTTTATAATTCGACCGCGAACCGCCGCGTATAATCTTTTAAAATTCAACTCCCGTTTCGATCTTATCATTCGACTGCTCGTTCTTTACGAGATTTAAGAACCAACTCGGCTCTTGTTCACTTTCGTCGCGATCAAGAGCCCTCGTTCAGGGTAGAAAATGCATAGTTGCATTTTTACCCTGAGAAAATTTTTCATTTATTCTGGACTTGATTCAACAAGTCCAGAATATCTTTCGTTGAACGGAGGCTTGAAATTTGATGCTTTGATAAACATCAGCCACTGCCACGACGATTAATATTGCGGCGCGCGTATACATATAATGTATTTTCGCGGCGCGCATTTCTAAGCGTGAAAGCTTTTTTTCGTAGTATGTATGTATGATGTACATACATAATGTAATTGTCACGACAAATCGTACTGAAGGTACGATTTGTCTTTTCTTTTATTTTTTAAATTAAATATTTCTACTGGCAAATTTTGCTGGAGGCAAAATTTGAAATGGGAATAATTTTGTTTTAATTCATGGAATGTGAAGAAAATTGCGTCATAAGCTAACTATGTTTTAGGCATGGTTAGCTTATGTGAAAATTTATAATTTGGAATATTTTAATGAATTGAATTTGAAGAACTTATTCAATTTTTAATATTTTTTTAAAGTTTAGGGTTTTTAGGAATTTTAAGAACTGATTCGCTTTCTTAAAATGTTTTTGAAGGTAAGCTAATCATGTTCCAACATGTATGTATGCCTGTAAAATTATCCCCTTTTTATATTTTTTCAGGGTATAATTTACGTACATAACAATCCTTCCCCCTGAGAAAAAGAGAATTTTTCTTTGAAGAGGAATAATTCTCAGGGGAAGTTGTCGTTGTACTAATTTGTATTATTTTATTCTTTTTTTTTGTTATATGCTAATTACGAGTACCTTTGATTTGAGCTTTATTATTTCCGAATTTATGTAGTGTATTTTACGTTACCGTTGTGCTACTTCAATTCTATTATTTTATTCTTTCTCGAATTTGTTTTGCTTTTAGGTCTATTAGTCTGGTTCGGTTGATTCGGTCTCGGTTGAGGTTTACAACATTTTTGATTTAGCTTTCTATTATTTCTTTACAAAATTATTTCGAGCTAACAACTATTTTGTTTTTGTTTGTTTTCCTTACATATTTATTATTATTATTTAATAGTTTAATTTTAATCCTATAGCAATTTCTTGGTCGTTACCTAGTAGCCTGGTATTAATTTTTATTGGTTATTTTCATTTCCATATATATTTATTATTATTTTGTTATATAATTTTAATACATTTCTCTCTTAGGTCTATTATTTTGTTTATTTTATTTTAGCTAAAGCCATAATGGTCGGGCATTTTAGTTTCAATTTATATATTTTGTGCCTTTTTCTACTTTTATTATTTTATTTTATTTTCAATGCTTTCTTGTTTTTACCTTTTTACCTATTTTTTTTTTATTTATATTTAATTCTAATATCACTTTAATTTTTTACTATTCTATCTATTTGTATTTATTTATTGCTATTTAATATTTTATTTCTAACTTTAAATAATATCTCTGTATTTTAATTCATTTTTCTTTTTATTTAGTTTTAATGTGTTTTTTGTTTTTTTGAGAGGCTTCTGGCTCGCCTTAAACTAGGTTGGGGAGCAGGAGTTCGCTCTTCTAAAGGAATTCCCTCTGATAAAACTTCGGGGTTACCTGGTGGTTGATTCCTCCGTTGTCTCATCTTGATGACAACAGGGTTAAGATATTTTACTGCCACAGCGATCATTATGGCCAGAACTAGTAGGCTCGTAAATGATAGAGAAGTTGTCGACAGGATATGGGAGTTTTTACTTGATATCTTTTCTTGGTATTTATTTATTTTATTTTAGATTTCTTCCATCGAATGGGTGTTAGTATAAATTGATTTATGGATATCGTCTCCCGTTAAAATCTCGATTTTCCTCAGACTGTGATTTTGAGTTTCTTGTAAAATTTCAGTCAGGTTTACTTTGACTAGAGAGTGGTTGAGCTCAGGAAACTGATTCGGCTGAATAATTTTTAGTGGATATTTACTCTGACCTTCGTATTTAAGCACTTTGTCACTTATTTGCACTTGACATGGTTGCGTTATCTCTAATATCCCTTGTCCTTCTAGTTTCGAGATTACAAAGTGATCTGGACATGTGATGTGTAGCACCGTGGAGGTGATAAAAGAAAATAGCCACGTATTGGGCTTACTTAATTTGATCAGCATGTCTTTTTGTGGGATTTGTACTCTGGTCTTGCATTTGGGCACTTCATTTAGAGGGTTGTATAGCAATTTAATGGCACATTCGTTGGACGTTGCCGCTTTGATTATAGGCGTGTTCAGCCGGCCTACATACGTGTTTTCTTCCAAATTACTTGTTATTTTTTTGAAATTTTTCATGTCATCGCCTCTTAATAAGAGAAATTCCTGAGTTTTTTCGCTATTGGCTATGTATGAATAACCAGGGTCTGGAATTAATGAGTAATTTGCTGACTTGGATACAGGATAGCATTGAATCTGTTGTAGCCTCATTTTTGGCAGATTGAAAATTGGGAGAGTAATCTCACCACCAATTTATTCTGCATAAGGAGCGACTGAGCTCCTGCTGTCTGATATAGGACAGATAGACAATTTTGGTCATTTGGGCAATTCGAGGCCGTCTTGCGGTATATCTCCAACAGATTTTTGGGAGACATTAGGAGTGGATGAATATGATTGGTTTTACTAGCCATTATTATATCCAGGAGGGCTTGTTGTCGATATTCAACTTCGATGATTTGGAGCAATAAGCTTGATATAATCTCTTGTCTCAGTTGCCTCCTAGTTAAATCATCGGCCACATGGTGGAGATCGTTTACCTGGTGGGCTATTTTTTGTTGTCTGTCTATTAACATTGCCAGCGGTTTTTGAATCTTTTCCAAGGTAGTTTTTACAACACTGATTTGTTGTTTCTCTAGCTCGGCTAGGGCTTGTGTATTCGATTCAAGTTCTTCTAACCTGCTGTAAATTTCTTTTTCGTTGTTGCTGTCCATAGTTCCAAACAAATAGTGCATGGCATTGCCTATTCCATCAAATAGCGATCTGGCCTTGCGTTTTCCTGGTACTAGTTCCCTAATAGTTTCCGTGCGCTTTCGTACGCTGTCTATAATAGCGTGTATGTGTAGTTGCTGCACGTTACAGAGGTCTTCTGGGTTTGTTATATTTATGCAGAGTTTATGCACTAAGTGCTCTGCATATTCTGCTAGCTTTATCTGTGCATCTAGTTCATCCAAGTCTATCTCGGTGAGGACATTCCAGGTGTCATGATATACCATCAGATTTCCTAGGTCCTCGAAAAATATACCCGAGCCATTTAGCTGGGTTATTACATAAGGTTTGTCAGCGGTTGCTCCAGTTGTGTACTGGATGAAGAGGACAACTATGCTGAATTTTAGCGCCATTTCTGTGGACAATTCAGGAGAAGAAAACAATCCTTTAAGCATACTTGTACGTACATTGTGCCGATTTAGACTTGGCAGTGGAGTGACTCCACCGCAAATGTTTATGGGGAGGTATTGAAATGAGGTTTAATGGACACTATAGTAGGAATTTCAAGTCAACCTGGTTCATTTTTGTTTGATATATTTTTATTCGAAATATGGTTTCAAACGGTTATTATGTACCGTTACCGTTCGCTTACCAATTTTGATTGTGGTATTCACATCACTTGGTATTGCGATTACCTGATAAGGTCCTACCCAGATTTGGGAAAGCTTATGTTTTCTGCTTTCATTCTTGATGAGGACCTTGTCTCCTACATGGAAAGTTAGGGGCCGTACTGTCTTATCGTAGTACCCCTTTGAGCGCTGTTTACTTGCCAATAAGTTCTTTCTTGCCGTGGCATATGATTTTTGGAGCTTATACTTCAGTATGTGATAGTAGCTCTCATGATTGTAAACGGGTTCGGGATCCCGTTTTAAATTTGATGGGACATCCGCTGTGAAGCCGTATAGGCAGTCCATTGGGGTAAGTTTAGTACCCTCGTGTACACTATTGTTATACACGAATGCAGCGGTTCGTAGGAATTGGTCCCATGTTTTGGGATTTTCGTCTACGATTGTTCGCAGGTATTCAATCAGTGGCCTGTGGGCACGCTCTAGTGCTCCGTTAGACTGTGGGTGGTATGCCGAAGTCTGTAACTTCTTTACCTTTAGAAGCTTACATACTCTTTTGAATAATTCACTCAGGAAATTTGTTCCCTGATCGGTGAGTATTCTTTTGGGTATGCGATAGCGCGTAACGATTTCATCAAAGAAAACTTGCGCTACTGTGACTGCTTCTGCATTAGGTATTGCATACCAGTCGACACATTTTGTTAAATTATCTTGGAAGGTCAAGATATATTTGTTACCTGATGTGGTCTCTTCTAATGGACCTACAATATCGAGGTAAACTTTGTCGAACGGTTGTTCTGCGATGTCCGTGATAACCATTGGCATTTTTATTGTGGAGATGCTTTCATCGTCTGGCACTTTGGGCATTTTTTAATGTATTTTTTGATGTCACTAAGCATGTGTCTCCACCAATACTTGCGTGTTATGCGTTTGTAAGTTTTCATGACACCTCGATGGCCACCGAAGGGAGAATCGTGATAATCTTTTAAGATTGTTTGCATCTCCGTCGGGCTTGTAATAACTTCGGGTGTCTTGCCAGTACTTAATTTTTGCTCAAGCGATGCTGGGTTTAGTGTTTCCGCCTCTGTGAGTTGAATTTCGTTTTGGTCCGCTTTCGTGTGCTCTTCTGTCTCCCCACTGGAGCTATTTATTGTCTCTTGAGCCTTTTGCTTCTGAGCTCGAGTCACGACGAAACAATGAGCGGATTTCTTTTTCCTCTTATTATTTGTGGAATCGTCTTCCTCCACATCTGAGTCCATCGTGTAGTGGACTAGGGCTTTTACTGTTAAGTTATTGCCTAAACTGTCTTCCTTTAATGCTTGAGGGATGCGACTTAGTGCATCTGCATTAGTGTTGTACTTTCCTGGTTTATATTCGATGTTGTAATCGAATTCAGATAATTTGTGGTGATATCTCACCAAACGGGAAGTAGGGTCTTTCACATTGAAGACACCTTTGAGAGGTTTATGGTCAGTATAGACCGTGAATTTCCGGCCTTGAAGATGGCACCTGAAATTCTTGGTAGCCCAGACAATAGCCAATAACTTTTTCTCTATAGTAGAGTAATTTCTTTCGGCTTTGTTTAATGTGCGGCTTGCATAGGCAATGGGCTGGTCCTTTCTGAATTCTCCTTGAGAAAGAACAGCTCCTAGAGCCTCATTACTTGCGTCTGTAGTAAGATTAAGAGATTTCGAAAAACCGGGGTAAATTAAAAGTGGTCGAGAAATTAAAGCGTTTTTTATGCTTTGAAATGCTTCTTGGCATTTTTCTGTCCAAGTGAATTTTACATCCTTTCGGAGTAAATTTGTGATTGGACGTACAATTTTGGAGAACTCTGGAATGAATTTCCTGTAGTAATTGGCAAGTCTTAAAAATGACTGAACTTGCCTTACTGTTCTTGGAACAGGAAATGTTTGGACGCAGGCCGTCTTACTTGGGTCTGGTAGGGCTCCTTCGCTAGAACATTTATGTCCTAGGTAAAAAACTTCTCTTCGTAGAAACTGGCACTTCTCTGGCTGCAGTTTTAAGTTGTTCTCTCTCAACTTATTGAAGACTTTCCTCAACTTTTCGTTGTGGTCATTTAAATTTTTTTCATAGATGACAATGTCATCTAGATAGACAAAACATTCGAGGCCTTGTAGGCCTGTTAAGACGAAATTCATTAGGCGCTGAAATGTAGCAGGGGCTCCTTTGAGCCCGAATGGCATACGTTTGAACTCATAGTGCCCATAACTTGTGCTGAAATATGTCGATCTCTTTTGTCGACAAGAACTTGGTGATAGCCGTTGGCCAAATCGAATGTGGTGAAATAACTTGCGTGACCTAGTTGGTCGAGAATATCCTCGATTCGGGGTAGCGGGAATGCGTCTCCAATTGTCGTTTAATTTACGAAAGTCGACAATGACGCGCCACCTTTTTTCACCGTCAAGGTCCCGCTTTCTTGGGGACAACTAGTAGAAGTGAATTCCAAGGGCTTTTACTAGACTGGACTATCCCGCTGTCTAGCATTTCTTTTAACTGCTCGTTAATTACTTTCCGCTGTGTTTCAGGTAAGCGGTGCATTTTTTGATTGATTGGTGCTTGATCTTGCACCAATGGAATATTATGCGTTATCGCATTTGTATAGGTGAGTTTTTCACCTTTGAGGAAGAAGATATCGTTATACTCTTCGCAGAGTTCTGATATCGAAATTTTTTTTTCCGCGGTTAAATTAGGGTCTAGGCTGAGTTCTTGCTCTAGCCTAGAAATACGCGGGTATTGTTTTATGTCGTCCGGAATCTCATAATCCGGGTATAGATATCATACATGTTGTAAAATTGCTGATTTTTCAGCTGAACCTTGGGTTGACTTCTTCTTCCTGTTTAACTTGTTACCTGTAGGTAGATGAGGCTTTTGTGATACCTTTTGAGGATTTATTTCGCTGTTCTTAGCATGTTGCAGGGTATTTGCGTCCTGCTTTGTTGACGGCTGAGTTTGGTACACCTGTGTGGTCTTTGCCTTAGGTTGTGTGATATACTCACGCGCGTCAATGCTATTGTTTTTTGACCATGTAGAATTTTTTGTGCTGTGTGACGGTGGAGTAATATGCACCTTTAATATAGGCTTTAGCAACTCGCTACCGCTCTTATATGGCCGTTGTTTGTTTAATAATGATTTATGCCTCGGGATTTTGGACAGAAGAGCTATATGCACCTTTTTGGCAGGCTTTGGACACTCAGTTCCGTCTCTTGTGGTGTTTGATGTTGCCTCTAAATTTGGTATGGGAATGTGCGTATGGTTGTGGTCTTTTGTGTGCGTTAATGGGACAATGGTGTAGTCATTTATTGGATATAGCTGTAACTTTAAGCTATGTATGACTACTTGATGGCTGTTAGCGTTGAGAATACTAACCATCACTAATTCTTCTCCAGATGACAGTAAACTGTTTGCCAAGAAGACTCCATCGCTTATCTCTTGTGATAAACAGAGCATTTCTTCTTGAGTTTGTAACGGGACTGGGACAACAATTTGAGAGCGCGCAGGTATGCAGAGTGGTTCCTTAAGGGTAACCAATTGCTGCCTGACTTCGTCGGTCTCTTGTTCGCCCAGACAGCCTTCTTCACATTCGTTAAGCTCTTTTGGAGCTTGGCAGCCAGCTTTTCTCGTTTGAGAAGCCTTGAAGACACTGCAGGTGGATAGTTCAGCCTGTTTGGACTCTATTCCTTCTGCAAGTGTTCTTGCTTCGACTGCTTTTTCACAATGTAGCTTGTCCGTTTCAAACATCAATGGCTAAGCAAATTCATCGGGATTAGTCTCCGTGCGAGGAAACCTTAGTGCCTTATTAGGACCCTCAACGTTACAATTTTTTGCTAGGAAATCATTTCGTAGAAGTCCATCATCGGAAAGACCAGGCAAGTTCTTTACGACTTGAAACTTGCTGGGAATTTTGTTTTTGAAAACGAAGTTTCCCTGGCAATTTCCCAGCGTCTTTCCGGTACCAAATGGGGTCTGAAGTGTGCATGCCTCATTGTGGTTAATTTCTTTGAGATCTTTTAATGACCTTTTCTTTATTATACTTACCTCAGCGCCTGTGTCTACTACTAGTTTAGTTTGGCCGCTCAGGCCTATGTCTAAAGGAAGTTTTACTGTAGCGACACTGGAATCGGGCTACTGAGGAGACCCTATTTTGTTAGATGGGAGTTTTATGGTCGAGCCGGGGAGTTTTGGGTTGACTGTACGTCGTTTCCCTGACTCCGGGCCTCCAATTTACGTTTTTCTTGACAGTTATTTACTGCATGTCCAGAACGACCACCAAATTCGCACTTGTTACGCACGTTATATACTCGTGAGCTGTTGGGACCTTGTGGGTCTCTTGGTCGTTGATGTGCTGGTCCACTATTGTTGTGAGGTCTCGGGAAACTATTGTTGTTTCTTCTGCAGTCACACACGTCATGGTTATACATTTTGCAGTTCACACAGTACGGCGTATTTTTACGTTTCAAACAATCGGCGTATGTATGGCCTCTTAAATTACAAAAACTACAATTTATTTTATTTAAATAATTATTTTTATTTTGTACATTAAAATTTCTATTTGGAGATCCTTGTTCCTGTTTTATATTCGGCGATGGTGTGTGTGCTTGTGTGAACTGTGCCGGCGGTGTGTGACTGTTTGTATTTGTAGGGTTGTTGTGGGGAACTTGAGCGAATGGCATTATGCCTGGATTAAATACGCTGTGGTTTGCTGATGAGTTAATTCCACTAAAGTGTGCGTTATTGGGTGTTATTGCAGTTATTGAATGGGGTAGTGTATTTTGTATCACATTTTGTTGAAACTGCCGTGAAGGTTGCAGGAATAGAGCACTTTGCTGGAGTCGTTCCATGTCAAGTGCTCTTTGTACGAGGTCATCCACCGTGCCGTCTGTCATGGTCAGAAGGTATTGGCACATATATGGGTTATTTACGCCTGTTTTCAGTGCGTTTTTGGCAAAGTCCTCGAGCTGCGTTTTAACAGCTGGTGCTGCCGTGGCTCCATATTTGGACTCTGCTGCTTCATTACATAATGCCAGCATCTGTTTCACTCGAGCCGTGAAGGCTGTGAGGTTTTCCAAAGGATACTGCCTTGTAGTGATTAATTTATTTACCAGTTCCTGGTAAGTTTCTCTAGGCAGGTACGTGCGATTTATCCGTTCTTCTACTTCTTTGAAAGTAGTTGGCATATTTGAGGCAAAAAGCTGATAAGCTTCGCCTCGAAGTCTGGTGGGGAAGATTTGCAAAAATGCTGACAGTTCCTCCACCGAAATGCACTGGATTACCTGCCTGCAGCATCCTAGGAAGGTTTGGAGCTCAAGGCTCAATTTTGGGTGCTGCTTTCCCGAGAATAGGGGAACGAGCTGGGCAGTTAGCTTGGCGATTTTTGCGTAATCTGCCATGTTTATATTGGGGATTCTGAAACTAAAGTTTGACACTTTTGGGGAGCTAGTTTCTTCTATGCTGGTTTCCAGAAAGGAGTCGCCCAGCCAATTTAAAAGGATTTCACTCACGGTGGAACCACCGACACTGTCGTTGGCACTTTCACTTAAATCTACACTAGTATTTTTATTTGTGGCTTCGAGCGAACGCGAGAGTTCTCCAAACTCCTTCAGGCTCTCTTTGAACTTTTCAGTGCTTTCTTTAAATTTTGCGATTTGCTCAAGCCTTCATTCCCGAGACTTGGCAATCTGTTTGTCAATAGAATCGCACTGCATAACCGAAAGTTCGGAGGAGTCTCGCACTTTCCCTTCTAAATACTTTAAACATTTTTCTAGATTTAACTTGGAAGGTCTTACTTGGTGGGGACCTGTTAGGATTGTCCCGCTCCTTTACGTGACTCCTCTTGTTTGGTGAATTTGTTGCGGGTGTTTGATTAGCACCCTCTGTTGCTCCCGCGTTGCCTCCTTCGTACCGGGATGGATTTTCCTGTGCGTCGCCCGGTGAGGAAGATTGTTGTGGAGTTAGTTGAAGTGGTGTGATTTCCTGCGGCATCTCCTGGTGGGAGCTTTCCTCGCTCATGGACCACCGGGGGCTTATTGCCTTCTTCGACGTCCCTCTCAATTCAGGAAAACAGAGGCAATTAAAGCTGTCCGACCCCGAGCGTTGGGAGCCGACAAGATCGAAATACTCCTGAAGCCAGACTCAACTTCAGGCGGAGGGTAGGGTGTCTTGCCCAGTATTCGATCCTGTCCTTAACTCTTTTTTGATTCGCAGGATAGAGGGTTTTCGAGCGCTTATACTTTGTTTGTGTTGCAAAGTAGGCTTCCTCTATCCTACCGGCTGCGCCAATTTGTTATGTTTCTTTTTTTGTTATTACCTTTCCAAATTGCTTTTTGCTTCAATAATACTCCCTTCTTTTATAATTTTGACCTTTATTTTACGTTCCTTTACACTACACAATCTTGCTTTTTTAATTCTAGATTTCAACTGATAAAACCTTCTTCAAGATTCCTGTTTTTTTTTACTAATACAACTTTTTTTTATCTTCAACTTAATTTGGTGTCACAAATAAAACCGTTTTCGAACTTCAATGTACCTTGGGGTTACCTCAACCGAAACCGCAGCGACCAAGTTCAAAACCAAAACCGACCCGTTTACTTCTAGAAACTCGACCAAGAAAAGTATGCCGTTTATCCAAATTTCTTCTCTAGTTCCACTCGATTTCGTTTTTTATGAATTCAATTGTCAACCCCGTTTCGCTTTTATAATTCGACCGCGAACCGCCGCGTATAATCTTTTAAAATTCAACTCCCGTTTCGATCTTATCATTCGACTGCTCGTTCTTTACGAGATTTAAGAACCAACTCGGCTCTTGTTCACTTTCGTCGCGATCAAGAGCCCTCGTTCAGGGTAGAAAATGCATAGTTGCATTTTTACCCTGAGAAAATTTTTCATTTATTCTGGACTTGATTCAACAAGTCCAGAATATCTTTCGTTGGACGGAGGCTTGAAATTTGATGCTTTGATAAACATCAGCCACTTCCACGACGATTAATATTGCGGCGCGCGTATACATATAATGTATTTTCGCGGCGCGCATTTCTAAGCGTGAAAGCTTTTTTTCGTAGTATGTATGTACGATGTACATACATATTGTAATTTTCACGACAAATCGTACTGAAGGTACGATTTGTCTTTTCTTTTATTTTTTAAATTAAATATTTCTACTGGCAAATTTTGCTGAAGGCAAAATTTGAAATGGGAATAATTTTGTTTTAATTCATAGAATGTGAAGAAAATTGCTGACGCAATTTTCTTCACTGATTGAATAGATAAGCTAACCATGTTTTAGGCATGGTTAGCTTATGTGAAAATTTATAATTTGGAATATTTTAATGAATTGAATTTGAAGAACTTATTCAATTTTTAATATTTTTTAAATTTTAGGGTTTTTAGGAATTTTAAGAACTGATTCGCTTTCTTCAAATGTTTTTGAAGGTAAGCTAATCATGTTCCAACATGTATGTATGCCTGTAAAATTATCCCCTTTTTACACTTTTTCAGGGTATAATTTACACACATAACACTTGGTTAAGTTTACTTTTACCACAAGGTTAGAATAACTTGCACCACAAGGTTAGAATGACTTGCACCACAAGGTTTAGTATTCTTCTTCTTTTTCATCAGCCTGTCAGAGCTCGTTCGTCGAGTTTGGGGTGGATTCAGCTGTCGGTTTCTGTTATGATCTTAGCAGATCGTTAATTAAAAACACAACATGAACAATACCAAAATATATATTTATTGTAGACCTCTTACAAGTCGACCAAAAATGGAGATTTATATGACAAAGAATACATAAGAATGAATCATACATCTATTACAACATTTTCCTTATTCTAGCGTTCTAATTACAGGGTACCACATAATACAAAATATATTAAGCTTCGTTCAATATACAAGAATTCCTACCCCTAGATTTTGTATTATCTTACGGTAACAATATTTACGTAGAATGCCGGTATCTTCGTGGTTTTTCAAGATGGCTACGTCTTCGGAGACCGTAGGCATGGCTTTCGGTTTGAATAACTTCGTCTTCAGGATGTGGTTCTAAACACTCTGCAACCACCAGATAATCGGGCTGGACCTCTAGTGTTGACCGATTTTCATCTTTCATGCGTTCGCTTTCTTTCAAAGAGACACAGCTGTCTCCTGAAGCACTATACTGAGAAATAGAAAGTAGATATTCCTTTATTTGGTTAAGGTGCCGTTTCCATGTTTTGTCATCCGGTGTTTCCACTAAATATGTTTGTTTTCCAATTCTCTTGGAAATTACTGCTCTCGTCCATCTTACTGTGTTTTTCCTATAGTCCTTTACTAGAACGTAGTTTCCCTTTTGAAACTCCTTTCGTCTTCCTCTTTTTGTTCTACACTTCGTTTGTTTCTCGTTCTCTATCTTCTCCCCTTCCTCATTCTCAGGTTTGACAAGGTCCAACCTCATTCTCAATTTTCTGCCCATCATAAGTTCTACCGGTGCTTGTCCTGTCGTTGTGTGTGATACGTTTCGGTAGTGCAAAAGGTACTTGGACACCGCCATAGTCAATGATGTTTTTTTGTCCGATAATTGATTGCTATCTTGAATCCTTTCACAGTGTTCTCAGCCAATCCATTGCTTTGTGGATGTCCTGGGGGTAAGGTAATGAGTCTGATGCCATTTCGATGTAAGAATTCCTTAAATTCATTGCAAGTAAATGTAGAGCCATTATCTGTATATATTTGTTTTGGTAACCCGAATCTTGCAAATATTTCGTAGAACTTATTGATCGTTGATGTTGCACTTATTTCATTCATTGTAATTATTTCTTTCCACTTTGAAAATGAATCCACTACAATTAAAAAATATTTGTTAAGGAAGGGCCCAGCAAAATCAGCGTGAATCCTCGTCCAAGGTGATTCCGTTGTTGGCCAGGAGCAAAGTTCAGCCTTTGGCAGGTTAGGATTTTCGGCTCCGCATGCGTAACATGCCTTAATCATTTCCTCAATATCTGTATCTAGCTTTGGCCACCATATATAAGATCGTGCAAGGCTTTTTGTCTTTGATATTCCCAGGTGAGCTTCATGTAACTCTTTCGGGAATTCCCCTCTTAGTGAAGCTGGTATTATTACTCGAAATCCCCACGATAATACACCCTTCACAATTTCTATTTCATCTCTGCGTCTATAATATGCCCTTAGCTCTGGAGTTGAGGTCTTCCAATCGTTTTTTATCTGTTCTTTTACCTTTTTGAGAATTTCATCTTTACTAGTCTCTTGCTGAATTGACTTCAAATCTAATTTATTAGCTTCCAATATAATATTATTAATGTACTCACATTCTCTATTTTCGTTTTCATCGGGAAACGTGACAACATGTCTGCAACCTTGTTGTTCTTACCCTTTATATACTCGAATTTGTAGTCAAAGACAGCCAAAAATGCCGCCCATCTGCGTATCCGTTTAGCAGCCATTAGGGGTATGCTGCGGTTTTCTCCGTATTTAGCAAGCATATAAATAATCGGAGTATTTTTGCACCCCGTAGTGAACTGCCAGTGATTCCTTATCGAGTACGCTATAATTACGTTCCCATTTAGAGAGAACACGTGATGCAAAACATATCGGTCTCTCTTCTCCATTTCCTAGACGATGCGATAATGCAGCTGCTATTCCGTCATCTGATGCGTCACATTCCAGTATAACTTCCAGATTAGGATTGTAATGCATTACTATTTCTTCTCATAATATTGTCTTTTTATGTCATCAAACGCATCTTGGCATTTTTGAGTCCACTCAAATCTTTTCCCCTGTCTAAGCAAATTATAAATCGGCTCCATAGTCATTGAAAGATTTCTTATATACTTCCCATAGTAATTAACTAATCCATTGAATGCTTGCACTTGCTTGATATTAGTTGGAGCAGGAGCTTTCAAGATCGCCTCTACCGTATCTGGGTTTTTCCTGATACCATTTCTACTTATGATGTGGCCCAGGTAACATATTTCATCTTTGAGAAACTCGCATTTATTTAACTTTACGGTCATTCCTGCTTTTTTTCAGCCTTTCAAGAACCAGCTCCAGATTTTTCCAATGTTCTTGGTCATTTGATCCCGTTACCACAATATCATCTATGAACACAGTTACCTTTTCCATACCTTGGAAAAGTTTTGTCATTATTCGTTGAAACTTTGATGTAGCAGGAGAAATCCCATATGGCATTCTATTTACCAAATATATTCCCTTAGTGGTGGACCAAGCACATAATTTCCTGCTGTCATCGCTGAGTTCAACTTGTGAATATGCTTCCTTTAAATCAATTTTTGTAAATTTTATACCTCCCGCTAGTTTTTGAAAGAGATCTTGTATCCTTGGAATGGGAAAATGATCGGCTTCAAGGTACTTGTTTAGTGTAACTTTGTAGTCACCACATAAACGATTATTGTCATCAGCCTTTATGACTGGAACAATTGGTGTTCCCCAATCATTAGTTTCAATTGCTGTTATTATTCCATTGCCTTCTAATCTATCTAGTTCGCTTTCAACTTTATCACGAATAGCATATGGTATTGTTCGGGGTCTTAAAAATACAGGAGTGACCTTTTCATCTATTAATTTCAGATTAATTTGTTCAGATAAGCACTTCCCAGCTTTATCACTGAATACTTCTGAATGAGCTTCTATTAAGTGCTTAGCCTTGTATCAAAATAGTTGTTTTGTTTTTGATTTGACGTTTCAATCCTTTTAATATCCGTGAACCCAATTCCAAATATTGCTAAAAAATCACGCCCTAGGAGACCGTTTTTACCTTGCTCCGTTACATAAATGTCAACAAGTTCCTTACGTTCACCATACTTGATCTCACATAATACTTTGCCAAGGTTTGTTATATTTTCCCCTCCGTATCCTCGAAATTTTATACTTGAAATTTTGACTTTGCGGCCTGGGAACTTGTCTTTGTACATTTTTTTTGTATGATTGACACTGCACTGCCCGTATCAACTTCCATTTTGCTTATCTTTCCATCAATTTCCACATCAACTGTGATGGCTTTATTTTCGCGTTTTTTAGTGATTTTATTTCTATATATTCACTGCCTTGATTATTTTTAACTTCTATAGTGTTAATCGATTTACGACTTCTACACACCGCTTTTAAATGCCCCCGCTTTTTACAAATGTCACAGGTATACTCACGATAGAAACAACGCTCGCTATGGTGACCTTTCTTTCCGCATACTTTGCATTCAGTCTCCATGTTATTATGTCTTTTATTCAATGCAAAACTGTTTGTCTTTGGCCCTGTATTGCTGCTCCTATCACTGGCTGACTGTACTGATGACTTCCTAGTATGCTCGTAACTTTTGCGTGTCATTGTTTTGGTTGTTGAATTGTCTGAAGATTATGTATTTCCCTTGCACGGTTTTGTGTTATGGTTTCTTTTTTTGTTGCTATTTCTCTAGCCTTCTCAAGTGTCAAATTTTCATCTTCCTCTAACAATCTGTCTAATATTGGACCGCTTTTTAGCCCGGTTATAAACATATCCCTTAACGTGGAGCCCAAATTTTCGCCAAACTTACAATTTGTAGCGCCCTGTTTGACCCGCATATACCATAAATTTACCGTCTCACCTTCCCTTTGCTCTAAACTATAAAATTGTTTTCGTTCAAGAAACACAGAAAATTTCTTACCGTAGTATTCCGTCAGATGACTTTTTGCTTCCGTATGGGTTACCTTAGCGATTTCTGTCGGATAAATGCTGTCTCGGAGAATTTTAAATACATCCTGGTGCAACTTTGTTAACAGGAATGCTGCCTTTCTTTTTTCATCAGCTTCACCGATGTAGTTGCTGGATCGAATTCTGCAAAATTACTTCCAATTGCAATTGGTTGAACACTGCCTGATAAGTCATTCTCATTCTCCTTTCCCATTATTTTAGTTTTATTAATTTATTCTCGTCGCCAATTGTTATAATCTTAGCAGATCGTTAATTAAATACACAACATGAACAATACCAAAATATATATTTGTTGTAGATCTCTTACAAGTCGACCAAAAATGGAGTTTTATATGACAAAGAATACATAAGAATGAATCATACATCTATTACAACATTTTCCTTATTCTAGCGTTCCAATTACAGGGTACCACATAATACAAAATATATTAAGCTTCGTTCAATATACAACAGGCCGGCACACATGCTGCAGTATTCCTTTTTTTCAAAACTATTTATCTTTGAAGTTTATTTAGTGTAAAGTTTTAAAATCTTTTGTAATTAATGTACTTAATTACTTTAAATATAATTGTACCAGTTTTTCAAGAATAAGAATACAACGTTTCAAGTTTAATTTATACTTTTATTTTCCAAGCACAAGTTCTTTAGTTCTTCTTTCTTCAAGTGTCAGGAACCAAGTCCCTACTCTTTTACTTACTTACAAATGTCATGACCGGCTGTCAACACACAGGCAGGCCATCAAGTTTTCTATTAATTCTACAATCCCACTCACAGGTGGCACTCAAGTATTTTTTCAAATTACAAGTATATCCTTACATCTCGGCCAACCTGACCATATATTCGACCCGAATATCATGACATTACAATATTTTACTAAAACTATATTATTGTTCAAGTTGTCAATTAAGCCAGTACATAGGTAGTTCAAATTTAAATAAAATATATCAATGGACATTGATTCATTGAATGTCTCAATTATATTTATTCCCTATATCATTAACTCCAGTATGATTAACATATATAAAATATAATAATCTTTAATTCATCATCAGTTTTTCACATTTGTAATTTCCTCTATTAGTTTCAAGAATAATTAATATAAGTATGAGTATCAAGAGATCAATTTTCAATATTATTTATAAAAGTAAAAAAAAAATATTTCTTCATTACAAATAAGTATCATACATATCATATATATCAATTCAGTTCTGTTCGTTTGGTTCAAGTTTGTTATTTAAAGTAGTTTTTCCGTTTGGTTGAAAATACCAAGGACGAATTCTACTAACGTCAAAAATACCCTTCATGGGTTTCTGTGTAATAGGAAACTCCTCTACATCCTTCAATAAATATCTATCATGACCGATAACTTTATCGACAGTATATGGTCCCTTAAATTTTGGTAACAACTTTTTACAGACACCTGGAGTAGTCTCTACATTGGTAATCATTACCAAGTCTCCTGCTTCATATGGTATCGGTTGCTTTCGTTTCTCATTAAATTTATTTTCATTGTATAATTGACTATTCTCCATGTCAGCCGCCGCCTTTTCTCTAATAACAGTTAGATCTCTCGAATCTGGTTCGATCAAAACATGACTCTGCAAAAATTCAAAGACCTTATCGTTTAACTCTCCTCTTTTATTTACACCATACAAAAGAACGGAAGGAGAAGTGTTGGTACTCTTTGGAATGGGGTATAAGTATCCCTCCTTCTTACCATACGAAGGATTAAAGGTAATACATTTTGGACAATTCTGAATATATTCCTTAATTCTTTTTTTCAATCTAGGGAACCAATAGGAGCGGGAAATGATTTCATACGTCTTTTCCACACCCACATGTCCAATCATGTCATGAGAAGCCCTAAATGCATGTACAATCATGGCTTCTGGCAAATAAAATCGAATTTTCTTTTTATTTAATTTTCTATAGATTAATCCATCTCTCATTTCAAATAAAGTATGATCAAACTGTTCCAATAGGATTCTCAACTTTTCTAACTCGGGGTCAAGAGACTGACAAATAGCAAGTCTCTGTTCAAAAGAACTTTCCTCTAATACTAATATGGGAAAACTGCGACTCAACGCATCCACGTGCTGCATCCTTTTACCCTCCCTATGCTCTATTGCATAATCATAATTCTGAATTTCAAGTGCCCATCTGGCAATACGAGGGTTAATCAATTGCTTATTTAAAGTCAAAGCAAGGGCATTACAGTCTGTAATTATTTTAAAAGGTCTACCTAAAAGATAAACTTTGAAACGTCTAAGAGCATAAATTATTGCCATGGTTTCCAATTCGTACGAGTGGTATTTTGACTCAGCCTCAGAGGTTTTCCGAGAATAATAAAAGATGGGGTGATATTTTCTATCCTTTTTTCTGAATTAACATGGCTCCGTAACCCACTGCACTACCATCACAATGCAACTCAGTTGGATCTTCAGGGGAGAAAATTGCTAAGGTGGGGCGAACGAGCAATTTCCTCTTTAACTTCTCAAAAGACTGGAACTCTACTTCACCAAAATTGAATTGGTTATTCTTCCTCACCAATTCCTGTAATGGTTTTGCAATTACAGTGAATCCCTCAACAAATTTTCTAAAGTAGGAGCATAAACCGAGAAACCTTTGTACTTCTCTTACATTCCTAGGAAAAGGAAAATCCTCAATAGCCCTAAGATTTGGCGCATTTGGACTTATTCCTTTCTTCGAAACATGGTAGCCTAAGTATTCTATTTCTTCTACCATAAATATACATTTAGACAGATTCAACTCTAGAAGGTTGTCTGATAAAATTTTCAAGACTTCTTCCAATACTAACAAGTGTTCCTTTTGTGACTCTGTTGCCACCAGGATATCATCGATATAGATTACGACTTTCCCTTTCAAGATCAAATCTCTAAAAACGAGTTCGCTAAACCTTTGAAAAACAGATGGAGCATTTTTCAAACCGAAGGGCATTTGATTATACTCAAATTGCCCGAAGGGTGTTATAAAACTAGTGTATTTACAAGAATCTACCGCCATCTTAATTTGGTGAAAACCGCTCTTTAGGTCAAGTAAGGTAAAGTAATTCTGTCCATACAACCTATCGACCAATTCCTCAATTATTAGCAAAGGGTAATTCTCTCTAACCGTATGCTTATTTAGTATCCGATAATCGACACATAATCTACTATCACCATTTTTCTTTTTTACTAGAACAATAGGTGAACAATAAGGAGATGTACTTGGTCTAATAATATTCTCCTTCAATAGATTATCTGGAATTTTAAGCAAGTTTTGTCTCTCAGAGTAAGCTAATCTACGAGGAGTGCAAAAGAAATAGTCGTCTTTGTCACGTTTAATTGTCATCTCATATGATATTTTTGGACTGTCGTTATTTTCTAAATGGTTTTTATAATGTTCCAACAATTGAGTGATTTCTAATTTATTATTATCTATTCTCAAATCATCACTCTTATTTACCTCGATATCAA
Organism: Dioctria linearis; assembly: GCA_963930735.1. NCBI lineage: Eukaryota > Metazoa > Arthropoda > Insecta > Diptera > Asilidae > Dioctria > Dioctria linearis. The sequence continues at coordinate 256,193,455 of OZ005740.1, read as the reverse complement.
TATTTAATGTTTCATTATTACTGTCACATTCAATTTCATTAGTTATTACTAAATCAATATTGGTTTCCTTAAACAAATTTATTCCCAATAAGACATCAGAATTCATTGTGTCATTTTCTACTACCAGCAAGATTGTTTTAAGAATTATGTCATTTAATTCAATAAAGGTTTCTATTTGTCCCAATAGAACCAATTGTGTATTATTAATACCATAATATTTTTTGTAATTACTTAACTGATTAATATTCACAATATCAACAAGTTTTTTCTTAATCAAGCATACCGAACTACCAGTATCTATCAAAGCATTCAAAGTTTTCCATGTATATATATTTTTATTACTAGCAAACAAGATTTTAATTTCTGAGTTACAATCACTCACCCGTATTTCCCTAATTAAATTGATTTTTACTTTTTTCTCCTGGTGTGTACTCAATTTGGGACAATTCGGGCGTTTGTGGTCAGGTGAATGACAATTGAAACAGACTCCAACAGCTTTCTTGTCAGCTGGAACGCTAGATGGCCACTTTTCCCACAATTGTAGCACAACCGCTTATCACTACTGAACTCATTTCCTTTCTCAGTAACACGTAGAGCAGGAACAACATTCTGGCGAGATACCGACACGTAATCACCCAAACTAATGCTTCGGAAAGCATGTAGTAACGTTTCTGTAGATGTATATTGTTGTAACTTTGCCTGATTTTTCAAGGTTATGTTACTGATGCCATCAATTAAATATTCAATTTTTTCCTCCTCAGACAACATCAACTGGTTCATCATCAACATTTTTTCGTGGAAGTAATTAGTAAAATCTTCACTTACCTTCCACTTTCTATTTTCAAGCTTTATTTTTACTTCTAATCTACTTTGACGCGTGTCAAATATAATTCGCAAATCATTCAGCAAACTGTTCAAGTCCAATAAAATATTTTGGGGGTTGGAATGAAACCATTCGAGAGCTTTTCCTTTCAATTTCCCAATCACTAGTATTTTCATCTCATCCTCATTCACTTGATACACCAGAGAAATGTTATTTATTTGTGCATTCCATATAGAAAAATTATTTTCATCGAATGCACCCAATAAATTATTTAATTCAAAGAGTGGAGGTGAGAGTTTTTGTTGACGAGGCTGACGCTCATCAATTTGTACAACTGAAGGCTCTAATTGTTGTGAGTCTAAGTGTGTAGACATTTTAAGTCTATTATATAGGGTTTTTTTTGTTTCCAGAAGTTTTCAAGCCAATTCACCCAGTGTATACTTTTCAATAGATTCCATCCCAATTCGATCAAGCGAGGATTTTTCAGAAACTATCCACAAAAACTTTTTCATCCAAGTAAATCACTATCCACTATCCCACTTCTGAGATGTAATTAATGTCCTTAATTACTTTAAATATAATTGTACCAGTTTTTCAAGAATAAGAACACAACGTTTCAAGTTTAATTTATACTTTTATTTTCCAAGCACAAGTTCTTTAGTTCTTCTTTCTTCAAGTGCCAGGAACCAAGTCCCTACTCTTTTACTTACTTACAAATATCATGACCGGCTGTCAACACACAGGCAGGCCATCAAGTTTTCTATTAGTTCTACAATTCCACTCACAGGTGGCACTGAAGTATTTTTTCAAGTTACAAGTATATCCTTACACTTTATATCAATTAAAAAAACAGAAATTAAGTGTTCAATTAACAAAACAAAAATGAAGTGTTCGGTCAGTGCTTGCATATATAAATCGGATTATAAACTAGGGAAATCGTGTTTCAAGCAAGTGCACTATCTAAATTATCCTTTTTGTTAATAAAAGCATAGATTTATATAAATTAAATATGTGAATTATTTCAAAATAAAGTCGAAAAAGAACTTTTTTTTAACACAAATGCTCCGTTCAAAACCTTTGTTTACTTTATGCAAATTGACTAGTTGCTTAGAATAGGGATGGCATGTAAATACATGTAAAATTGGACTACCAACACAACCAGAATTTAATTACGCAAAATCTGGCTTATCACCATTCCTGTTTGCTGTATATCCGAAGAATTGAACACGCACGAAATTAATTTTGGTAACCATGGTTACGTGGAGCAACATTATTGCGCTGACACGTCTCAGCGTTAGGGTAGGAAATTCCTTCTTTCCCTAAAAACTTCTCGTGTGGGTTGGTCCATTATACAATTCTATACAGATGGGTGCAATGTTGCACTGCACGGCTGAATATAGTTCTATTCGTCAAAAGTGGTCGTTAAAAACAAAATAAAAATTCTTTTGCATTTTTATGTGACCTCGTTTTCCTTTTCTGAAACTTACTCAAATTAATATATTTTCATTTTAATTAACGTTTTAGATATCATTACATTTGTTTATCCTTCCCCTTTCATTGATCCCAAATAAAATTTTTGACATATGCATGTGTGAGGAAGCTACTAAGCCTTATAAATGAAGTTCTTGTGTTGTGTGATGCGTTCTTTTAAAGCAGCAGTGCAATGAACTGAATAGCGTGTGGAAACGAGCACAGCTAATATTTATATCAATAACTGTAACTTGATTAAAGACGCACACAAAAATCGGTATTCATATTATAAGGAACTGCAGCGTGGCAAAATTAATGTAAAGGCCCATCTAGACACAAGCTTTTCAAAATCCGCGTGCTGCTACAAGTGTGTTAACCTATATATAGCAGTATTTTGTCGGATTTCATTATAAACCTGTTTAGACCTTAAAATATAGAGCAAACAGGAATGGTGATGAGCCAGATTTTGCGTAATGAATTTCTGGTTGGATTGGTAGTCCATTTTTACATGTATTTACACGCCATCCTTATTCTAAACAAGCTGTCAATTTGCAAAAAGTAAACAAAGGTTATGAGCGGAGCATTTGTGTTAAAAAATGTTCTTTTTCGATTTTATTTTGAAATAATTTACATATTTAATTCATATAAATCTTTGTTTCTATTAACAAAAAAGATATTTTAGATAGTGCACTTGCTTGAAATACGATTTCCTTAGTTTATAATCCGATTTATATTTGCAAGCACTGATCGAACCCTTCATTTCTGTTTTTTTAATTGATATGATGATTTTAACAGGCACTAGTGGCACTATACAACTTTACACCAAATAAACTTCAAAGATAATTAGTTTTGAAAAGAATTGAGCCGGTACTTTTGCAAAATTTCACAAAAGAATCTTAGATTGCATAAACCTATTCATAAAACAAAATCACATTTGACAACCCTGCACCCAGTTTTGACAACTCTTCCGCCCAGCATCTCACTTACTACTATGTATAATCTCCTGCTCTTGACAAATTACGCTCATGTACACGAATTTTACACGATTCAACCATTCATGTTTGCTCTATATTCTAAGGTTTAGACGGGCTCAGTACCCTGCTTCTGCAGCACATAATCAGTTGGTAGCGTGTTGCTTTATTCCTGCCCCCAACCATAATTTTACCGACAAATTTTCGTCAGGCTGAACAGCAAAGTCTATAACCCTCTAAACATTTGAGAGTTTACACTTAAAGTGAAACGAAAACGTGAACTTTACGAACCGCGTTTTACTAATGCACTCACGGCTCTATAGTACATGAACACTATAATTACAGCGTAACAAAAACGTACTGAAAACGTACCTCCCTCTAAGCATTTGAGAGTGTGCACCAAAAGTGAACCATAGAACCTGACAGCAGACAGCTGTGTTGTGCATGTTAATTTGTTAGTGAATAACAAAACTGTGGAGTGTCAAAAAATTTCAGTATGTATACTTATATTATTATTATTGAACTTTTGTCAGTTTACTAAGCTATTTTGTAGTCTATCGACTATCTACTCGATGTACCTAATAACATTGTAACGTAGTGTAAGCTAAGGTTCCTTAATAAACTCTTTTTGTTCTATTCTTACTAAGGTTTGTGATGCTATTTTTATCAAATAAATTAAAATAGAAAAATCTGTTGTTTTCTTCAAAAGCCATTGAGTCCACAAGCAAAACGTTTCGTAAACTAAACGTAATTTTCATTCCGAAAACGTAACACTTAAGAGTACAGTTTCCGAAATATAACGTCAACTACCACTACACTGACAGTCTACGCTTTTCAGTTTCACTTCTCTTTGGCCCAGGGTGACCGTTTGGAAATTTCTTAGCGTAGCAAATTGGCGTAGCACTACCTTAAGATGCGTAGCACTCAGTAGCAAAACATTCTGAAAGTAGCACTAGCAAGGTTTCCATAGATGAGATTGTATTGGTTACATTTATATTGCTATAGATATTACTATAGTAGACGGATATGTTATATTGTCGGTGATACTGCATAACCGCGAGACTAGGAATATCATAACCGCGTAACTGAATTGTGGTGCAAATTCCAATTTTGAAGTTAATGGTAATGTAGCTATTAAACTACAACTTTTATTTAAACCTTATGCCTAAAATCCGAAAATTTGACATTTCTCGTCCTATCCTAGAGTTCAGTAGAAATAATTTTGTCATTGTAATCGAAAAAAAGAAGTTTAGTGTTTGCTGAAAATTTTATTTTGACTTTAACTTACGCGGTAGTGATATTAATAGTCTTGCGGTTATGCAGTATCACCGACGATATGTAGGTATACTATGGGTTTATTATATACTCGTTCAGAAATAGTGTGTAACTAAGCTCTACAATTAAAAAAGCGAACACCATTTTTCAATCTTTATTATAAAATTAACAAAAAAATTCACATAACAAAATTAATTATTTTAAACATAACAAAGAAAATGAATCAAATAAAAGTCAATTAAGGCATCAGCTCCAAAATAAATTTGTTTTAGTTCCTTAAAATGGTTTTTATGTCTTGGATCCATCAAGTGTAAAGCAGAATTATTAACATAACTATCGGATAAGAATTTTTTTTTTAAATAATACGAAAACTAATTATTTTAAACATAACAAAGAAAATTAATCAAATAAAAGTCAAGTAAGGAACATGATGCTGCAATATTGCTTTGTTAAATTGATGGACAAATGATTCCGATGTAATTCCAAAAAAAAAAATGCAATAAATGATTTCATTGATTTTTTTTTATTTGTCTCATCAATTTTTAACCAGTTCGGTCTAAAAATTCTTTGGTGGCTATGAGAACAATGAATAATAGTGTAGCGGTGGGTGAATTACAGAAGGAAAAACAATAGATGCGGGCTTGCCTTCACTTTATTGCTTCAATATTTCATATTTTCGTTCTATTTCTACAAAAAAACCAAAAAAAAAAATGTTGCAATTGGCACGTAAAAAGTCAAATGCAGCGCATATATAATTTCTTGTGCCAATGCAGATAAAGCCAGAATTTCACGCTGGTCGTGCTGTTGATTGTTGTTACTGGTAGTAGCTGTTCGCTATAAATCAGCTACGATGATCACTGCAATTAAATTTCTATCTACAGCGCATGTGAAGACTACCATGTACTATGTACTAATTGCCATGAGGTAGGATTATGCACTGAGATTAAATTGTTTGTCACTACACTGGTCGCTTGGCAAATCGCTGAACACTGACTGAGAGCGGGATGCTATGCTGCGTCGGCTTTTTCATAGGTGAGTCGGCCATCTTGGTTAGGTACCGGACGTTGTGGTGTGAATTTGTTGCGCAATACTCACCAGAGTGCTCAGTATTTGGCATATTACCGTGGTGAGATTTTTAAATTCAAATATTTTGTTTTTTTTTTATTATTGATGGTCAAAAATGCATAGATATTTATGCAACCTTTCACTGCATTTATTGAAGTTTTCTAAATTTTGTTTGTGGAGTTTAACCCCCCTTTTTTTTCTTCTTCTAATTCACTTTTCAGGTAAGTCTTATTTTAATTATTTATCAGATATATTCGAATTATTATTTCGATGCACATGTTTGGCCATAAGATTTATTCATTTTATTTCATAAAAAAAATTAACTTTATCAATTCATTTGACTTTCCTATTTCTTTTTGTTTTCTTAGATTCCCTAGTAATATTTGCCTTTTTTGGTGGGACTACTTGGACCTATGGGAAGTCCCAGAACGTAAGCAATTATTGCGTACCTTGACACAAACAGATTTTAATCTATGTAATTGTCTCTTTCTAGGTGTGGCTGAACAGCTTCGTTTTATCCTCGGTAAATACAAGGAATCTGTCTACAACCAAAAATTGTTCCTTGTAAAAAAATATTGCCAGTAATACAAAACATTTTTTTGTTGATACATCCGCGCATTCATCTACTATAATAGAAAACTTTTGCACCCTTAGTTTGCGACATAATTCGCTTAAAATTGCATTTTTAACTTTTTTGTAAAGAATTTCGCTTCCTTTTGTGATGCCGAATCAAATGAAAGTCTGACTTTGTTAGTGGAACTTTGCACAACTTACACTTAATTATATTATTCTTTGAAACTAACCAAGAAAATTCTTTAAGCCAATCTTCGCGAATCTTCCTTTTCTTAGGTTTTGTAGATTTTATTCTTACGGCAGAAGTATCTAAAGATAATTCTTCTTCCGAAGATGCGGCAACTGCTGGCTCTAATTCTGCGCCTATTTCTTGAACTACTGTAACAGAAGCAGTTTCTGTCGGTTTATCTTTATATTGTCTGATAAAATATCTAAAAAACAAATCTTAATTACTAACTCCTACTACAAAACATATCTTAATTTGAACATACTTTTACATGTTGGTAGCTGGTGGTTGTAATTCAGAGCCTATTTCTTGAACTATTTTAGCAGCAGTGTACTCATATCTTGTACAATGAATTAAAACAGATTCCAGTCAATGAAATTAGGAACAATCTTGATTGCCGAATGCCGGTAGCTAGCACAATTTACAATAACTTAAAACACCTCTTCAAGAAAATCAAATTAGAGTTGTGATGAGTGAATTGTAAATGTAAGTAATGTGTGTTAGACTCGAAACACGAACTTTATGAAATGACCAATGAAGTGAAGTAAGTGAAGCAAGTTACGTTCTGGAACGTAGGAGGGAGTGGGAGAAAGGACGCTTACCGCTCCCGCCAAACGAAGCGCAGCCAGAAGCCGTACTTCTCTGGTCAAAGAAAATTGTTCTTAACCGAAAACGAAAGAAATTATAAGATAAAATTATTACTTCTTGATTTGCCAAAGATAATTATTCTTAGCTAAAAACTAATGTGAAATTAGACGCTAAAATTAGAGAGTAGCAAAGTTTTTTCAGGGGCGTAGCACAATTCAGAGGGTAGTGACATTGTAGCCCAAACTAGCTGATTGTAGCATTTTGCTACCATCGTAGCACTTGCGGTCACCCTGCTTTGACCTGATGATTCGTTTCTGTTACGCATTCACAACACCAAAGCGTTTCTTTTGCGTACACTTCTATGCAAGCATGTTTACATTTCCGTTACGTTTTTGTTTCGCCTTGCTTGAAGGGAAATTACACTTCCTTGTCAACTTCTCTGCCATCTACTGGGAAATAGGTGATATTAAGAATACATTTTATCACTTAAATCTATTCCATTTTGTACTTAAAGAATCGACAGTCAGTCAGCTGCTGATAGTGTTAGAATTCAATCAAATCAAAACAATGCTTTTTCTCTCAACCTGTTGCATTGCTAAAACATAAAAAGTAAAATGTAAATAACAAACTGAAAAGTGAGGTTGGAGCAAATCTTTATTGAATGCTAACGAAAGTGTTAAAAAGTCTCAAAGTCAATAATACTGTGGATTTTCAAAGTAAAAACCTAAATCTTTATGACTTCATTCGTGGCTTCTGTTTTGGCGGAATTTAAGTCAAGTTGCCGGCCGGCGTTTTTGTGGTGTTTTCTAAATAATTCGGGGAAATAAATAGATTTAAAGGATCGGTGTGTGTGAACAAAAGTAAACAAGAAATTTCATCGAGTTCATTGATAATTATTCTCAGATGCAAACAAATCTTTTTGAAGATTGAGCAAAGAAGTGAATCAAGCGTATCTCTTTAGTAAGGAAGTGCAAGACAAGCGTGGGATTTTAAATACAATACAAAAATATTTCATTAAAAGACCCTGGCCGAGGCCACGTCCTTAAAACGGTGGGTACATATATTAAATATAAGCATAAACTCTAGCAAACAATAAAAGTAATAAAAATAATTATTTCAAGCCTTATTCATACATCTAGAAAACTGATCAATTCTGTCGGTATTATTTGCGATTGGTTTCTTAATAAAATGTTCATTAATTTTATGTTAAGTGCACTAATCCGTATTAGTCGGACACAAAGCGTTGCAAGCAATTATAAACGATTCGTTCAACACAAAAGTTCCCGCGAAACATTTCTCTCTGTTCTCTATTTAATATAGTGGTGCAAATCGTGTAGTGTGGAATTTTGTTTCAAATCAATATTTTATATTCTTGCATTTTGGTTTATTCGGTTGTTAGAACTTCAGTGAAAATATAATTCTGTTAAAATGAAAACTTTAATAAAAATAGTGCAAATCTATTTAGGTAAATAGTGAATATTTCTAGTGCCACTTGGAAATTAATTTAATCGAATGTAAGTGAACTTTTGAATATTGTTATATTAAATTGACATTTAAAATATTTTCAAAAAAGCTTACAATTTCAGCTTTTTATACATATCTAAGCTTATAATGTATTCCTCGTTTGGGTTAAGCATGAAAGAATGTTGGCCTTTTAACAAAGATTTTGTATGTCATAGGTACTTCCTTCAGAGTCCAAGATTTCTTATTTCAGGTTTGCTTAAATTGACTGCTGAATATGACCTTTCTGTTGCAGCATTGTAAAGCGAGAAACACAATGGTACGGTCATCAGAGCTCATCAGCTCAAATTTTAATTTATTTCTATATCTGCTAATAGAATAGAATGAAATCTGGCTGTTGAACGCTGATGGCCGTCGCATTGTGTTACCCTTAATGGTCCAAACAATATTTATGTAAAACTTTCATAAATTCTCGCAATTTAGGAAATAGGTATGTACATACAAGACAAAGGTACCTTTACTTTACTCTCTCTGATAACTGGATCGAAAAGAAATGGATTGAAATTATTTTGAATGAGTTTCAGTCTGCTGTAGACGAGACATAATCCACCTTTAATTTTTTATGTATGTACATGGTTCCGAAAACCATGAACACCTTTTTAAAATATCATTATTTTCTGAAATATCTTCCATAAATTCCTTGCAACTTAAGTAACCAGCTCGAACTACCAGCATTGCTTTAATTGTTTCGATAGATAGCTGTGATTTTTCATGAGTCCACATCTTGTTTACAACTCCAAAAATCCTTTCCGTCGATGCATTCGTACCTACCCGGTAAACAAAGAAAATATTCAACTATTTGTCTTAAGGAATATTCAATTTTTTAAGATATGTGAATATCTCTACCCATCTTAAATCTGACGACGCGGATTCATCCTGCCATGACTTTGTTTATTTTCAGTTACATACTTCTTTATAAATGTAATTTCATCAAACAATTCATTTTCATTTATTACATTTTATGTGTTATTTTTTCTTAAATATTCTAAGTTCTGCTGAACTTCATCTCAAACGACTTTAAATCTCAGAAGCACCTAATTGAATACATTAATATCTTTGAACTGTGCCGTCCAAATATCTAAGTATTTATAGCATGTAGTATAGAAATTGAGTGTATGCAATAAAATCCACCTTGATATTTCCTGTTTCCTCCAATATTCTTAAATCATCTCTGATGACAAGCGGTAAATATCCGGAATTTAAACTCTCCTGGAGTTTGATTTTCAAATTATTTAGTATTTCGGCAACTTCCCTAACATTTTTGTTTTCTTCCTCAATAAATTTGATGGTACTATGGAATACAGAATCCTGATTGTGCATAAACTTTAATCAAAGCTCAGAAGTTTCATTTTCAAAAAAATTCTTGAGGGACATTTCTTTATTGAGAGAAAATTCATTTTCAATGGTTCGTAAAGTTGCAAAATCCTCTCTAATGGTGGCATTAGTGCAAGCCAACGAGTTTTACAATACTCCAATAATCTGTTTTACTCTACCTCCTATTTGTCGCGAAATTCTTTGAGCTCTTCTACTCGTACTGTATATATATAAAAGTAGCTGCATGTCTTTTTTACCATTGAATCTACATCAAGAGTCATAAGATCAGCCGCGGTTCTAATGGCATTATTAACTATATGCGCAGCGCAACCAATACCCAATATATTTGGAATTAATTTTGCACAGCACATTCTTTACACCTTTACATGATGCGCCACAAAAATTAGTGTTGGTGTTATCAGCACAAAGTTCAACCAACTTATTTTCAATATAACTTGTTATTGTGTCTAATAACTAATCCGTTATTAAATCGGATGTTTCTCCGGGTAGTGAGGAAAACTCCAACATTCTTACTATAATTCCATGTGCCTCCGTAAAAATTCGTACAAGAATTGGAAACATCTTTGTATCCTTATGATTTGATGCATCAATATAAACAGAAATGAAATTGGCGTCAAGTAAATATTGTTTAAGTTGCACTAGTACGTGGGGCATGAAAGCGTTTTATATTATTGCCTCTGACTTGGTCCTTGCACAGGAACATTTATTTTGAAAGAGGGACCGAATAATTTTTGACGTGCAATCCATAGATCTGAAACTATGATTGTGATAGATGGCGTGGAATGAAAACACTGTTTCTGCAAATAGAAATATTTTTTTCAGCTGTGGTTAGTTGTTGTCTTGTTGTTTCTTTGACGGTGAAGTTAGTGTTAGTTCAAGTTCATTTTGTTTTATTTTATTTAGTTTCGTTTCACAATCCACGGAACTTTTTCCGACTCATTTTACCATTCAAAATAATTGACAATCCCCTTGCTTATGTGCTTGCTAAATTAGCACTGTTACGGAACGAACGAACACACCGGCACTAGGAAAAAATGTGATTAGAACACGTTTGCTAGTGCCAATTTGCTCGTTTCATTCATAGCAGCGCTAATTTAGCAAGCACATAACTTCGGCCACTGACAAATAATGATTTCGGTTTTACATGGGATTTCTTACAACAAATGGGGTGAGGTTAATCGCGGTTCATTCTTGTTTTACCCACCACTGACGACAGTGTGACAACAATGAAAGGGTGAAGAAACTATATTGTAGAAAACAATTGTTATTTAACTCCACAAAGATAACTTAATCTGTAAAATTCGTTGGAGTGGGACTATGTGGGACAATTGGTGGATCCATATCTTATGTGGGAAAATTCCTCAAATGGTGGAACTTTCCCACGCAGTGGGGGACTAAGGCTACAGCGGGCCCTAGGCAAGATTGTAAATCCGGGCCTATTTTTCAGTCATGACACAATCTTTGCTTTTGGTAGTTTGGTTTTAAAGCATATAGTATGTAGTTCTATTTAATTATCGGATTCCAAGACAAAAAAAGGAAAAAAAAATCTTTACATGTACAAAAATTAAATAAACATAATTTATTGAAACAAACAAACACAAACATGATTTATTAAAACAAACAGTAATACTTAAACAAATATACCCAGATTGATTAGTTATATTGCCTTTTTTCTCACTTTCAATTCTGCAAACTCGTCAATTTGTTATTTAATAACTCTTTTTCTATATAAAGTAATTATAAACTATTTAATTTTTGTTGGCCTAATGTGGATCTTAAATTTTTTTTTATTCTGGCCATCACTGAGAATGATCTTTCACCGCTTGCATTGCTTATTGGAAAGGTTAAATAAATTCTCAGAATTACGTTTAAATTAGGGAATGTGGCAATAATATTATTTTGCTGAATAAATGACCACATGGATACAGGCGAAATAATATTTTCTTTACTTATAAAAGTCTTAAATTGTAATACTTCATTTTTCAGTTCTGCTAGGTTTAAATCTTGTTCATAACATTTGAATTCCTCTATTAAAGAGTCACTAACATCGCTATCATGAAAAATTGTTTTGAATTTATTGTTAATAGTTTTATATCCCTCAGATCTTTTTATAATGTTGCTAATTGAAGAATCGCATACAACAAAACAAATATTTACTTTAAGATGTTTGTAGAATGCAAGCATTTTGCACCTGGTGCAATGAAGAATTAAAACAACTTTTTTGCTTGTATGACTGTATTCGACGACAAAATATGAATGACAGCCCGACTCAAGGCCGGAAACAGAACCAAGTACAATATTGAATGCCCTGAATATTAATTATGCTGGCAACTTGACAATATTTCGATAAACTAACTTGGCGGTAAAATTGAGTTTAACATTTGGATTGAAAGAATTTGAAAGATTACGAAATTATTGTCTGACGTGATTAAATTATAAAACTTTATTGATTTAAGGCAACAAAAGATGATGTATGTAATTAGCAAAAAGAAATGATTATATGTTACGATTAATTGCTTTTAGACTCTGATTGTTGATGTCTGTGCTAAGTTGCGACTGTACAATGTTCTTTGCCACTGAATCTTATTTCATGTTCTGGAATTTCATTATGAAATACTTTTCGAATTTTCTGCCGTTTTTTATCATTAGTATATGCAATATCTTTAAGTTTTTCTGCTTCTTTTTCTAAATTGTCAAAATCATCTCTAACAGTTTGTATGAAATCTATCAATGAATCATATATTAAAACTGCTGTATTTAGGGATTCGTCTTTTTGTTGAAGAGTCTTGTTTGAAGCATCTACTCTCTCTAAAATCTTTTCCCATATAGTAAGTAACAGTACATACTCAAATGTATCAAGTTTTTTTTTATGTAACCCGGCAGCTTCGGACCTTGTTAACGGTTTTTCATCTTTGTTTGAGGAAAAATGACGTAAACAATGTTTAATTTCTTCATAATTTTCCTTTAAGGATTTCACAGCATCGGAACAAGCAGACCACCTGATGTCACAAATAGGTTTAATACTCAAGTGTTTGCTCTTATAAAATTTTGTAATCCATTCTACCTATAGAACTTGAAAAAAATACGTACAATTCCTGAACGATATTGAAAAAAGTGGTTATTTCCATGCAACTTTCGGCAGCAGCCAGCGTTTCCAATTAAATTTAATGAATGATTTGCGCATGGTATAAAATGGGCATATTAAACGCATTATCATAATTTTGTCCCCGACAGTTCGTGATGTCTAAATCTATATTATTTAAAAATTCTAAAATAACTTTCTCCATGTTTTCACCAGTATGAGAAAATATAGGTAGAAATCCCAAAAATCTTTCTTTTATACCACTTAGAAGAACATAGCGAATAATGACGGTCAGCTGATCTACGTGAGATATATCAGGCGTTGAATCAATAATTAGTGAGTAAAATTTGGCTTCCTTTATTTCGTTCACTATTGTGAGTTGTAAATCTTTCGATATAATAGAAATAAATTCATCACATATTGTAGACGACATATAGTTTATAGTACCGGTGCCGCAGTTTGCATATTTTTTCATGTGTTCCCGCAAAAATGGATCGAACTCGGATAAATATTCCAAAGCACCTATTGAATTACCATCATTTTCACTAAAAAACACTTCATTTTTACCACGAAACGCTAAAGAGTATGAAGAAATAAATTTGATTGTCGCTACCATACGTTTAAGTACTTCCCTCCAATATTTTTTTTCATTTATAATTTGTTTTTCCAGCTCAGTGTTAATGCGTCCGATAATTTTAGATCTTGTTATAAAAATTAAAATGGAGTTAAAGTGGTTACTGGAGTTTTCATGCTCTGACAATCTTTTATGTTCACTCAGAAAAAAGATATGTAAAAATGAATAAAAATATATATAGAAATAAGAAAAAACGTTTATAGATTTTAGTCAAAATGCATTCTTGTCATTATTAAATGGAATTAAATTCCATTTTGTTTTAAAATGGTTGTATTTAAGTTAAGTATGAATTCATTTTCTTTTTAAATAGTGCCCTATGTTGAATCAAAATGTTAGTTATTTATTCTAACATGCGCATTTTTTATTTTTGACATATAAAAAGTTGTTATTTATAAATAGTTTACTTTAATTTTGACAAGGCATGTGTGTTTTCGTTTTAAATGAAACAATTTGAAACTGATATGAGTATCATTTAACCAATTTCAAAATAAATTGGCTTAACAGGGTGCCTCGATTGGTATATAGCAGGGGTGGCCATAACGCGGCTCGCGAGCCGCATGCGGCTCTTGGAGTCGTGTGGTGTGGCTCTTGTGCATAATTTTGATATAAAAAAACTATAACTGATTAATTTAAAAAAAAATATTTTATTTCATTACAACAAAATTTTAGAAAATATTACATAAAAAAAAAATAGAAAATCTTTAAAAGTTAGATCTGCTTGTTGATGCCTTACGGTTATTGTCCATTTTAGCAGTTAGTCGCTGAAAGTTTGGTTGATGATCAGTTAGGGCAGTTCGCACAAGCTCAGTTAAATGTTTATCAGTTAAAACAGACCTATACTTATTTTTAATAAATTTAAGATTGGAATACAACGACTCGCAAGAATAGGAAGTGCCGAAAATAGATATTATTCTGAGTGCACAATCTTTGGTTTTAGTATATTTTTGTTCCGGAACCTGTTTCCAAAAGTCAATAGTTGAACAACTATTCTGTTTTACTTGCTTCAACCCTTCATCTTCTTGCACCTCCAGTAGTTCTAATTCTAGAGCTGCTACATCCAGAGCAATTGGTGGTGATACAGGGCAACCATTCTTCAAAATGTCAACAAGGAAAGAATTTTCCAAAAATACAAATGCTGGCTTAAGTGCTGTTAAATCACGGAATCTATCGGTAATATCTTCTGCTAGTATGCGCAGCTTGCATACATAATCTGTAATTATTATGTCAAATCCGGGTAAACTTTGTAAAGTTTTACTAAGGCACGTGAAATGAACAAAAGTTTTAGAAACCAGATCTTTCTCGAACAGTTTTAATTTGTTTTGGAAACTGAAGACATTCTGTGCTAAATCAGAAATAAGTTTATTATGTCCTTGTAGAGATAAATTTAATGATTGTAGGTGCTGCACAATATCTGTGAAAAACGCCATATCCATCAACCAGTTGGGATCTTCAAGTTCCGGGAAAGATTTCCCTTTTTCATGGACAAATTGTTTGATTGGTTCCATCAAATTAAAGAATTTTGTTAGAACATTGCTCACTGATAGCCACCTTACTAAACAAAACCAAGAAACATCATCTGGAAGCTCATCGTTTCCTATTTCTTGTATAAAAGATTTGAACTGCCGATGAGTTTTGGCACTTGAGCGTATGTAGTTGACGATTTTTAAAACTACGTCCATAATATGGTCATATTTAAAATATTTGGCTACCAGGTGTTCCCTATGAATGATGCAATGAACTGGTATGAAATTGGGATACAATGTGTCGGTATTTAAAAGCCCCAAAAGACCTTTAGTAGCACCCCTCATAGCTGGGGCGCCATCAGTTGCAATGCTGACTAGTTTTGTAATCGGCACAGAAAGTTTTTCAAGCACAGCATCAAGGGCGTTTTTTATATCTGAACCTTTAGTCGTATCCTTCAGTGCAACAAGGTCTAACAGTTCTTCTTTGATGTCTACATTATTTTTTACATAACGAATAAATATGGCTAGTTGCGGTTTATCTTCAATGTCTGTGGATTCGTCTAGGGCCAGACTAAGTGCTGAACAGTTCATCACATCATTTTGCAAGGTACTTACGATATCATCGCTAATGAGAGAAATTCGTCTTTCCACAGTATGTCTTGATGCAGGGATTTGTTCAATCAATTTATGCAATTTTTTATTTTCTGGATCTAAAGCAGAAATAACTTCAGCAATATTTTTTTTTTATAAACTCTCCCTCTGAGTAGGGGCGTTTTGCACAAGCAATATTAAACGCCATAATAAATCCGGCTTCAGTTGTTACATCTGCCTCTTTAATAAACATTGTCATAACCTTGGTTTGGTTATTAAGTTTTGCTTTTAAAGACAATATTTTAGTTCGCCGTAACTCGCTACCAGCAGGAAATTGTTGGCCGAAAGAAAAGTGATTTGCCTCATAATGACGTTTAAGATTACTGGCCTTGAGCTGTGACAATGTTACTTCACATATCAGACACATCGGTTTTCCGTTTCTCTCTACAAAAACAAAATCCTCTTCCCACTCTACCTTAAATCTCCTGTTTTCGTCTTCATATTTGCGTTTTCCAGACAGCATAGTTACTTTTAATTTTCACTTAATTTTCTTTCACAACTTATAATTTTTAATTTTCACAACTTCTAATTTGCACAAAAATATAATTTGACCACACCTAAACTAGAGGAATTTAAAATAACACTATTTAGTCACAGGCCTACTAATCTACAAAAACAAAATTTTTAACTTTAAAAGATTCAGTTTAAAATTAAATTTACCAGTTAACTAGAAGAATTGGATCAAAGCATTTAGTTATTCTAAGGACATAACCAAAGGGTAAGCCAGCAACGCCTCGCTCAAATTAAAATCAGCGATGTCTGGGACCTGATGTTGGTAAAGCCGCAATATTTTCTTAGAAATTTACTGGAAATTTTTTCCTTAGAATCCCAGGGGGAAACTAAATGCTTTGATCCGAAGAATTTAAAAATCCTATTTATACACACGCCTACTAATCTACGCAAGCAAAATTTTTTAACTTTAAACTGATTTACTTTTAAAATTATAATAATCTTATATGTATATTGTTTTCAAAGATAAATAAATGGCTCTTTAAAATATGCATTTCTAAAATGTGGCTCCCAAAGTTACTATAGTTGGCCACCCCTGGTATATAGCTTTGCAATAAAATGATTGTTTGGTAATAATCATAAATAGGTACATACATAATTATGTTGACAAATATGACTGAAAAAGATATAGGTCTAGTATTTTCAATTAAAATTGGGAATATTTACGAAAAAAATTTATTTCATAATATGTAAGAACTAAAATACATTTTGTTATAGAATGTTAGTTCGAAGCAATTAATTATATTTATATTTTTAATGATAGTATTTTTTTATCTGAAGACTTTTTCTCCAGAACTTAAATAATAAAAATATATTGGCGGTCCATCATTTCATTTCGAAAGCAGTCACTTTAAAACTTCTGTTGACAATGTGGTGTTTGTCTATCGGATGGCTCGAGTTTCCAATCTCTGTTTGGCCATAATTGAACATTTGCTTTCTGTAATTACATGTATCTAACGAAAACAATTTTCGTTCGAATATGAAGTAGTATAAAATCTTAGAAAAGTTATATATGCATATGCCATTATAAATGTCATGCATAATGCATTATTGCATACATGATAACAGCTCAAAGTATTAAAAATTGAATTTTCATTTATACCAGTTACTTTAACATCTCCTTTAGAAATATCTTCATCGTAATTAACTTTGTTTCTCAAGAATTCTGGGTGTTCCTTAGTGTCCATCTGAGTTTCCTGTGTACTTTTTTACATATTCTACAGAAAATGTCCTAACAAAAATCACTCGTTTTTCTTATTATTATTAGTGACAATGTCAATACCTTCATTTTCTTAAAATGTTCGCACAAATTCACTTCAGTTTTTTCAGCTCACACAGTTTTGGGCTTTACGACCTGTTGAAGATGAAAATTTAAGTTTCCTCCATGACCCGTATACAAAAAGCAGTGAGAGTGCATGCTGTACCCGGCACGTTAGGCCTTATATTCCGGGGGTTACCAGTAGGCTGCAGGCAGCTATGGTAGCTGTAGATGTGGCTATTGTTGTTCGGAAATGCAATAGCCAGATTTTTGATTTGGCTATGTAACAATTCCTGGCGGTCGCAAAATCATAGTAGTCGGTTCCATAGTGAACTGCAGGTGCTAACGACTTGAGAGTCCTATCTAGTTTAGCAAACAAACTACAAACGACAGTTTTATTTGTCGTTATGAAAGTTTTGAATGACAACATCAAGAAGGGTTTGCCCATATCTCCATTTTTGAACTTGTATTTGAAATTTTTATGAAAAAGCCGAAGGATTTGTCCATTTAAATCCATTTTTGAAATTTTATTTAGTACTGCTATGAAAAGACCTTGTACCAAATTTGAGCTCTCTAATTAGTTCTCTTTTTCTATAATCATATCTTATTAATTAAAAATCACTTACCAAGAAAACGAATCCCAGAGGGAAGGTTTGAATATGACACAATTATATATACACAGAACAACACAAAACTTCGGCAGCTCCAGATTTGAAAATTTCTGAAATGTTTTCTTTCAGAAATGTCAATATAGGCGCGTTCATTATTTCAGGTATAGCTTCTTTAATTTCATTTCTGTACTGTATAGTAGATGGCTGTACTTGAATTTTTCTTGTTATTTACAAGTTTAAAACTCCATTTAGATCTCTACTCTTGGGCTGCTCACTAGAGTGTTATTTTGAACGCAGGATTCTAGTTTTCTTATTCAATTTATACCAGAAATCCTGAATACTTGTTTAATAATATTGTATTCCTACAATCACCTCGACATCGTAATATCATGCTGCCTCGTATAAATTACAGTATCTTAGAGCACTCTTACTTTGTCCAAGCTTCTAGATTATGGAACTCTCTTCCTGCACACATTCAGCGTGCGGGTACTGTTGGCACATTTAGGAGGTTAATAGAGGAGCACATTAGCTATTAAGTATTAAGTATAATCAATAGTTTATTTCTTTTATTAGTTATATAATTGTTTTTACTTTCTCTTATATTATTTCTTCCATTTCTTTGTTTTCTTATTTTATTTTGTAATATTAGTTAATTTTAGCTCCTTGTTTTGTTTGTTTTTTTTTTTTTGCTTTTTTGTATTTTGTTTGATTATCCATTTTAGTAGTCCTTGTGTACTTACTTAATTCTATTATTTATCTGAATTCATATTACCTATTTTTAAGTGTACTCTAAAAGATTGTAAATCTTGTGTACTCTCCTTGTTTCATATAGAATAAATTGAAAATTGAAATTGAAATTGAATAGAAGAAGTTTTAATGACTGGATAAGATTATTGATTTTGTTTATTGTTATTTAACCTATATATCAGGGGTGTCCAAGCTTCACTCCAAGAAGAGCCGAATTCCAATAATCTGTCGTGACGGGAGCCAACATAAAAATAAACTATCAAAAACATCAGTTGGTATGGAATTTTTATTTTTTTGAATACGTCTTCAAACATATACATACACAGTACTCAAAATAATATTCTAGTGATAGCTGATATATGAACATAAGAGAAAGGCACATGTCTATATAGAACACCGAAAAGATTTTGAGAGGAACTTAATACAAAAGGCAAGAGAGAAGTTCTTGACAATGATTGTGTGAGCATAAGTTTTAGTTCTCTGTTGGCTAGAAGTAATATATTTAAAAAAACAAATTAATGTTACATTTGAGGGTAAAATGACATATTACATATGTGGGCAAAATGAAACAGTATGTCATTTTACCCACAAACGTAATGAATAAACACGGTTAGTTTTTTTTTAAAAGATCATATTCCCAAGCAACCAAATTTTACACACACCTTACACTCTTATGTTACCCCTCTTACCAATCAATTGTAGTAAGTTTCTACAAAATCTCATACAGTTTAGTTCTCTAATTTGTACAATTAAATTGTAAATTGAATAGAAATGGTAGGCAACTATAAGAGGAAGAGTAATCGTCAGAGTTGGGACGAAAAGGCAATGCAAAGTGCCATTGATGCTGTGAACAAGAATGAAATGGGTTGGATGAAAGCAGCAAAAACTTATTGAGTTCCACAGGCAACTTTAAGGAGAAGAGCTTTGGAACGAATAAACAGGAACACTTGGGCTTGTAAATGACACCGGCTGGATGACAGGAGAGCTATTTTTGAAGTGGTTGCAGCACTTCAAAGAATTCGCCAACCCCACTAAAGAAAATAACGTGTTACTTTTACTTGACGGTCATTCAAGCCACAAAAGTATTGTTGCAATTAGCAACCGAAATTATATTTTTATAAAAATAAATACAAACGATATAGTTTGTAAAATATAAACAAATATATAAAAAAACTAAGAAATATATATAATTTGGAAAAAAAAAGAAGAAAAAATATATAGTCCCTGGACAGCCTATTGCTACCACCTGAAAATTTTGTCTTTTTTTGTTTAATTTGGGAGGAATTTACTTAAAAAATGAAAACGAAAACAAACAAAAACCCTTATATGAAACATATTTTTGTATTTTTTATAAACTCACTAGTTTTTTTTAAATTATGTACATTTGAGATATTTTTGCTATCGATATTTTGTTGTTCCCCCTTTATTTTTAAGAACTTCTTCTATTCTTCGGGGCATACTGTCGATGCACGCTTTAATGCAGGATCTTATATCTGGATCACTTTGCCACACATTTTTAATATTTGGAATTAATGCTGCTGTTACGTACCTTTTTGGGACTGGCAGAATTCGTATCCAAACACCGTTTTCTCTGTTTTCACTGTGGTAATCTTTTTACTATTTCTAATAGTGTATCAAACACTCAATGGTATACCAGAAGTCAAACACAATCTTTTAATTTTTTGTTATTCTTTATAATTAACCATTCACTTCTCAGTATAATTCACAATTTTTTTTTATTTTCTTAATTAAGATTCACAAACTGACCCCTTATAATAACTACTACTGCTTCTTGCTTTCATTAATTTCTCTTTTTTAAGCTTTGGTTTTAAATTCACCGTTTTGTGTTTGACAACCCCCTTTTTTTTCTTACAACCGTAGGCCAGTGTCCATGCCGACCGAAGTTTTTTTTAAATCGAACACCAAAAAACCGAGCTCACCTTTCGATGGGTAATTACAACCGCCACGTACCTAATTTTTTAAAACACAACTCGTTTTACTTATTTAAAATTCGACTGCCTCTCTATAAAATCTTACTGCCGCGTTCTCCACGAGATTTTTTAACCAACTCCGCTCTTGATCACTTTTGTCGCGATCAAGAGCCTTCGTTCAGGGTAGAAAATGCATAGTTGCATTTTCACCCTGAGAAAATTTTCATTTATTCTGGACTTGATTAAACAAGTCCAGAATATTTTTTCGTTGGACGGAGGTTTGGAATTTGATGCTTTGATAAACATCCGCTACCGTTCTGTCGTTCTGAAATCGCGCCGCGCATATACATACAATGTATTTCGGCGGCGCGCATTTCTCACGACGAAAGCTTTTTTGTGATATGTATGTACGTTCGTACATACATATTGAAATTTTCACGACAAATCGTACTGAAGGTACGATTTGTCTTTTGCTTTATTTTTTTTTAAAGTGTGCCGCGTTGACAAATTTTGTTGAAGACAAAATTTGTCGCGAGAGTATTTTTTGGACCTTTTTTATTTAAATTTTTGATATTTAATATTTTTGTTTTTCTGGGAGTCGTCTCCGCAGGAATGTCGGTCGCCATACATCCATTGGGATTGTGTGTTGGGTTTGTGTATGTAACAATTCCTTCCCCACACGAAAAATATGAGTATTCTTTGAAGAGGAATACTCATGGTGTTGTTATATTGTATGGCTTATCTTTTTTTTTCCTTGTCAAGCATTTTACAGGCTGAAGTGGGTTTTTCTTTGGGATGCTGGAGTTACTTGGCTTTGATTTTGATTCAGTTGATATTTGAAACTGAGGCGGAGTTCATCATGCTATTTGCACAAAAATTGAGCAACCAACCTTTTTATAGTCCCGAGGGACGAAGTACCGTTCTGTATGGGATATGTGTTGTACACGTAATACCCGGCTGGGTTGGCCCCATACGTTTGGTGCTCCGCAGGCGGGGCGAGCGCCCCCTGACCATTTGGGCCGGGGATGCTGAGAGCGGCCGCTTCTACCAGGTCCGGCTAAATTTATACCCTCATCAAGGCCAATCCTGGACTGCCGTAGGTGAGTGTTTTAATAGTTTTTTGAATTGTTATTCAAATTACTAACCTGCTTTGTTCTTCCAGGTGGTACCTTGGTACTCAGTGGCGTTCACGGGTTATGTGCCTGTTGCTGGCCCATTTTCTCGGATCCCTTGGCCGAAGTGGTGCAGATGTACACGGCGACCCCTCCCCCAGGGAATCTGAACACCACGGTAATGTGGAGTGACGACGATGAAGATGAATATGAGGACTGAAGTTTGCCCTCCATTATCTGGCTCCCGGTTTACCAAGTTTTATACTATACTTTCTCTCTTCTTTTTCCTGTGTTTAATTTCATTCTAGTGTAACTCCGGGGGTGGGGTGAAAGGCACTCGGCCTTTCCTCCCATTTCTCCTTTTTATTGTATAAAAAAGTTTTTTTTTTTTTAAAATAAAAACTACGTAAAGCGATTACCTTTTTATGTGTGTTTTTGTGTTTTTTTTTTGTTTTTTTTTTTTTTGGCTTTTGATAATGTTCTTCCTTTTGGTTGCTTCTATTGGTTACACCTACGTTGTACGGTGGCGAGAGTTTGAGGTTGGTTTTCTGTTTTAGGTTTACTTAGGGGCTAAAGCCCGGTAGATACATGATTTTTTCAGATTGTACATGACAAAGGAAGCGTGTCAGTGTCATTATTTTCAAGTATTCGGCCGAAAAAAACTATAAACTGAAATGAGTGCTGTGAAAATATAATTTGCATTTGAGAAATGTTAAATGTTCCTCATAGTTTACTTGTTTAGTTTCAATTGGAGATGGAGTACTTTCATAAATCGTAGTTTATTCTTTTATCTAATTCGAAATCACGGAGAAATCGCGAATACATATGACCTTTATGTAGGTATAGTAACAATAAACGAGAAATCTTTGAAAAGTCGATATTGAGCCGCCATTTCGGTACGAATTAGTGATCTTTTTGTTTCGTTTTTGGCTCGAAATCGAGTGGAGAATAACTTAGAGATTGAAATCAAACTGCGATTGAGCGAGTCATTTCCTCCTCAATATATTTATAATCGTATACTGTTTGTTGGGATCGCCCGCTTGCACGAATTCATTTATTTATGGTACACATATAATTTTTGCTGTGGTAGGAATCTACATACACATATGTCGGTACTACGAAAGTCAGAAAAAAAACAATTTTGTAACAATATATAGGTAATTCCCGGCGCAAACACCATCCAGTAGCCAAAATCGGCAACTGAAAAATAAAAATATTTTCAGCCGCCGATTCAACCCGCGGGCAGGTGTTTGCACCAAAAATGATATATATATTTTGAAAAATGATATTCTATAGAATAATCTTGTATATGTTGTCTTTCAATGCCTCGGGAACCTCTATCGGAAGTTTTTGCAATCTCGTGTTTTATCTCTAAAGGAACAACAATTATTATTTTCTTTGTTACAATTTCTTACTGTTTTATTTATTATTTTATTTCTACTACTTTCTTTATTATTGTTATTGTGGGTGCTATTTTGGCGGCTCGGATTCGGCGGTCGGTTCGGCTAGGCTGTTACATTTTGGTGATTTAATTTTCTAATTTTTTGAAAGGTTCTTACCTCTCTTTTCTTATTTTGTTGTTCTCTACCTCAGTTAACAAATTTTTGTTTTTCTGATTAGCTTGTACGTATTTGTTACAATTTCTTACTGTTTTTATTTATTATTTTACTAGTTTAATTCTAATCCTATAACCATTTCGTTGTTACCTAGTAGCCTGGTATTAATGTTTTTTTTTTTGTTAATTTTATACATTTTTCTTTTTATATGCATTTTTTGTTCTCTTTAATTCCAACATTTCTACTACCTATTTTTATTCATTCTAACTTAACTTAATTTTAATACATTTTTTCCTTTTGACACCTTAGGTCTGTTTTATTTATGTTTATATTTTTACTACAATTTGTTTTGTTTTTATGCTTTGTAATGTGTCCAGGTCTACTTTTTCTGCAAGTTCTACTTTTATTTGGTGAGCCATGTGGACAGTGTCCGTGTTCCGTTTTTTAAACAATTTGGACTGATTTTGTTTTGGGGAGGCTTCTGGCTCGCCTTAAACTGGGTTGGGGAGCGGGAGTTCGCTCTTCTAAAGGAATTCCCTCTGATGAAATTTCGGGGTTACCTTGTGGTTGATTTTTCTGTTGTCTCATCTTGATGACAACAGGGTTAAGATATTTTACTGCCACAGCGATCATTATGGCCAGAACTAGTAGGCTCGTAAATGATAGAGAAGTTGTCGACAGGATATGGGAGTTTTTACTTGATATCTTTTCTTGGTATTTTATAATTTTGTTTCGGATTTCTTCCAGCGAATGGGTGTCGGTATAAATTGATTTATGGATATTGTCTCCCGTTAAGATTTCGATTTTCCCCAGACTGTGGTTTTGAGTTCCTTGTAAAATTTCAGTCAGGTTTACGTTGAGTAGAGAGTGGTTGAGCTCAGGAAACTGATTCGGCTGGATAATTTTTAGTGGAAATTTACTCTGACCTTCGTATTTAAGCACTTTGTCACCTATTTGAACTTGACATGTTTGCGTTATCTCTAATATCCCTTGTCCTTCCAGTTTCGAGATTACAAGGTGATCTGGACATGTGATGTGTAGCACCGTGGAGGTGATAAAAGAAAATAGCCACGTATTGGGCTTACTTAATTTGATCAGCATGTCTTTTTGTGGGATTTGTACTCTGGTCTTGCATTTGGGCACTTCATTTAGAGGGTTGTATAGCAATTTAATGGCACATTCGTTGGACGTTGCCGCTTTGATTATAGGCGTGTTCAGCCGGCCTACATACGTGTTTTCTTCCAAATTACTTGTTATTTTTTTGAAATTTTTCATGTCATCGCCTCTTAATAAGAGAAATTCCTGAGTTTTTTCGCTATTGGCTATGTATGAATAACCAGGGTCTGGAATTAATGAGTAATTTGCTGACTTGGATACAGGATAGCATTGAATCTGTTGTAGCCTCATTTTTGGCAGATTGAAAATTGGGAGAGTAATCTCACCACCAATTTATTCTGCATAAGGAGCGACTGAGCTCCTGCTGTCTGATATAGGACAGATAGACAATTTTGGTCATTTGGGCAATTCGAGGCCGTCTTGCGGTATATCTCCAACAGATTTTTGGGAGACATTAGGAGTGGATGAATATGATTGGTTTTACTAGCCATTATTATATCCAGGAGGGCTTGTTGTCGATATTCAACTTCGATGATTTGGAGCAATAAGCTTGATATAATCTCTTGTCTCAGTTGCCTCCTAGTTAAATCATCGGCCACATGGTGGAGATCGTTTACCTGGTGGGCTATTTTTTGTTGTCTGTCTATTAACATTGCCAGCGGTTTTTGAATCTTTTCCAAGGTAGTTTTTACAACACTGATTTGTTGTTTCTCTAGCTCGGCTAGGGCTTGTGTATTCGATTCAAGTTCTTCTAACCTGCTGTAAATTTCTTTTTCGTTGTTGCTGTCCATAGTTCCAAACAAATAGTGCATGGCATTGCCTATTCCATCAAATAGCGATCTGGCCTTGCGTTTTCCTGGTACTAGTTCCCTAATAGTTTCCGTGCGCTTTCGTACGCTGTCTATAATAGCGTGTATGTGTAGTTGCTGCACGTTACAGAGGTCTTCTGGGTTTGTTATATTTATGCAGAGTTTATGCACTAAGTGCTCTGCATATTCTGCTAGCTTTATCTGTGCATCTAGTTCATCCAAGTCTATCTCGGTGAGGACATTCCAGGTGTCATGATATACCATCAGATTTCCTAGGTCCTCGAAAAATATACCCGAGCCATTTAGCTGGGTTATTACATAAGGTTTGTCAGCGGTTGCTCCAGTTGTGTACTGGATGAAGAGGACAACTATGCTGAATTTTAGCGCCATTTCTGTGGACAATTCAGGAGAAGAAAACAATCCTTTAAGCATACTTGTACGTACATTGTGCCGATTTAGACTTGGCAGTGGAGTGACTCCACCGCAAATGTTTATGGGGAGGTATTGAAATGAGGTTTAATGGACACTATAGTAGGAATTTCAAGTCAACCTGGTTCATTTTTGTTTGATATATTTTTATTCGAAATATGGTTTCAAACGGTTATTATGTACCGTTACCGTTCGCTTACCAATTTTGATTGTGGTATTCACATCACTTGGTATTGCGATTACCTGATAAGGTCCTACCCAGATTTGGGAAAGCTTATGTTTTCTGCTTTCATTCTTGATGAGGACCTTGTCTCCTACATGGAAAGTTAGGGGCCGTACTGTCTTATCGTAGTACCCCTTTGAGCGCTGTTTACTTGCCAATAAGTTCTTTCTTGCCGTGGCATATGATTTTTGGAGCTTATACTTCAGTATGTGATAGTAGCTCTCATGATTGTAAACGGGTTCGGGATCCCGTTTTAAATTTGATGGGACATCCGCTGTGAAGCCGTATAGGCAGTCCATTGGGGTAAGTTTAGTACCCTCGTGTACACTATTGTTATACACGAATGCAGCGGTTCGTAGGAATTGGTCCCATGTTTTGGGATTTTCGTCTACGATTGTTCGCAGGTATTCAATCAGTGGCCTGTGGGCACGCTCTAGTGCTCCGTTAGACTGTGGGTGGTATGCCGAAGTCTGTAACTTCTTTACCTTTAGAAGCTTACATACTCTTTTGAATAATTCACTCAGGAAATTTGTTCCCTGATCGGTGAGTATTCTTTTGGGTATGCGATAGCGCGTAACGATTTCATCAAAGAAAACTTGCGCTACTGTGACTGCTTCTGCATTAGGTATTGCATACCAGTCGACAAATTTTGTTAAATTATCTTGGAAGGTCAAGATATATTTGTTACCTGATGTGGTCTCTTCTAATGGACCTACAATATCGAGGTAAACTTTGTCGAACGGTTGCTCTGCGATGTCCGTGATAACCATTGGCATTTTATATTGTGGAGATGCTTTCATCGTCTGGCACTTTGGGCATTTTTTAATGTATTTTTTAATATCGCTAAGCATGTGTCTCCACCAATACTTGCGTCT
Source organism: Dioctria linearis (assembly GCA_963930735.1). NCBI lineage: Eukaryota > Metazoa > Arthropoda > Insecta > Diptera > Asilidae > Dioctria > Dioctria linearis. Next base: position 256,166,601 of record OZ005740.1, on the reverse strand, counting down.
TATGCGTTTGTAAGTTTTTATGACACCTTGATGGCCACCAAATGGAGAATCGTGATAATCATTTAAGATTGTTCGGATTTCCGTAGTGCTCGTGATAACTTCGGGTGTCTTGCCAGTACTTACTTTTTGCTCAGGCGATGCTGGGTTTAGTGTTTCCGCCTCAGTGTGTTGAATTTCGTTTTGGTCCGCTTTCGTGTGCTCTTCTGTCTCCACACTGGAGCTATTTAATGTCTCTTGAGCCTTTTGCTTCTGAGCTCGAGTCACGACGAAACAATGAGCGGATTTCTTCTTTCTATTGTTATTTGTGGAATTGTTTTCCTCCACATCTGAGTCCATCGTGTGGTGGACTAGGGCTTCTACCGTTAAGGTATTGCCTAAACTGTCTTCTTTTAATGCTTGAGGGATGCGACTTAGTGCATCGGCATTAGTGTTGTACTTCCCTGGTTTATATTCGATGTTGTAATCGAATTCAGATAATTTGTGGTGAAATCTCACCAAACGGGAAGTAGGGTCTTTCACATTGAAGACACCTTTGAGAGGTTTATGGTCAGTATAGACCGTGAATTTCCGGCCTTGAAGATAGCACCTGAAATTCTTGGTAGCCCAGACAATAGCCAATAACTCTTTCTCTATAGTAGAGTAATTTCTTTCGGCTTTGTTTAATGTGCGGCTTGCATAGGCAATGGGCTGGTCCTTTCCGACTTCTCCTTGAGAAAGAACAGCTCCTAGAGCCTCGTTACTTGCGTCTGTAGTGAGATTAAAAGATTTCGAAAAATCTGGGTAAATTAAAAGTGGTGGAGAAATTAAAGCATTTTTTATGCTTTGGAATGCTTCTTGGCATTTCTCTGTCCAAGTGAATTTTACATCCTTTCGGAGTAAATTTGTGATTGGACGTACAATTTTGGAGAAGTCTGGAATGAATTTCCTGTAGTAATTGGCAAGTCCTAAAAATGACTGGACTTGCCTTACTGTTCTTGGAACAGGAAATGTTTGGACGCAGGCCGTCTTACTTGGGTCTGGTAGGGCTCCTTCGCTAGAACATTTATGTCCTAGGTAAACAACTTCTCTTCGTAGAAACTGGCACTTTTCTGGCTGCAGTTTTAAGTTGTTTTCTCTCAACTTATTGAAGACTTTCCTCAACTTTTCGTTGTGGTCGTTTAAATTTTTACCATAGATGACAATGTCATCTAGGTAGACAAAACATTCGAGGCCTTGTAGGCCTGTTAGGACGAAATTCATTAGGCGTTGAAATGTGGCGGGGGCTCCTTTGAGCCCGAATGGCATACGCTTGAACTCGTAGTGCCCATAACTTGTGCTGAAAGCAGTTTTATGTCGATCTTTTTTGTCGACAAGGACTTGGTGATAGCCGTTGGCCAAATCGAGTGTGGTGAAATACCTTGCGTGACCTAGTTGGTCGAGAATATCCTCGATTCGGGGTAGCGGGAATGCATCTCCAATTGTCTTTTCGTTTAATTTACGAAAATCGACAACGACGCGCCACCTTTTTTCACCGTCAGGTCCCGCTTTCTTGGGGACAACTAGTAGAGGCGAATTCCAAGGGCTCTTACTAGACTGGACTATCGCGCTGTCTAGCATTTCTTTTAGCTGCTCGTTGATGACTTTCCGCTGTGTTTCAGGTAAGCGGTACATTTTTTGATTGATTGGTGCTTGATCTTGCACCAATGGAATATTATGCGTTATCGCATTTGTATAGGTGAGTTTGTCACCTTTGAGGAAGAAGATATCGTTATACTCTTCGCAGAGTTCTGATATCGAAATTTTTTCTTCCGCGGTTAAATTAGGGTCTAGGCTGAGTTCTGGCTCTAACCTAGAAATACGCGGATATTGTTTTGGGTCGTCCGGAGTCTCATTATCCGGGTATAGATATCGTACATGTTGTAATATTGCCGTTTTGTCGGCTGAACCTTGGTTTGACTTACTCTTCCTTTTAGGTTTTTGACCTGTAAATAGATGAGGATTTTGCGATTGCTTTTGAGGCTGTATTTCGTTGCTCTTAATAATTGACAGGGTATTTGCTTCCTGCCTTGTTGACGGCTGAGTTTGGTACACCTGTGTGGTCTTTGCCTTAGGTTGTGTGGGATACTCATGCGCGTCAATGCTACTGCTTTTTGACCATGTAGAATTTTTTGTGTTGTGTGACGGTGGAGTAATATGCACCTTTAATATAGGCTTTAGCGACTCGCTACCGTTTTTATATGGCCGTTGTTTGTTTAAGAGTGATTTATGCCTCGGGATTTTGGACGGAAGAGTTATATGCACCTTTTTGGCAGGCTTTAGACACTCAGTTCCGTCTCTTGTGTTGTTTGATATTGCCTCTAAATTTGGTAGTGGAATGTGTGTTCTTTTGTGGTCTTTTGTGTGTGTTAATGGGACTATGATGTAGTCGTTTATTGGAAATAGCTGTAACTTTAAGCTATGTATGACTACTTGATGACTGTTAGCGTTGAGAATACTGACCAGCACTAATTCTTCTCCAGATGACAGCAAACTGTTTGCCAAGAAGACTCCATCGCTTATCTCTTGTGATAAACAGAGCATTTCTTCTTGAGTTTGTAACGGGACTGGGGCAACAATTTGAGAGCGCGCAGGTATGCAGATTGGTTCCTTAAAGGTAACCAATTGCTGCTTGATTTCATCGGTCTCTTGTTCGCCCAGACAGCCTTTTTCACATTCCTTGGGCTCTTTTGGAGCTTGACAGCCAGCTTTTCTCGTTTGAGCAGCCTTGAAGACACTGCAGGTGGATAGTTCAGCCTGTTTAGACTCTACCTCTTCTGCAAGTGTTCTTACTACGACTCCTTTTTCAGAACGTGGCTTGTCCGTTTCAAACTCTAAGGGCAAAGCAAATTCGTCTGGATTAGTTTCCGTGCGAGGAAACCTTAGTGCCTTATTAGGACCCTCAACGTTACAGTTTTTTGCTAGGAAATCATTTCCTAGAAGTCCATATCGGAAAGGCCAGGCAAGTTCTTTACGACTTGAAACTTGCAGGGAATTTTGTTTTTGAAAACGAAGTTTCCCTGGCAATTTCCCAGCGTCTTTCCGGTACCAAATGGGGTCTGAAGTGTACATGCCTCATTGTGGTTAATTTCTTTGAGATCTTTTAATGACCTTTTCTTTATTATACTAACCTCAGCGCCTGTGTCTACTACTAGTTTAGTTTGGCCGTTCAGGCCTATGTCTAAGGATAGTTTTACTGTAGCGACACTGGAATCGGGCTGCTGAGGGGACCCTATTTTATTAGACGGGAGATTTATAGTCGAGCCGGGGAGTTTTGGGTCGACTGTACGTCGTTTCCCTGACTCCGGGCCTCCCATTTACGTTTTTGTTGGCAGTTATTTACTGCATGTCCAGAACGACCACAAAATTCACACTTTTTTCTTACGTTATATACTCTGGAATTGTTATTGGAATTCTGCGGCTCTCTAGGGCGTTGATTCGATGGTCCACCATTGTTGTGTGGTCTCTGGAAACTATTATTGTTTTTCCTGCAGTCACGCACGTCATGGTTATACATTTTACAGTTCACACAATAGGGCGTATTTTTCCTTTTGAGGCAATCAGCATATGTGTGGCCTCTTAGATTACAAAAACTACAACTGATTTTATTTAAATAATTATTTTTATTTGGTACATTATAATTTTTATTAGGTGATTTTGGCTCCTGTTTTATATTTGCCTGTGTGAACTGTGATGGAAATGTACTGGTGCTTGCATTGGTGGGCACACTGTTTTGCCAGGTATCCTGTGCGCATGGTATTATGCCTGGATTATATATGGGGTAATTTGCAGGCGAATTATTTAGAATCCCTTGCGGATTACTCATCACAGGTGCATTTATTGACTGTGGTATTGGGTTCTGCACTGTACTGAATTGAAAATGCCCTGGAGGTTGCAGAAATAGAGCACTTTGCTGGAGACGCTCCATGTCAAGCGCTCTTTGTACGAGGTCATCCACCGTGCCGTCTGTCATGGTCAGAAGGTATTGGCACATATACGGGTTATTGACTCCTGTTTTTAGTGCGTTTTTCGCGAAGTCTTCTAGCTGTGTTTTCACAGCGGGGGCTGCTGTAGCGCCATATTTGGACTCTGCTGCTTCATTACAGAGTGCCAGCATTTGTTTCACTCGTGCCGTGAAGGCTGTGAGGTTTTCCAAAGGATACTGCCTTGTAGTAATTAATTTATTTACCAGTTCCTGATAAGTTTCCCTAGGCAGGTATGTACGATTTAGCCGTTCTTCTACCTCTTTGAAAGTAGTAGGCATATTTGCGGCAAACAGCTGGTAAGCTTCGCCTCGAAGTCTGGTGGGGAAGATTTGCAAAAATGCCGATAGTTCCTCCACCGAAATGCACTGGATTACCTGCCTGCAGCATCCTAGGAAAGTTTGGAGCTCCAGGCTCAATTTTGGGTGCTGCTCTCCCGAGAATAGGGGAACGAGCTGGGCAGTTAACTTGGCGATTTTCGCGTAATCTGCCATGTTTATATTGGGGATTCTGAAGCTTAAGTTTGATACTTTTGGGGAGCTAGTTTCTTCTATGCTGGTTTCCAAAAGGGAGTCGCCCAGCCAATTCAATAGGATTTCACTCACGGTGGAATCACTGACACTGTCTTCAATGGCACCTTCTCTTAATTCTACACTATTATTTGTAATTTCTGGTTCGAGAGAGTGCGAGAGTTCCCCAAACTGTTTTAAGCTTTCTTTAAATTTTTCCGTACTTTCTTTGAATTGCGCGATTTGCTCAAGACGCCGTTCACGGGTCTTTTTGAGCTGTTTATCGATAGAATCGCACTGTATAACAGAAAGTTCGGAGGAGTCTCGCACTTTCCCCTCCAGATATTTTAAATAATTTTCTAAGTTTAAATTAGAAGGTCTTACTTGTGGGGGACCTGTAAGGATTGTCCCACTCCTTAATGTTACTCCTGGTGCTGTTGAATTTGTTGGGGGTGTTTGATTAGCACCCTCTGTTGCAGATGTTGCTCCCTCGTTGCCTCCTTCGTACCGGGACGGATCTTCCTGTGCGTCGCCCGGTGAGGAAGATTGTTGTGGAGTTGGTGGAATTTGTGAGATTTCCGGCGGCGTCTCCTGGTGGGAGCTTTCCTCGCTCATGGACCACCGTATGTAGAATTTGCAGCTAGGGGGGCTTCTGCCGTCTTAATTCCCTTGGTTCAAATTGAGAGGGGGGCTTATTGCCTTCTTCGAGGTCCCTCTCAATTCAGGATCGCTGGTTTTTGTGATTGAAGTTCTTTTGCTGCCGGGGGGGCCCGTGGCCTTCTTAAATTCCCCTGGATAAAAGCTGAAAGGGGGGCGCGTTGCCTACTTCGAAGTCCCTTTCAGCTCCGGATCGCAGATTGTCGGTTGAGGATTTTTCCTTCAAGTTTCGCTTTGAAATTTTCGGCTGTGGACGTCTTATGTTCCTGGGCTGGGATGAAGCCCGCTATTGTCCCACGTTGGCACTTTGTGCTTTGATGAGGGGGTGGCTGCGTGTTTTTCAAACAGAGGCAGTTAAAGCTGTCCGACCCCGAGCGTTGGGAGCCGACTAGATCGAAATACTCCTGAAGCCAGACTCAACTTCAGGCGAAGGGTAGGGTGTCTTGCCCAGTATTCGATTTCGTCCTCAACTCCTTTTGATTCGTAGGATAGAGGGTTTTCGAGCGCTTATACTTTTGTTTTTTGTAAAGTAGGCTTCCTCTATCCTACCGGCTGCGCCAATTTTGTTACGTACCTTTTTGGGACTGGCAGAATTCGTATCCAAACACCGTTTTCTCTGTTTTCACTGTGGTAATCTTTTTACTATTTCTAATAGTGTATCAAACACTCAATGGTATACCAGAAGTCAAACACAATCTTTTAATTTTTTGTTATTCTTTATAATTAACCATTCACTTCTCAGTATAATTCACAATTTTTTTTTATTTTCTTAATTAAGATTCACAAACTGACCCCTTATAATAATTACAACTGCTTCTTGCTTTCATTAATTTCTCTTTTTTAAGCTTTGGTTTTAAATTCACCGTTTTGTGTTTGACAACCCCCTTTTTTTTCTTACAACCGTAGGCCAGTGTCCATGCCGACCGAAGTTTTTTTAAAATCGAACACCAAAAAACCGAGCTCACCTTTCGATGGGTAATTACAACCGCCACGTACCTAATTTTTTAAAACACAACTCGTTTTACTTATTTAAAATTCGACTGCCTCTCTATAAAATCTTACTGCCGCGTTCTCCACGAGATTTTTTAACCAACTCCGCTCTTGATCACTTTTGTCGCGATCAAGAGCCTTCGTTCAGGGTAGAAAATGCATAGTTGCATTTTCACCCTGAGAAAATTTTCATTTATTCTGGACTTGATTAAACAAGTCCAGAATATTTTTTCGTTGGACGGAGGTTTGGAATTTGATGCTTTGATAAACATCCGCTACCGTTCTGTCGTTCTGAAATCGCGCCGCGCATATACATACAATGTATTTCGGCTGCGCGCATTTCTCACGACGAAAGCTTTTTTGTGATATGTATGTACGTTCGTACATACATATTGAAATTTTCACGACAAATCGTACTGAAGGTACGATTTGTCTTTTGCTTTATTTTTTTTTAAAGTGTGCCGCGTTGACAAATTTTGTTGAAGACAAAATTTGTCGCGAGAGTATTTTTTGGACCTTTTTTATTTAAATTTTTGATATTTAATATTTTTGTTTTTCTGGGAGTCGTCTCCGCAGGAATGTCGGTCGCCATACATCCATTGGGATTGTGTGTTGGGTTTGTGTATGTAACACTGCCTTGTTAGGGTTTTGCAACCTTTTAACCTTGGATTTCAAGCTTTTCCATACGTTTTCTATAGCTTTGAGATCCGGTGAGTTTCCTGGCCATGGAAGAACTGGGACATGTTCATCTTCAAGGAATTTTTTGACTTTTTTGCCGTATGGCACGGCGCATTGTCATCCATGAACCAAAACGATCCTCCATGTTCACGTAAAGATGATATAGAAGGCAGGAATATGTCTTTAAGGACATGAATATATTGGTCCTGTCTCATGGTGCCTTCTACAATGTAGAGTGGTCCGGGCCCCTGGCCGCTTATTGAAGCCCATACCATTACAGATAATGGAATTTTTGTCGTTCTTAATAAGCAGCGTTCCTTATACCTCTCTCCTGGCCTCCTCCGAACGACCAAAGACGTTTCGGACATCGCTTTAATGACGCACTCATCAGAGAAATGAACCTGTTAAAATTCGAAGAATAACTAATTATTACGTTGGCTCCTTTATTTGGGGTAGTGAATTTGTTTTTATGATTTACCTTCTGTCAGTCACCAAGAGTGAAACTTTCATGCTGTTTCGCCCAAAGGAATCTAGCTTTTTGCATCCTTTTTGTTAAAAGCGGTTTTTTAGCTGGTCGCCTGCAGAGCAGGTTTTCAGCTAATAGTCTGCGTTGAATGGTCCCCTCAGATATATCAGTACCACTCTCCAATAAAGCGCTTCGTATTGCTCTTTTTGTAATAAAAGGATTCTGTTCTACTAGCGAAACAATTTTTCTGTCCGCCCGTGGAGTTGTTTTGCGAATGCCTTTGCGATTTTCCCTTTTGTTAAGTAAAGGGTTCACGTTTTCCTTTACAGCCTTGGAGAGTTTAAGGACTGTGGGGTGGCTTACACCTTCTAATCTTGCGATCTCCCTCGCTGAATGTTTTCCACCTCGCAGTAGATTAACAATCCTCTCTTTCTGTGTCCTAGACAAATCTGATTTTGAACCCATTTCTAAGAGTATCATAACAGTATAGCGACATTTATACTATGAGAGTAAAGTTAAAATAAAACAGATATACAAATACTTACGCACCCGTAATTTGAACTAAAAGTATTGAAAGGGTCAAACAAAGAATTTAAGTACATAGAAGATTAAACAATTTATTCAAAACATAAATTACTTTTAGAAAATATTTAATTTTTTCACTTAAATTTCGCACAAGGAAAGAACTGAAGTGATACCTTCACCATAATAACCTTCCCTTTTATAGCCGATCGAGGGATTTTACGACAGGTAGCTTATATAATTAGACAAGAGGGATGTATAAACCATTTTAAAAGGATATTATGAATAACCAATCCAATTTCGGAGTTTCCTAGGCAGACAGGTAGTAATAAGTGTGAAATTTTCAAGTGGTAGCAATAGGCTGTCCTGGGACTGTATAATTTAACTTTAAATTTAACTTAAAAAAAGGGGGTATATATGAAAAATAATAGAATGCATATACATACCTCCAGTGGACGGAAATCTGTGCCACTTTTCCAATTTTTACTTTGCAGGTGGTATATGTCCTCACAAATAACTAAACATTAGTTGCCCGAATTTTATTTACAATTTCCTTGTATTTGTTTATACAATAAATATAAACTTGCACAAAAAACACACCACGAACAGAAATAAATTTGTCATTCAATGACAAATGTCAAAACCACAACATTTAAATTGTGGCGCCCCCGTCATCTCAAAATCGTAAAACTCCCACAGCGCCGTGGTGAACTTGCGCAAAGTCGGAAACAATAGCCAGCAACTAAGCGAAGCCACAGAACAATGGACGGCAGCTGGCCCCAACCATATAAAAAGGGGGCGATTTCAGAAGAAAAATCACTTGTTGCTTGGGATTTTACCAGTAAAGGTCGACTAGAGGGCTATCACCTCTAGGATTTTTTAACTTCTTCCTCAAATCATTTTGTAAGTACTTCCTCACACACACACAGGTAATACAAATAGAAATATTTTTGGGATATTACTAGAAATTTTCTATTAATTGAAATACCACTGAATGTATAGAATAAATTCGAGATTTTGGGATATTACCAAATTGAGAATAAATTTCTATAATTTCAGATCTTCTTTCTTCATATGCAAAAAGGGAAAATTTCAGGGATATTACCAGAAAATCTCACAAAAAATTTTTTCTATATACTGAGATTAGAGAATTAATTCGCAGTTTTGGGATATTACCAAGCTAAGAATAAATTTCTTTCGTCTCAAGTTTTTTTGTCTCCTTCTTTTTTACTAACTATTCAACAAAGTTAATTTGGGAAATATCCAATTAACCAAAGTTAGCATAAGGGTTTCACAAAACATTTCAATTCGGGATATATCCAAGTGAAGTGTGGGCGGAAACTCAAATCAACCGAGAAATCAATAGTATTGGGCGATTTCCATACTAAATTGAAATTCCGGTTAACATCTATGCTAGATCGGCAACAAAACCTTTTGGGATATTTTCAGGGGTTTTTTTGCTGATTTGGTTTTGGATTCACGAGAGGGACCATATCGTGGCGTTGAACCCTTTGGGAGATTTCCAGGGGTTCAATCCATAGTCCAGATTTGGGTTAGACACGGGCACAGGGATTAGCTGCAACAACCATTCAGGGTTGAGTATACTACAGGAAATAAATAAGTATAAAACTTACTAACCTTTTTGTTTCAGAAGAGATTAATTAATTCTATTTTATCGGAAATTTTCTAACAAAATTTGAATTCCTATAAACCTTTTTTTGTGCACATCACTAATTTGAGTTTTTTCTTCTCTTATTGCAGATAAATAGCAATAAGTAGAGTTTAAGTTTATTTTCTTTGGATTAATTTTTTTGTTTGATTTTTGTTTGAAGTTAATTATTATTTTAATATTTACTTGTAGAATTATTGTTAGTTTATAAGAATACAAAATAAACGTATTAAGAGCAGGTTAATTCTTTCAATCAGAAATTTACCTCCTTTATTACTTCCATTTCTATTTTCATTTAATTTCTTTTATGTACAGCCATAGGAGCTGTAACAAGTATAGAAGTGCTCGAATTTGCCAAAAACAATGGCATTATAATGCTTTCCTTCCCTAAGCAGTTTTTCTAGCATGGGCATATGGCCTATCAACCCAGAGGTTTTCGCAGATTACTTATTTAGCCCTGCAATGACCACAGATATCCCTGAAATAGACAGTCCATCTATTTCGGTAACAGAGATAACTCTAATCGATAAAGAAACTCCATCTAAATCCACAACAACAACAAATTCAGCTGATATTCCAGCACTAACTTCAACCACAATAGCCAATAACAATAAAGAAATGCCATACGCATCCAAAAAAATTATTACGGCAGCTGATATTTCTCCACTTCCTTCGACTTCAGAACGACGCGAACGCAAAAGAAAAAGTGAAGGTTCTCAAATTTTAACAAGTAGTCCGTATCTAGCCGTGCTAAAAGCAAAAATCATGGCAAAACGATCAGCTACTGTTGAGTTTCTTAAGTACTTCTAGTACTCTCATCTGAGCACCTTTTGATCTGGAACACAGCACGGTTACTGTAGGTAAACTGAGATTACGTGCCTTCAAGATGATTGGGCTTTTACTTATTTCTCCCGAGATAGGTAGAGCAGCGATGTGTATGGAGCAGCTAACTAGCTTTACTCCTAGTGCGATTCAATGGAGCAGCTTACTAGCTTTACTCCTAGTGCAGATGAATGGAGCAGCTTACTAGCTTTACTCCTAGTGCATTTCAGTGGAGCAGCTTACTAGCTTTACTCCTAGTGCGGATGAATGGAGCGGAGCAGCTTCCTAGCTTTACTCCTAGAAAATGAAACAACTTGTGTTCTGATGATACTACTTCACTAACTAACTTCTTTATTCAAAAATCACAGAATATTTATACAATTCTCCACTTAATACTATTGCTATTTTCTTACTACGCTAAGCTAATTTCATCACAGAATTTATTCGTACATAATTATTATTTCCGTAAAGTGTTTCTTTGTGGCATTCATAAATTAATTTCCGCAAAGCTTTTGCCGGTTTGTTGTTGTTACATCACGGCATTCATCGCTTTCATATGTACATACATAAATACTTCCGCAGACCGTTCGCCGCTTTGCTGCTATTATGACATCATCGTGAACCATTGTTTCGTTCACCTAAGTTCTACCGCTGGCGCAAGGTTATCAAATTGCATCGTGCGAATTCTTGCGCGCAGGGTATTGTGTCACTGCCTTCACTTGTTTCTTTATGTGATTAAGAAATTGGTGTAGGTCAGTAGCGAGTGACTTTACTGAACTTTGCAAATATGTTTGTAGATATGTTTATACTTGCAGCTGGGAATTATAATTCTGCATGCAATGAGAATGCTGTAGGTATGTATGTATCTACATGTTTGCATTTCTTTATTGATGCATGAATTTTATAATTCTGCGTAAAGCGAAATCGATTCAGACATGTATGTATGTATGTATATACATGTTTAACTGATGCCGATGGATGCCCTGTATGTAACACTACTCAGAGAGCGTCGGCTAAGCGGGCAAAGGCCAACTTAAGGTTTGAGTGCACTGAGACTCTGGGAGATTTCGATGGCGATGACGATGAAACTGACGTACCTTGCCTTTACTGCAATGATTTATTTACTAGATCCAGATCTGGGAAGAACTGGATCCAGTGCACATTATGTGGGAAATGGGCACACACCGAATGTGCCGGATTAATTAAAGGTGCAAAGGAGTTTGTTTGTGATGTGTGCAAATAATATGTCAGCACGAAAAAGCAATATTTAACATTCGACCATAGGTATGTCATTTTAACAACATATACTAGGCTAAAATGACACACTAAGGACTTTTTTGTCATTAAATTTTCAGCAACAGAGGAAGATTATTTAATTCTAGTTTTTATATATAATAATGTATAATAGTTTAAGGTTTATTTTTGTTGAAGAACATTTAATTTTTGTCAAAGTATGTGGAAATAAATGAATTTAAGCTTATCATATGTCATTTTAGGCCAACCTCACCTACATATGTATTACTTCCAATTTTATAACAATTTGAATAAATTATTAAATATGTATTATTTATTTTTTCATTTCTTTTCGAGAGCCGCATTCATTCATTCAAAGAGCCGCAATTTGGCCATGCCTGCTATATGTATGCTTGTAAACTTTGATTAGTACCGTTAAATAAAACGTTGTATGAACTTTTTATATAAGTAGCGATATCTCGTTTCCAGCACCTCAATTATTATAGTGGTATGCTTATTTATATATTATGTGTATATAGAATACACTATATTCCCATTACGAACCACGTCTGGAACGTGTCAAAATTTTAATGGGAATAACTTGTCTTCTATATACCTTGTTATGTGCCCAGAATCATTGACGTGTGTTATGCCTTCTTCAGGAATAAAAATAGCAAAAAGTTTCTACTGGAAAATATTTTATTAGCTTTTAATTAAAGTTTGTATTTTCATCTTCAGTCTTTGCTCCTTCAAAATTTACACTTGAAAAATACTACTTCTTGAATATAAGACACAATACCTTCACTTTATTTTTCTTTTTGATTATTATAACGTAGGAGGCCTTACCTTTGGTAGGGGACTCTCCTAGTTCGCTATAGAAACTCTCTGATTCCCTAGTTCAACCATCATATTTATATTATTGATTACCACGGGGATGATACTCCCCTCCACAAATTTCTTAAAATTTCTTAAAATTCAGCAATTTTCTGAAGGAAAATTGATGATCGCTCAATTTTCTGTTTTCAATAACAAAATCAGGAAATTAAGCGGAAATAATAATATTCCAGAAAATCAAACGGAAAATACAATCGCCCGAAAAGTTCATCGGTCGATTCCACGCATAACAATTTTCAGGATCATTATATTTCATGAAGTAAGTACCAATGCAACGAAGTGCAGCCATTCTACGGGGCACCTGTTGAGTAATCTTACCGGTCTCAAATCGGTCGGTGACGTAGTCACGTATTTGGGCTTAATTGCCTGGTGACGATTTTCTTCATTCGTCTTCATGAATGAGTCATTTTTCTATTCTATATAGCGAATACTAGCGCTGGATCATATTGCGTTTTGTTTTACTCTTTTCATGTAGAAGAAATTATGATCATTTTGGGCACGAGTTGTAATTAATTAATATTTGACTTCAAAAAAAAATAAAAAACTCCGATTTAATTAAAAGAACATTTATTAGACGATGTGAAAGAGTTCGCTAAGTACAAAAGACTGACTTTTAACCTGTGTCACAATTCTTTTCAAAGGTTTGCCTATTTCCCTGATTTTGCAGAAATTATGAGATCTTGATCTTTATCGCTAGACATTGCGTAAGCACAATTCAAGTGAATATTTTATGTTATTGCATTTATTTGCTGAATAATGAAATTAACAAGAAAGAAATGAAAAATAACTAGAGTACTGATAATTATAATATTTGCATGTATGATGGTTTAGGCTGGACATGTAACTCCTCCCCCCTTTGAGTTCAGCGACGTCCAAAGGAACTGGATTTTTGTAGGTTCGTTTGCCGGAGCCTTTGTAGGGATGATTGGTGCAGAGTTGATGCTGTGTCTTCCAAATTTTTTATTTATTTTCCGGTATACCAAAAAGATGATGATAATTGTTATGATGATAGGGATGGAAGAAAATAAGCTGGTTGTTTTATACAGGTCTTCCAGGTGGACATAAGGTTCCATGAGTGCCATGATTTCTCTTTCAGCAAATTGGTAGTTGTCTAGTTTTTTCAGGTGTATTTTATCGGTAACTATTGTAGTGTTGATTTCCTTAAATATGGTAAGGTAGATGTTTATTTCGTCCCAATAAATATTGTCGGCTGCACTATATATGATGTCGTTGATTTTAACTTCGCACTTGTTGAAATGAATTAGTGCTGTTCCTTTAAATTTCTGTTTTTCAGGGCCGCAAGTTGTGAAAATTGTCGTCTCGGGAATGTTAATTAAAAGTACATAGTTAGGCATATGGGGCATTTTTCATCTAAATATTGGATACTCTCAGAGTTTATGATTAGGTAGGGCTTTGTAAGGATTGTTTTGCTATCAATTGGTAATGGTATGACATGGAATAGGGAGTAGTGTTGTGACTCAGGTACCAATGCCCTAAATCACAACCATAAGGTCAATACAACAATATATTGCCCTATGCAATATATCGATGCATTACAAGTGACCCTGAAAAAGAAAAATCATTTCTGACAGACAGCCTCAAAATAGGAACTGGCAGCAGCCAGTATTCCGAGAAAGTCGAACTTCACCGCCGAGATATAATAATGCCAATATCTCGGCGAAAAACTAAACAGCAAAAAATTAATTCGTATCCCCGTCCAAATTAATAAAAATTCATTAACAATTTCTTTGCCTGTCGATATCTGCTCTGCTCCAAAACTTACTTTTTTAATCGACACGGGAGCAGAGATCAGTTTAATAAAACTCCATCCACTGAAACCAGACAGTATCTGCTACAGAGATGCTGTCTGCAATATAAATACTTTGTTTACAAAGTCAACTTCTACAGAAGGACTCATTTTCGCGAAATTATCTCTGGAATCTGCACAAAATAACTCCATCCTAGAACACCCATTTCAAATAGTGGGAAATAACTCCATCCTCTCATATGATGGCCTGCTTGGTCATGACTTTTTATCTCGATACAATGCTAGTATCAATTATAAAAATAAATACATTTCTTTAGAAATAAACGATTCAAATAAATCTTATCCGTACGAAGAATATTATTTCAATTATGCATACGTTTATTTGAAAAGCGAAGACCCAGAAAAGAGGTCTCAAACAAAAAGTCTATTATATACGGAGATAACATTTTCCGATATAAATACGAATACAATTCTGTCTCCATCAATTGCTTCGAAAAGCAATGCAAATCGATCGCCAGCTAATGCTTCACAAGAAATGAAGCATAAAGGTAAAAATCTATCTCCATCTATAGCCAGAAAAAAGGCTGAATTAAATAAAAATCAATCTCCATCCAAAGCTTCACAAGATATGAAGCAAGAACATAAATGTAAAACTCCATCAATAGCCGCACAGGAGGCTGTATCTAGTGGAGTTCTATCTCCTTCATCAATAAATTCACAAAAAGTGAATTTCAAGATTAAATCCAAAAGTTCAAAGAATTTCAATAAGGTTTTATCTCCTTCAAACTATCGAGTCGGAATCATCGAATAACTCCTTCCAAATTCCACAAAAGTTGGAATCATATCTCCTTCCTTTTAAAAATCCGAAAGAATCGGATAAATTAAATAAAATTAAAATCCCGGCTCGATCAGAATCCATTATTGAAATTCCAACTCCCTCTATTCAACATCAATCGGTTTGTTTTAAGAAAGAAATAAGTTCAGGTTTATTTCTTGGAAACTCGATCGTCGAGCCAGTCAATGGTATGGCAAAAGTCCTCATCCTCAATACAAATGAGGAGGACGCCGATCTGGGCCCTTGCGAGGTGAACCCAGTATACCAAGACTAGGACGACTTTGTGGTTATCTCCGCAGACTCTGAAAGGGATCCAATTAAGGGCAGAATAATGAAACTACAAAACCTTATTAAATTGGATCACTGCAATCCGGAGGAGTCTGAGAGTATTTGCAATATCTGTAAGGAATTCAACGATCTCTTCTTTATAGAAGGGGATTTCCTATCTTATACAGATGCGATAACCCACATAATCGAAACACTCCAAGATAAACCGCCCATCTATACCAAGCCATATAGACTTCCTGAGGCAAGCCGAACGGAAATAAATAGGCAAATACAAGAAATGCTCGAGTCGGACATCATCAGACCTTCACATAGTCCCTGGAATTCTCCACTTCTCCTGGTTCCCAAAAAACAGATGAGAATGGAAACAAAGAGTGGCGAGTAGTGGTAGACTTTCGTCGTATTAACGACATTACTATTGGCGATGCGTACCCACTGCCTAATATCACCGATATATTAGACCAGTTGGGGAAGTCGAAATATTTTACCACACTCGACTTAGCCAGTGGATTCCACCAGATAAAAATGGACTCGAAGGACAGGGAGAAAACTGCCTTTAGCATACCCTATGGCCACTACGAATACAATCGTATGCCATTTGGTTTAAAAGGAGCCCCTGCTACTTTTCAACGAGCCATGAATACTGTCTTATCTGGCCTTCAAGGCATCTATTGCTTCGTATACATGGACGATATTGTAGTCCATGGATACAATCTCAAAGACCACAATTCCAGACTCACTGCAGTATTTAGCCGCCTTCGTGATTTCAACCTCAAACTTCAACCCGACAAGTGCCATTTCCTAAGAAAGGAAATTATGTATTTAGGTCACATAATTACAGAAAATGGAGTCAAACCAGACCCTGCAAAAATAAAATCAGTTCAGTCATACCCCAGACCCAAGAAGGAAAAAGATATCAAAGCCTTCCTTGGTTTCGTCGGCTACTATCGCCGCTTCATCCCAAATTTTTCGAGAATAGCCAAACCACTCACAAATTTTTTGAAAAAAGATACGCCTTTCAAGTTCGACGCAATCTGCGACGAGGCATTTTGCGAATTGCGAAATAAATTAATTTCAGCACCAATTTTATCATATCCCAATTTTGACAAAGAATTTTTTGTCACCTCCGATGCCAGTGACTACGCCATCGGAGCAGTACTTTCACAAGTTGATGATCAAGGAGATCATCCAATCGCCTACGTGAGCCGAGTTCTCAATGGTGCGGAAACTCGTTACTCAACAATTGAAAAGGAGCTCTTAGCTATCGTGTTCGCAGTTGAGCAATTCAGACCATACGTTTATGGCAGACAGTTTACAATTATAACTGACCATAAACCATTAGTATAGCTCATGAATCTAAAAGACCACTCCTCAAGACTGATGAGATGGAGAATACGTCTTGAGGAATATGACTACAAGATAGTACATAAATCAGGTAAGCTCAACACAAATGCAGATGCTCTCAGTAGAGCAATTCCGGAAAATTCCGAACATTCTGCAGAGCCAACCACCTTCGTAAATGTGGTAACTAGAAATCAAACCAGAGCTCAGGCGAATATAAATACACCCAACGCAAGTGTAACTACTCCAAACCCAACTCCATCACCTGTAAACAATTCCTCAGTCATAATAACTGAGACTAATTTTCCTCTTTTACTGACTAAAAATGCGAATCCTAAATTTTTCATCTTGCCAATGCAAGATACAGAGCTTGAAAGAGTGTTGGATTCGAAACTAAAATTTTCAGATAAATCCCCACTTTCAGAAACTGAACTGAACTTCTTCAAGAAAAAAGACTCATCAATAGTTATATCAAAAACTAATTTACCTTGTCGATCGCAAAGAGATAGATCAGACCTCGAAAAGATTTTAACTGAAATCTGCTCATACACAGAAGCAAATTAGTTAAAACAAGTAAATATCTCCTTCCCGATATTAGACCCACAAAATCTAATAATTATCAAAAACATTTTTACCCAGGTCTTCGCTAATAAGCAAATAAACATAAAACTGCATCAGGATTCAATTAAATATTTATCAGACATTAATGACATCGAACAAGTCTTAAAAGATTTTCATTCATTACCGACGGGAGGCCATCAAGGAGTTTCCCGTACAATTAAAAGAATCAAAAAGCAATTCTACTGGCCCGGCATGTCAGACGACGTGGTCAAATATGTAAGGAAATGTAAACTTTGTCAGGTGAACAAAGTATCCAGAAACCCTAAAATTCCAATGAAAATCTCGAGCATTAGCTCCAAACCTTTCGAAAGAGTGTACCTAGATGTTGTAGGACCTCTCCCAATTTCTCACTCTGGAAACAAATATGTACATCCTTACATTTCAAGATGACCTTTCAAAATTTTCTGAGGCTATTCGAATAGTCGACACCGAGTCTAAGACATTAGCGGAAGCCTTCACGACAACAATAGTTTGTCGACATGATATTCCAGAAAGTATCCTCACAGATCAGGGTTCTAACCTCATAAGTGGCATGTTCGCCGAGGTATCTAAACTGCTGAGAATTAAAAGGCTCAAAACTACTCCATATCACCCTCAAACGAATGGTGCATTGGAGAGAAGCCACAGGACCTTAGCAGAATATCTCTGATCTTATGTAGCAAAAGATCCACAAGACTGGGATACATGGATTCCTTATGCCATGTTTGTATACAATACTACCCCTCATTCGAGTACTAATTATACTCCTCGCGAACTCCTTTACGGATTCCCAGCCGAAATTCCAAACAATTTGAAATCTTCTCCAACCGTTTGCTATAATTACGACAATTATGCAAACGAGTTAAAAGCGCGTCTACAGCATAGCTTCAAAATAGCTAAAGACATAGCCATGGCCAATAAAGAAAAATCCAAACTACAATATGACAAAAATTCCGTCCAAAAATCTTTTATGGTAGGCGATAAAGTCTTACTGAAAAGCAGAGTGAGGGATAATAAGTTCTCACCACTATGTTCAGGTCCGTATGAGATAATGGAGATTAATTCCCCCGAAAATTCCACTATTAAAATCAATAATAAAAACAAAAGAGTCCATAACAATGACCTAAAACTGTTCTCGGAGTAAAAAACTTCATCATATTCAAATATCATTCACAGATATTAACATGGTGTCATCTTACAGGTTTCCAAAATGATGCATATAGCATTCATTCTAATTTTCATCCCCATAATCTACGGCTCATGAATAGAGTTAAAGCAGCAAATGCTACTGCAGGCATTTACTTCGAAGAAATTGGCAGAGCCAATTTCTACACCAACGAGCGGAAATTAGTAACATTCTACGACCTGGAAAATTTCAAATCAGAATTCAGGAATATCCAGTTCATCGCACAGTAAATAACAGCAACTTGCCAGAAACTCAATAGCAATTCAGCGATGGCCCACACTTGCAATGGTACGTTACTACAAATCAATCTTATTATAGCAAACATAGAATATAAGAATATGTTACTTGTGACCCAAAATAGAAAACAAAGAGCACTTTTCAATGCTATAGGCTCAATCTCTAAAGCTCTTTTCGGCACATTGAACGAAGATGATGCCAAGCTATATGATGAACAAATCCGAAATCTCACCCTTAACCAAAACTCCCTCCTATCACTTATGAAAAGCCAAACCGCGATAGTCGAAGCAACCGCAAGCATTTTCAACAAAACTAAAGCCGCAATTGAAAAGGAATTCATGGTCATGCATAAAAAACTAATATCAGTGCAGATAGCCACATCATTGATGGAAAACAGAACATTGGATAACAAAATATCCATAGAACTTGAATCACTCATTTCACTAGTTTCGTTAATGGCATTCAGATATCATAATACCCAGTCAGAGTTAATAGATCTTTTAACAGATTCCAAGCATGGAAAATTCCATCCTATATTAATATCACCGAAAAATATTGAAGATCTTTTATCAAAAATTAGGCAAGAATTACCAAATTCACTAACGCTTCCTATAAATTCCAGAGACAATATATTGTCACAAATCTACAAATTAAGCACGATATCCGCAAATATTTTCAACAACAAAATAATTTTAGAACTCCGAATTCCGCTACCTTTTAAAGAACCTTATCAAATATTTAAGGCGATACCATTACCTACACTCTTTAACGGATCGTTCGTGTATATTAATCCATCAAAGGAATATATCCTGCTCGACTACAATCGTGAACACCATGTTGAATTAACTCTCCAGGATATCCACAATTGCGCAACGTTGGACCAAACGCATTTTTACTGCAAAATCTCATCACCTATACTAACCACAAATACAAAAATAAACCAATGTGAATTAAACTTGATAAAAAAGGAACCAATTACATCGAAATGTACAATCTTAACATTAGAGCAAGTTTATTATTTGTCGCAGTTATCGCAGCAGAATACCTGGCTTTTCTCCCTGAAAGGATCCCTCCACATAGATATTATTTGTGAAGATTCCATTAGTTCACAAACCCTGCATGGAATAGGAACAATGCACATAAATCCCGGTTGTTATGTTCGCAGCAAAAAATTCATCCTGCACGGATATAACGTAAAAATGTCCAAATTCAATTCCCATTTTATCCCAACGATAAACATTTCTAATATAATATGGAATATGACGTCTTCTCCAAAGGAAACGCATATAGAAACAGATCCCTTAAAGATTATAACAAACGCGGATCTAAAGAAAGTGCTAGAATCCATTCGTTTCCAAAAACGCCAAGAATTAATTCCGCTCAATCCCATAAATAGTCATCATATTCATCATTACGCACTGTCATATTTAACAGTGTCTTTGATCGTATCTATTCTCTGCATATATCTATACATGAGATACAAATCAGGGGCCCGCAAAGCTAAAAATATTCCGCCGGAACATAAATTAGAAGATGTGCCTATACCAGCACATAGAAAGTCAAAATTCAAATTAACTCCTGCACCACAAAGAAAAACTACAGAAAACGTCTAACTTACAGACACTAACAAACTGACAACAGTAACCTTTTCCTTTCCTTAATTTTTATCACTCTAACAACCCCCTCTTCTCAACAAAAAAGAACACAATTTCCAATAATTTCAAGGAAGAAATGAAAAATGTGACAATTTCTAAAAAACTGTAAAAGATAGAGGAGAAATAAAGGTGAACACAAGCAAGAAAAAAATTTCCATCGCTACATGACTTTCAATTATATAAAAATTATTTATATGAATATACCGTAATAAGGGAAGTAAAAATAATGAAAAATGTAAAAAAAAAAAAAACATAAACCTCGAACCCGAGCTAGAAAACATGTCCAGAGTTTTTTTTACTCAGCCACTCACCCCAATTAACACCATCGAGAAACCCAGAAAACAGTGCAAACAAAAAACAAAAAAAAAGAGGAAAATCCACGATTTCATTAAAATTTCAAGAATTTTATTATTTTTTTTTATATAAAAATAAAAAAAGGAAGCACTTCACCAAAATAATTGCTTAAATATAAAGAGAGGTGGTGCATCGATGGGTCCAGCTGGGCAGCTACCACTCTTCATATATGTACGTCTCGAGGCAGCTCTCCTGCAGGTTGTTTGATCAGGCTGATGGGAAAATGACCATTCCTTTCAGGATCCGCCACTGGTAAGCCATGAAGGCAGGATAGCCCTGTCAGCACCAAAGACCCGCCTGAAATAAAGAATTTTTTTTTAATTTTTTTGTCTACTACTCCAGAAAAGAGGGGTAAAAGTAATGAAAATGTTAAAAAAGGTAACTTACCAGCGACAGAGATGGACATGTTGTAGTCCGACCAAAGGTGAAAATTCACGATGTGGTATCGTCCAACCTCGGCAGGAGCGCCCCAAATTGTACGAGTGGCTCGGCCGGGGCACCGGAAAACAAGTCTTATTGGCCCTCGCCAACCTGACCAGACCTGCTCAACAAAAATCCCAGTAATCATCACCACGTATGGGGCCGGCACGCGATATTCCGCGCGAGATACTAATTGCTCGAAAAACATTTTGCGAATGATAAATTTCCTATACGCCACAGAAAATGCATATCATAAAAATGCATTTCCATGTAAACGCAAAAGTTCTTTGATGCGAGCTGTATGCATCAATGCAAAACCGTAATCCGATATGCACTTGTGTACGTAGGTAAGTATACAGTGCATATCGTGAGAATGTAATGCCTGCCTGATAACAAAATGCAATTTATGCTAAATTGCATTTTGTTATGACATGGAAATGCATTTTTAAATGCATCTTAAATTTTAAACGAAATTTTAAATGAAATGATTTTTCTTTTTCAGGGCAATATATTGTTGTATTGACCTTATGGTTGTGATTTAGGGCATTGGTACCTGAGTCACAACAGTAGGTTTCTCGTGAAATTATAGGTATTTGTATATTAAATATAATATTGGTACTATTGTAGTAAGCTTGAAGACCTAGCCGTTCGTATATGTGTTCATCTGTATTTATTGTTATATTTTGGTTTTTGAATAAAGTGTGTACATGTAAAAGTTCATCTCGGCTTAGTATCTGTTTGGATATAATGTTTAATTTTGCTAAAATGACAGCCTCTGAAATGCTGCTTATGTGATCATTAAGTAAATCTATATTATATTGACTTGGTTTAAATATTGAAAATATCTAATGAAAGAGTCTTCGGATTTAATCTGGTTTTTGAATTGACTTTGGATGCACTTTATGTAATCTGCGATAACTAGTTGTTGGTTATTTACGTGTTTGGTTATATTATCGAATCGTTCAATCATTTGTTTATTTACGCTGTTTTGGAGATTAACTTTGCCAGCTATGATGTTTTCATTTGTCAGAATCGTTTCGATTTGCTTGTTTAACATGGCTGCGTCATTAGCATCCATATTCCCGGTTATGCTTTTGATTACTGTACCTAACCCGTCAATGAGTCCTCTTTTTGTTATAAATCTAGGCATTAGGGTCTGTAGTGTGTAGTTTAGTTCTTTTAGTTTTAATTTAGAAATATTCAGGGTGTCGGTCATTTCGGTTAGGTGTAATTGCTCGAAGTCCGTGAGTGTACTTGTTATTTGGTCAATGTTTTGTTGATACTGGCCTAGCTTCACTATGTGAAATAGGTTGTTGTTTGCTTGTATAGTTTTAGCTGTCCCTAGATGCATTGGGAGCAGTCCTTTGCTGTTCGTTAGGTCTTCTATCTCTATTTTATGTCCTCTCGTCATTATCGTTGAGTTCGTCACCAGTATTGTCAGTCTGAAAAGTTCGTTTATTTTTTATTTTAGATTTGTGGAATTTTTTATTTTTCGTAGTTATTAGAGTAACGTGTTTATTCTTTTTAACTTTATGTTTAGTGAATCTTCGGGTTAGTTTGTTTCGTCTACATTCTTTTTTATAGACATTTGCATCTTCTTTAATTTCAATTGGATTATCTCTAGTTAGGTTGAGCTTTTCTATATTAGTTGAGACTTTTTGCTCGAGGCGGTCTTTTATAATGGGGTAGAATTGTGGTTGGAATTCGTGCAGTTTATTGAGATAGTCGTGAGTATTCTGATGCTGCGATTTATTGAATTTATAGGTTCGACCATAGAAAACTTCGTATGGAGTGTATTTTGTAGAAGAATGGATGGCGTTGTTATAAGTGATGAGGGCTTCGCTTAGGATCTCACCGTGGTCTTTGTCTCGGTGCCTATTATATATAATCCTATAAATTTCCGTTAATGTTGAGTGTAATCTCTCAACAGGGGCATTACTACTACTTTGTTGTATTGAAGTGATATGAAGGTTGATATTGTATTGTTGACAAAAGTCTTTGAAAATGGATGGTGTGAATTCGCTATACCGGAGTCTGAGACGATTTTTTCAGGGATGCCGTAAAGGCTTATAAAATGTTTAATGTTTTTAATTGTTGAGAGTAAAGTATAAGCAGCTGCAAATTTAGAGAATTTGTCTATAACTGTTAGAATTTGCTGGTTATTTATGGAGTAAATATTTATATGGAGATTGTCCAGAGGTTTACTTGGAGTTTCCGGTGCCATATATTTAATTTTGGGTGGACTTCTGTCATATTTTAGCGTTTGACAAGTGTTACAAGAATTAATGATTTTACTTATCTTGTTTTTCATGAATGGAAAGTAAAATTGTCTTTTAAGGTGAAGAAGGGTCTCACTTATACATCTGTGGTTGCTGTTGGTATGGTAATCGTTGATGATTTTATCTTGTTCGTCGTTGTCTACTATATCTTTGAGAAGTTTGGTACATCTAATCAATTTGAATAATTTAGATTGTGAAAAGTATGTAGAGTAGGTGTTCTGTACAATTTTAAAAATGTCGTCAGTAGTGTAAATAGCAGTCAATCGATTGGGTGGAAGAAGATATTTTTTGAAAACGTCCACCAGAGTGGTTTCGGGCGGGTCAGTTATGCGTAAAGTCCACCTCTGCTTGTTTTTGAAAGGCATCTCTGGTGTTGCTTCGGGTTTCCTATTAGAGTTTTCTAAGATTAATTGTAGTGAGTATTCATTTAAGGGTCTCTCGGATATGTGAATGCTGTCGTCCATATTTTCTTTAGCGGAATGAATAGTGGTGCCGTTCAGGCTTTGCAGCGATGTGTTAGTATTTCTTGTTCCGTCTTCAGTTAGGTAGACTTCTGCTTTATGACGAAAAATTCTCAACTGAGAGAGAATTTGAGAGGTGAGTACGGAATTCCCGAATTCTCCATTCCACTTGTTAATTGTCCGGTGTCTTGCAAGTGCAAAATTAAGTGGAAAAATTGTATTTTCTGCTTTTGTTGCATTTTATGAAGGTATGTAGGTATCTAGGAAATTCAAATTGAGTTATGTATTCACTGCATATCGTGGCTATATTTAAAAAAAATAAGTATGGAAATCCATGCAATACTTCAGAGGTACATGGATTTTGTCTCTCAAGGTACCCGCTAAAAATTATAAATCACCCGAAATTGATCAATTTGGTCGTCTTTCACTACAGAAGAGATGATGTAAAATGTTTAATTATACACGGTAAAGCTTGTGTGTAGGATGAAATCGCATCTAAATTTTGTCCCCTAATTAAATATGTAATTAATTTTTGAATCCGATAAACGGTTCTGGAGATAACTGTAAAAGAAGTGTATCAGTCCATTTTAAGGTGGAAAAAATTGCCGTTTTTGGTACAAAAATTGACATATTTTCAACTCATCATTGCGAAGAACTAGTAAGTTGTGGAAATTTACTTCCCATGACAAAAATGTTCACAACGGAGTACTAATGGATGTAAAGCAAAGAACGGAAGAAATATATGCAAAATACAGGAACTGGGTGTATATGACCCTAGTGTAAAAAAATCGTTTTTCGGCGGTCAAAAGTCAGCTATCACGTTAAAACGATCAAAGACAAACTACACCACTCGATTACCCTCTCCTCCCTCTTTAATTTGGTACCAAACATGACGTATTTTGGGCAATTCCCTATGAGAAGTGGTACGACCCCCAACCCCCAAAACACCACACAGAGTTAGGAGCCCGTGAATATTGCGATAGCAAAATTTACCGCCGAGGCTGCGCAAATCTGCAAATTACTGTTAATTGAAATAAAATATAGCCTATAATACCCATGCATACCTAATTACCAAAGTGAATTCTTATTTTTGTTTCTTGGGCTTACAGATCCTGAGCTTACCCCTGCGAATTATTACAGCTCCTAATATTAGCTGTGTTCCATTGGGCTGTGTAAAGTACTCCCAAGTACTTCTACCTACTCGAAACTACTCATGCTCTTGTCCCCGAGTAGATGTGCTGAGTAGTTACGCAAGAATTTTCCGCTAGGTGGATTTGGATGCTAAAGTGGTTATTTAAATGTCAGATAGATGAAATTTGAGAGAAATTGTTTATAAAAAAACAATTAACTCATCGATAACATGAGAATTATTCAAATTTATATATAATCGTTATGAAAATAAATACGGTAATAACTTTTAATATAATAAATATCGAACAGACACGAATTTTTATTCTTAAATTTTCTAGATAATAGGTACTGCTCGAGGAAAGTAGCTCGAATATTGGTCCAGTTTTTCATAATTTTATTTTCAGTTGCCTTTAATGAAATTAATTTGTGTAATATAGTTAATTATCGTAACTATTTTCATAAGAAACTTGATATAACAGAAACATAACAGAAATGTTTGAAATTGAAGGTTATGTTTTACTCTTGACAACACAAACTTGCGTTCCATTCGGAAAATGCTCGCAAGTACTTTACACAGCCCAATGGAACACAGCTATTGTCTTTATTTTTTTTAAAATTTCCGTTAATCAGCCCCCATTTCTACCCCGCACTCTCCCGCCACATTTCCTAAACCTATCTTGTTCGCCCTGAGCTCCCATTTTTTTTTATACCACATACATTCTCCTTCTTCTCTCCATTCTCTCGTTATCCCGGAAAAACTCGAGATAACCTACCCTCCTACATCCCTCAAAAACTACCCCTACAAAATAGAAATATCTATTTATTTCGACAGTAAAAGGTAATAGACGGATGTACCTCAAATATGAAAAAAATCCAACCTTCTACAACAAAAACTGAGACCCTTAATCGTCCCAGGCGATTCGCACTTTTTCACATTTCTTACGTTTTCCCTAATTGTCCAACCATGTTAGTGAATTGGGAATGGAGAATTAAGGAATTAAGAATTCTAAGAAATCGAAATTCTCATCTCCCAAATTCCCAAATTCTCCGTGCTACAGAATCCGTCCCCTGATCTTTATTTGATCTTGGTTCATTTTGGGGTTGTATTCTTGAAGAAGGGGTGTTTTTTCTATAATTAAAATTCGGGACCTGGGTGAAGTTGATCTCTTTTTGGGGTATTGTAATTTTGTTTGGAATTTCTGTTCGCTTTCTGTAGTTTTGATCAACCGGATTTGTATTTTCTCTGTAGAAATTCCCATGGTTTGCTATTCTCGCCCTGCATACTTCTGGGTATGTCCTAATTTATGACAATACCTGCATGTGGGGATGGAGTTGTTGAAAGTATCACCTTTTTTAGTAGGATTACCTTTGTTTACATTATTTGAAAAGTAGTTATTTGGGATGGGTTTGTACGAATGTTCTGTGGACAATTTGGAGTTAAGTGGCCATGTGTTCTGCATTTGTAACAAAAGTTTGTTGCTAATTTTGTTGCCTTTGATTCTAGGCGTAATGCTTGCTCACCAATATACGACGTAATGGGCTTTAATCCTCTATTTTCGTGGAGTTTGGCTAGAGTTTGGAGTTGCTTATTAATCCGTCTTCAATCGCTCTAATAGCTTGTTTTTCGTTATCCTTTATTAGGGAATTTATTAATATTTTATCCGTCGTATATGAGTGGGTGGCTTCATTTAATTGGGCGTGTGTTATATTTATTCGTTTTAGGAATTCCTTGACAGGCTCACCTGTTCTTTGTCTAGTATTTTGGAGTTTTGATTGGAGTACTGATTTTTCTAATTTTTCTTCGAATGTTTCGAGTAGTATTTGCTTCAAATCTGACCACCTGCTTGTATCATTGTACTTAAGTACATTGTAGGCATCTCCAAATAGCTTACTTTTAATTATTGAAAACAGGGTTGTTGGGTCAGTATTGGGATAAAGCCTATTGATGTCATCGCAACATGACACGAATTTGTGGAGGTCTTTTGGATCGCCGTTAAAATTTGGTATTAACGATTTAATTTCTGATAGGGAAATATGTGAACTTTTAATTTCTGTGCTTTCATTGTGAAAATGTGATGAGTTATTTCGTGTGTCATGTTGGTAATTAGCGAAACGGGTATCCAGCTGTTCTTGGATTCAATAACAGCTTCTTCGTATTCTGCTTCTGTTTTATAGAAAACCTCTTCGGAGAAATATTTGTTTTCTAAATCTTGTGACGTAGATTGTGTTTGGAATGTGTTATTGAGCTCCTCGAATTCTGCCCAGTGTTTATTCAGAATATTTAGTTTGTACTCTAAATAATTTTCTGCTTGCTGTAGGTAGGATATCTGGGTCTAATGACTGTATCACTCGAGTAATTGATTTAATTTTGGTATTAAACTTCTGAAAATACTTTCATTTTGTGGACCATCTGTTTCCTTATTAGCTTCTGTAACTTGTGATCTGGTTGGAATTCTCCACGAAGATCTGGGTGATGGGATATGAAAGGTGTTTTGCTGGTTCATAGTACTTTCTGAGATTGATTTCAATCTTTCGGAAAGTGTTGCTTTCGTCAACCTGTACCAGTCCTCAGTTTTGTCTGAGCACGATTTTTTGAAAGAATCGTGATCTGTTGTGAAGTCTTTATGCTGAATTATATGTTCTTCTCTTTTCTCGAAGGCGCTCCATATTTCTTCGAGTTGTTGTAATTTATCGTTCACAAAGGTATTGGTACGCTTCACTTTACCGGTTTGGTGATAAGCCCCTAGTATTTGCCTAATTGCACTGTTTTTTTCTACTCGAGATGAGCAGAGCTCATCGAAAGAAACGGTTTCTTCAGTCATTGTAGTTTTTTGAAGTAGTAGATGGAAAATTCGGTGGAGATGTGGTATGAGATTTTATAATGTTAAGGGAGTCTGTTTCGAGCTTCCATTTGGTTGATTTGTGGGGGATTATAGAAGATGTGAGAAAATGGTATGTAAAAAAAACACAGCCGAGTAGAAAACAAATCCTTAAATTTCCAAGCAGTGTTAGTTGCGAATCAGTTTGTTATGTGTGATTAGTTTTGTTTTGAAAGAAAAAGTTTGTAAATTGTAGGAAGTGAGTAAAGTACAGTAACGGGGGTTATGATAATTTGTTGGTATTACGAAATTCTCGATTTCTAATAAAAGGAATGCTAAGAATTTATGTTTGTATAGTAAAGAAAACTGATTTTTATTTATTTATTTTAAATATCTCTGTTAATTTTTTGCGGGAGAACTGGACTTGTAAGAAAGAAAAAAAATATTTTATCACAACACAAAAATGGAAATTATTATTATCAACGATCTTTTAAATGAAGTGCGTTCTACCAATAAAAAAAATTTAGATATTATACATATATGTATGTAATAGAGAGGAAAAGTGCTTAATTATCTGATCTGTAATCCAAATTGTTAATTGGTGGCTCTTCCAATCAATATCTTTCTCCTGACCGATAGGCTCACGAAGTCCTACCGCAGGGGATCGAATATTGATTTTTGTCGAAGTTCTCTGACCAGCAAGCTCACGAAGTCTTGCCGCAAGGTCGCTTCTAGGAGGAGCAGATTTCAATTTATATGTGCTGAAATGAACGTTTCTTTAAATTAAATCGGAAATTTTCGGGAAATATGTAAATGCTTTCG
This sequence comes from Dioctria linearis, assembly GCA_963930735.1. Classification (NCBI taxonomy): domain Eukaryota; kingdom Metazoa; phylum Arthropoda; class Insecta; order Diptera; family Asilidae; genus Dioctria; species Dioctria linearis. The sequence goes on along the minus strand of OZ005740.1, from coordinate 256,137,970 downwards.
TTAAGCAAGTTGTCTATATACGTACATTAGAACAAAAAATTTGGTAATAGGATAGGAAATTATTGGTATCACTTCTTTTAACTAAAAATCCGTTGTTGCATATTCACTTGTATAAGAACCACCAAAATATATATATGTATACACAAATTAACAAATTAATTAATTACCACTCTACCACTAAAGAGTTTGGTGCTAGTAATTTATTCTTATTGCAGTCGATACCCACAATAAAAATCTTTATCACAGTCGAGACCCGCGATAAAGAGTTTAGTATTAGTAATTTATTCCTACTGCAGTCGATACCCACAGTAAGAATCTTTATTTTAGCCGCTGTCAAAAATAAGGTCCTTAATCCAGTTGGTACCCAGAATAAAAATCTCAATTTTCAACCCTTTAATCAAAATAAAGCACCTGTTTGATTAGTATTAAATTCTTATTGGAGTCGCTACCCACAATAAGAATCTTTATTTTAGCCGCTTATCAAAACAATACTATTCTTAATCCAGTCGAAACCCAGAAGAAGAATATTTATTTTAATCGTCAACTAAACAAAGTATTTGATTTGTTAGTAGAAATTAGAACACTGGGAAATAACACTAGGAATAGCTAACCACTTGATCACTGCACTGCCAAACTGAAAAAGAGATCGAGCCAAGTCAGACTGCTGTTTATATAGCCAGAGTTTGCACACGGCACCAAAGAACGGTAGTCAAAGGCGCATGGCAACAATATTGGCATAGCAACAACTGACATAGCAACAATAACCTGGCATAGCAACTGCACCTCATCACTTGTCATGAAGTGTTACCATTTTAGTTATTGCTGCCACAACTTATTATCTAAAAAATATTTTGAGTAAATTCAATTTATTTCTAATTCAATATGGTATAAGTGTAAAAAAATAAAAAAAAATAAACTCTTACCGAGAATAATTTATAAATTCTTTAAAACCACACCTTCAGCTGGCTTAGACGTAGCTTTTAGATGTACCAGTACAATATTCCGCTGCGCAGTGGTTTCTTGTGAGCTAGCTGCAGTTAAAGGCTGAAATACAACGATTGCGACACGCACCTGTCGACGCCAAAAAATAATTTTCGAATACATGTTACGACATTAGAACATAGCAAATGCTGTGCCACGAAAATGTCGTCGTCAAAAAGTAGAGTAAATTTCGAGCACCGTTCTTTTAAATCGGGCATAAATGCATGTAAGCTTTAAATACCACTTATACTTATTCTTAAAAAGATGTAAAAATTTCCCTGTAGACATTGCAACAAAAAAAAGCAAAACTCAACTCATCTATCTTGAAATGACGACGACAATGTCGCATTCATTGTATTACGTCTGTGACAATCAACGACGCAAATTGCCGTCGACAATTTTGTGTCGCCTTCATGGCGCATGGCGGAACGTGGTGTGTAATGAGAATTTCTTGTATCTCTGCCCGTACCTCGTTTCAATTTTGTGTTCTAGTACGATTTCTCCTTTACGCGGAATGTTCGTTCTGACGCATGGATTTGTCATATTAATGAGATAATTCGCGTTTGTTTATCTCTGGCAATTTGAGATAATGTGATTTCGCAAACTTGAAGTGCTCACTTTTGTTTGATTTAAGTGTTGTGTTTTGCATAACCATATCACATTACTCAACTCGCGAGTGTCTCAAGTTTTTATGTCGATGCGCCGCTTCCAGCCCAGCCGTTCATTCGGCATTATTTACTTACATCGAGGGAAGGAAATATAATTAGGTAGATGCATTTATTAATTAAAAACTAGAAGTGGATCTTTGTGGTCTCTTTGTCTGTTTTCAGGCGAAGCCACCGAGGAGCGGATTTGGACGTTGCACTGTCAAAAATCGTTCAATAATGTGCAGAAATTTGGAGCAAAGGTGTACGAACGTCAAGTTGCATAACAAGCTACAGCTAAACCTGTCGTAAGTGAACAGGCAAATTAGACGACATCACAATCAAAGTTATTTGTTGGATCCTTACCGAATCCAAATGAGGTCCAAGAAGTTCCAGCGCTTCCGAAGGATAGACTTTTCGCAGATCTCTTAAAAATATGAGGAGTTCACCAATAAATATGAGCTCGATTCTCCAGGCGAAACAAGATTAATTGGAATTTCACTACAAGAACAAAACAAAAGTCTCTGCTTCTTTACGATGTGATGATTATATGAATAAACACCGATTTTAAGCAGCAGAAATAGAAATTTCTGTAGAGTGAATCTTTATCCATGAATAGTAATAAATATAGAAATTCCTGTACAAATGTGTTTGTTTTATTCGCTCTGAGTGCTCGGAGGCAATATAAGCTCGTGAATACTTCTGTTCCACGTATTTGTCGCGAAATGAGTGATATAAAATGAACGTTCTAGGGTCAACCACATCAGCGTTTGAAGATAAATAGATTATCTCCCAAAGAGTATCATCGAAGTCTATTCTAAGCTATAGAGGACTAAAACTCGTCAACAATTCTACCCTTTATATCTGAGGGAATCTTTCATGACTGTTTATTCGCAAGGACTGTAGCTTTTCTCAATTCATACGCTACTGGTGTAAGGCACGTAATCGATGTGTGGGCGTTTGGAATAAGGCTGTTGATTAGTGTGTTAGTGGGAAGTGGATGGTAGATTAGTGTGTTAATGGGAAAGGGGGAATGGGTTATGTGTTAGTGGGAGATAGGTTTTATTTTTCGGCATTTGAACGGAAACCGGCGCGCGACGTACGAGATCTAACTGTGATGGGATCGAATTTGCCCTGCAGGCTCTTCCCTAGTCCTTTCCCTATCTTGAAACCACATTTTATTAGAAAATTCGGTACGGCTGGTTTGGAGTATTTAACCCACGCTAAAGGTGTTATTAGCTCGAGTCTCTTCGCTACAAAATTCAGCTAGTCTATCTATGTGGAGGACCCTTTTCACCCGACCTCCGGGGAACTCAACTTTATAGAGGACATTGTTTAGTTTAGATAATACAGTGCCAGGACCTTCACGTTGCAGCTTGGGGCTTTTGCCCTTTCGGCGTTTTGGATTGTAAATCCAGACTTGCTCACCTTCCGAAAATTTGAGGCGATGGGCTCGAAGATCATACTGAGTCTTCATGTGGTGTAAAGACAAAGCCAGGTTCTTGCGATTTAAAGAATGGATTTTCTCAAGGGTCTGGGTCAGCCTCTCGGCATATTCTATAAGGGTGTTACATCCGCTAGGCGTAGGGCCTTAAGAAAAGTCAGACGGTAGTCCTAATTCGCTACCGAAATTAAGGCGAGCGGGAGTGAACTTGGTGCTCTCGTGCATGGAGGATCGATAAGCCAGCAGAGCCAAAGGGAGGTACTGGTTCCAGTTCGTTTGGCTGATACTAACAAATTTGGACAAGTACTCCAGAAGCGTACGATTAAATTGCCCGACCATCCCGTCTGATTTATCTAGTTTTTTCTGTGCCAAAGCGTCGTAATATTACCTGTAGCAAGTCAGACTGAAGGTCCGAATGAAGCTGGAATGGCATACCAAATCTCGAGAGGACATTCTCGATGAGTCCATCTGCTATTGTTTCAGACTTTTGGTCAGGCGTCGTAAAAGCCTCCGGCCACTTCGTAAAGTAATCGTATTTGTTTCCTCGCTCGGTTTTTTGGAAGTGGACCCAGTACGTCAATCGCTATCCTGTCGAATGGAGCTCCTACATTATAAATTTGAAGGTTTCCTCTATTTTTCCTAGGGGGACCTCTTTTAGAATGACAAAGAAGGCACGGCACACCACATTTCTACGTCAGCTTGCACAGTAGGCCAGTACCAACATTCCTTAATCTTTTCCACCGTTTTTCTTATTCCAAAGTGTCCTCCTTCTGGTTTATTGTGGAGGTCCTGCAGAATTTCGGAGATCTGGCTCGCTGGGGCTACTTTTACAAGGATGTCCTCTTCTCCGTACCTCATGAGGTGTAAAAAATTCTCCACTAGGCGTAAGGATTCCCACTTTGACCAAAAAGTTTTCAATATAGGGCTTTCAGAGACAATTTGTTCTCTCGACGGTCTCTTGTTCTGATGTAACCAGGATTTCAAAAGTTGTAGAGTAGAATCTCTGTCTTGTTCTGCAGCTAAGTCAAATGTTGAGACGGCTATCAAGTCTACTAGTTGTGTCTGCTCTCGGTTTTCCTTCTGGCTACAATGAGCCCAATTTTCGCAAGGTCGACGTGACAAGGCATCCGCATTCAAGTGCTTTTGGCCGGGCCTATGCTCGATGACAAAATCATATTGTTGTATCCTTTCCGACCATCTGGCCAACTGTCCATCGGGGTCCTTGAAATTTAATAGCCAACGAAGTGAGGCGTGATATGTGCGGATTCGAAATGACCTGCCAAAGAGGTAATGGTGAAAGTGACTCGTCGCTCGTACCACTGCCAGCAGCTCTTTCCTGGTAACGCAATAATTTCGTTCTGGCTTGCTGAGCATTTTGCTGTAGTACTCGAGGACTTCTTCGTTTCCATCCTGAACTTGGCTAAGGACAGCGCCGATCCCTGTTTGACTAGCATCAGTGTCAAGTATGAATTCTCCTTCTGCTTGCGGAAAAGCCAGAATAGGAGGAGAAATTAATCTTGATTTCAATTCTTCGAAGGCCGCTTGTTGCTGACTTTCCCACTGAAATTTTCTTTTCTCCTCTGTTAATACCGACATAGGCTTTGCGATAGTGGAGAAATCCTGAACAAACGTTCGGTAGTAAGATGCTAGTCCAAGGAAGCTTCTTACATCTCTCTTTATCTTAGGTTCAGGCCAATTCCTAATAGTTTCCGTTTTACTTGGATCTGTCTGTAATCCTGTTGCCGATACTTCGTGTCCTAGATATTTGACTTCTCGACGTAGAAGATGACATTTCTTCGGGCTAAGTTTTAAATTGGCAGCACGCAGCCGCTGAAATACTTTTCTTAGGTTGGCCAGATGGTCATCTATATTACGCCCGTGAACAATAATGTCATCGAGATAGACTAGTGCTGTCTCTGTTCCTAGTTTACGGAATACGCTGTCCATTAAACGTTCGAAGGTAGCAGGAGCGTTACACAGACCGAAGGGCATTACATTTAACTCCCATAGACCGGCTCCGGTCGCCAATGCGGTTTTCTCTCTATCCTGGTCACTCATTTCGACCTGCCAATAGCCACTTTGTAGATCTAGAGTAGAGAACCAAGTAGATCAGGAGAAAGAAGTGAGCATACTATATACTTAGAAGTATATATTTATGTATATAAATAAAATATATGTGGGATACTAATCAACATTATTTTTCATTTGAAATGTCATTAATTTACATTTTATTCGCAATCTTTTCCAGCGCATCGGCAATCCTGCTTTTTTGCTCTATATCTAATAATATGGCCTTTTCCATAAGTTCCAGTTTTTTGTCATAATATTTCTGTTTCATCCTCAACTTTTCTTCCGCTGCTGCACAAATCTTATCAGCTGCCGCAGCTGCGGCACTTTGATTTTTCTTGGGAAAACGTTCTCCTGGAAATATAGAATGGAACTATAACAATTTGCTTACATGTGTTATGAAAAACAGGAAGAGAAAACATCACACCATTGACATGCATAACATGTAGCTTGTAGAGTTCGTGAGTAATTTAAAATAAGGAAGCGCACACTCGCGAGTAATAAGCAGTGAGAAAAATTCATGTGCGCATATGAGTGTCTGCTTTCTGCCCTTGAATTACTCGTTCATTTTTATAACAAAGTTTTAAAACGTACCTCTTCGTATTACAGTGGGCTTAAATGGCGTTGATTGTGACCCAATTGCATTTTCAATATCACAAGCTACCTCTTCCTGTTGCCGATGCGAACTTTGATTTTGTGGTTCTGCGATTGCACCAATTTTTTTTGCGTATCAAACTCCTGTTGATAAATGTTTTTAATTTTTGTTTAAGCAATAACGAAACTTCGAAGAAAACTTTTACCAATGAGATAGCACTTTCTTTAATACCATCATGCCCCGAGATTTGACTAGGAACGAGCATCTCCTGTAGCTTTATTTCATCTTCCGTCATTAATATTTTCAATGGGGGTCCTCCTGTTCCATCCCGGTGTCTTTTTGTTGAAGCAGCTTTGCTTTTGACATTATTTTTCATGTCTTGCCAGCACTACAAATAAAAACATAATTATTAACTAAAAACCACCGTTGTAAATATGACTAACCTTTCTCCAACCTTTCCAGTCTTTTTGACTGCCTGGAATAGCATTCAAACTGCTTGCAGCATCTTCCCATAGCAATGGTAAATCCTTGGCAGTAGTGACAGAATCTAACTTAGCAGTTAGGAGAATTGGATTCTCCCTAACAAATTCCACCAACCTGCTTTTTTGTCCCAAGGACAATTTTCCCGCATTAAACCTTTTTTCCTCCATTTATTCATTTTATAAATATTTAAATAATAAATAAAAATCCCGCAAAAAGTCGTTACACATCGCACGCACAAAACAAAAGTAAACCCAAATGGCCGCGTGGTAAATTTTTTATGTGGCTTTATATTTGCTATACAGCCTAAACTACTATCCATACAGGAAAGTAGTCTTCTAGTAATTTACCGCTTGGTTCCGTTCCTTCCCAAAGGCTACACTTGCATAATACCTTACTTAACAAAATAATAAAATAGTTTTGATTACAAACCTTACCATTTTACGTTCACTAACTTTCAGCTGAGTAATAATTGCATATGTGTATGTACAGCCGGTGTCCGATCCGAATCTGTACGCAGATACATTCGATATCATCAGCCCAAGGCATGCCATGACGGCACAGCGTCATATACAATGAATACTGACAGTTTTTGTTTGAGGAATCGTAGGCATTTGGTTCACATATATTTTTTTATATAATTTTGTTAGGAAAGGTATAACAATTTTATTTCGATTCGAAAGATAATAAAGCAAGCTTAAGATTATCAGAACACCATTTTTCTGTATGTATAGCAGTTTAAGGCGGAGGAGCTATTCAAATCAAACACAAATGACCGTGTCGAGTACCGTATACTCAGTAGTAATATCTCACTCACTTTGCCACAAATATTTCACTCACTTGCGGTCCAGAATAAAGAAACACGTGGAATCGGGTAAGTGAGTGAGTGAATGGAGTGCGTGAGAATGCAGAATAGGGGCCCAAGGACTATTGGATGGCCTGATAATGCTATTACTCTCCATTTCCTGTACCAATTCCTCGACCTCGGCCCGCTTTGCTAATCGGACTCTTCGAGGTGGAATTCTGAAAGGCTTCGCGTCTCCAACATCAATGTGATGTTTCGTGATTGCTGTTCGGCCCACGTCGCTGGAGCCAGTGGAACAAATGTCGCAAAATTCCTCTAAAAGGGAAGTCAGCTGTTGCCTGTCTTCGCTAGACAACTCCTCGGGCACTCCGTTGAGAATGGCACCAAGAGGGTCTACTTCCGCATCGCTCGTAGAAGCGACCGCGTTTACAATAACGACAGGCTCCAGACATCCGATGAAGCTATCCCGAGGAAGGAAAGCATCAGTAGCTGATAAGTTAATAAATCGAATCGGGATGTTTTCCGCTTTTGACTCAACTAAGACGCGTGCAGCGTGTATGCCGAATGGCAAATCTGGCTTTGGGTTCAATAATAAATTCGGTCCATCTTCTAAGCTTTGCTTTCGGTTTACCGGGATGATGGTTTCACTATGAGCCGCCAGCAATATGCTTTCTGCGAGATTTATTTTTATCTCAGGATACTCGGGTTTATGATGACTTATAGTTCCTTTTGCTATTTGAAGGACATTCTTTTCGAAGTCTAGCCTGCAGTGGTTACGGTCTAGGAAATCCATGCCTAGTATGCAGAGGGGTTCAATATAAGCGACTAGCATTGTGTGAAAGGTACGATAACTGAATAAGTTAAGCTCGATCTTCAATCTACCTAATACATCTATATTGTTTCCCGTCACGCTTCTAATCACGACATGCGATTTCTCAAGCTTTGTCAGTGATGAGCGACTTAGAAAAGTAGGATTAACAATAGAGACAGTGGCTCCAGTGTGTAGGATAAAATTGCATGGCTTTTCGTTTAGTTATCCTCGTACCGTGAGGCTATGTTCAGATGAACCTAATGCTTGGATAGTCACTTCAACTCGGTCCTCCATAAGTTCCAAATACTTGTCACTAGAAAGCTCATCGTCTAGAATTTCGAAAATGGTTTGAGATGATGGGGTTATAGCCAGGAATTCTGCAGAGTCGTCAACGTTGTTCCGGTGAACTGCCAGAATCGGAAGGTGATATCTCCACATGCGAAGCTGGAGTAAATGAATCATATAGCCTGGGGGGCTCGTAAATACCTTACTCGTATGTTCACCGAGAGAGCCACGAACTTCTTGCTCTCTATCTGTTGTCACGTTTCTCGTCTGTTTTCTACGGCTTCCATAATTGCGTTTATTGCTAGAAGCCTGTGCTACACGCACTCTGGCATTTCTTCCCGAATTAATTCCTGTGGCCAGTTCCTGTGCCGCACTCACCGCTTCATATAGTAGCTTTGGTCCGCGAACTCTAACCAAAGTCCGCAACTCATCGTCCCGAATTCCTTCCAAAACTCGTAACGCTGCCATTCTGTCAACGACATATGTTGGGCAGGAGGGAAATGCAGTCGTAGCAAGTCGCTATAACTCCAGTGCAATTTGCAAAACTTTCCCTCGCACCTTGCGATCTTCCACAGAACTGCGCTTGGCTCGAGTAGGAGTCGACTCCAAAACGCTGTTCCAGCAATGCGATTAACTGTGGGTACTGGATTCGATGGCCTGGGGGAAAGACGCTTAGCACTGACACCGCATTACCTCTAAGCTGAGTAGCCACCGCATCAGCTTTCTCTTGCTCTGACCAGTGGTTAGTCCGTGCTACAATCTCGAATTGTATTCTATAATCCGACCAGGATACTGTCCCGTCGAAAGGATTTAGATTGCAGACTAGCCCAACTGGTCTAGAGCTGACAGCTCCTGCATTTGAGGTTGAGGGAACTGAAGGCTGTCGCTTAAAATTCGAAGAAGGTAGTTGCATGAAGTTGAAGTTGGGCTGCCCGCCTAAGTTAGGATTAGGCTGTGGCGTAAAATTCGAAGAAGGCGGTGGCATGAAGTTGAAGTTAGGTTGCCCGCCTACGTTAGGATTAGGCTGTTGCGTAAAACTGGAACTAGATCGCTGAGTAAAGGTGTTAGGCTGCTGCACCAAATTTGAATTGGGCTGTTGTATGGGATAAAGCATTTCGACAGAGTTTCGAGCTGGAGGAGCTTGTTCGGTAGATTGAGCACCAGGCTGTTTCGTGCAGGGTTCAATGGGAAATGGCCATTAATTGGCCAGTGACTCCAGCTTGAAGTAGGCTGAACATAATAATTAAATGTTTGGTTTCTATAGGTCGACGGCAGGTGTCCATAAGAAGACACAGAAAAATTCGGTAGCGAGCTGCTAATAGACACTGCAGGTGTAATTGAATGAACTATTGCCGCGCTCGACGAGATAGGTGATGCTACCGAAGTTGTAGTTACAGAAGTTGTAGTCGACGTAGTAGTAGTTGTAGGGGCAGACGTATTTGCCAGAGAAGAAAAGTCTTCAAAAACTCAGTTAACAAATCCCGTCCCACTTAAAGTCTTATCACACTCGTCCATTTTCTATGATATATATTTAAAGTAATTTAAACTAATTTATGTTAATTTCAATCAATATGGTATAAAATGACTTTCGCTTTGTTAAATATACTTACTTGCAACGAAAACAAATTAATTTGTATTAGGGAAATTTGATTGAATCATGGAATTTGTGTTAAATTCGATGTCTCTAGTGCAATGTAGATGGCACTATTTTCGTTCCACTACGTATTTTCCTTCCATTTTATCTTAAAATATGTTTCATTTCTCTAAGTTGTCAACATTGTGCGACATAGTTATATTGACGTGACAGCTGACATGCTAAAATTTTACATCTGCCTATTTACATCCTGGAACCATTGGAGATTAATTAGGTAATAAATTTATAATTTTTATAAATTCAATGATTCTTTGTGGTTTTTTGTTTTTGTTGTTGCAGAGGTGCTGGCTCCACAAAGAAGATATCCAGCAGTCACCGCTCTGCCAAAGAATTCTACTTCCGTTTTGGAACATACTGCCCCCCGTTGAAAGGTTGGATGCCTTTCAAATATTGTGCTGTAAAAGCTTGTATAACACAATCAAAATAAAAATAAACATTGGATATGTATTGAAGACTTGATGTTTGATTTAAGTTGAATGTATCTAATGTTAGAGCTGTTATCCTTTTGTAATTAATTTATTATTTATTATGCTACATTTTGTATAAGAGATTTGGAAAATTCTTTAATCTCGTGGAACCCGGCGCTATACGCTGCAGGGGTTCATTAAATAATTTTTTTCATGAGAATCAACAGATACTCTTAATACTTCTGTATTAAGCGCTTTGAGTTTTTTTTTTTTGATTCTGTCACTGTATGCTGTGAGATGTGAGATTTGAGGGATACAGGAATCAATGTAAATGTTTGCCCTTGTAATCCGAAAGCTCGTGTTTTATCACAGCTGACTGCCAATTCCAATAATTGACGTCTACACACAACTGCGTTCGCAAAACACAATTTAATGAAAATTGTCAATTCCAATAATTGACTTTCAAACAAACTATGATTACAAACGAGAATATGCTGTATGCTGGAATAAATATTCTGGTGGAGTGTAGCGGTTAAATAAAAAATAAATTTGTCACTCTATTATTCACTCAATTATTTATTGCAAACGAATAATACTATTGACTAAACAAATATTAATCTTATGAAGAAATTAATTACTCGAACAAATTCTATTAATATGCAAAATTTACTTCCCTCAACTTACACGTAAAAGCTAGAAACTTCACTTGCAATTCACTGATTCACTGTGTTGTTATATGTATTTAATAACTAGAGGAAATTTAAATGTACAAAAAGAAACTATATTTTACTAGAATTTATCCTTTTTTCTTTCAATAATGACAAAGTAGAACTTTATGTTACGTTACAATTCATATATACATATATAAGGTAAAAACAATTTTCCTTTCTGTTTCTTAACTAATATATTCACTAATGGCTGAAAGTAAATAATAATTAGAACTCAAGGTAGATAAAGTTTCCAATTATTATGTTGTGTAAAAATGACCTAATGGCATATTTTTTACACGATGAATAATTGTTAGAAATTTCGATTTACTTGAGTGAATTAGTTAAATGGCTGAAAGGAAGAAATTAAGAATAAAACATTCAATCGTTCTTGTTAAATTCATACATGTGTGTATGACCAACACCTGGCATGCAAACACAATGAAATTTAACCCAAATTGAAAATAAATGATTAATTCACAAAGTTACCTTTACTTTAATTTAAATTTGTCGCTATTAAAATTCAACCACTAAATTCACTTGAAACTTTGTTGTTGTTGCGAATTGCCCTTGAGAACTTTACTGCTTCTATTGTTGAATACTATACTAAAGTTGCTGAAATTTCTATTTCCTTTTGATGACACTTTATGAAAAATAAAACTTGCAAATTGTGGGAGGAATGCTATTGCATGTGCTCGCACTTTGACAATGTTGAAAATAAGAAGACAGAATGAAGAATGAACCCCTTTTTTTGAGAAAATGTGTTCCGATTTCATATCCATAAAATCGAATTCTTTGATTTTTTAACTAAATTTGGATATCTTGAATAACTTTATTATTCTCAATTGATGTCAAATTGCACGTTGCATTTTTTGACACCCTTCCCATAGAAATGCCTTTTAATTTCGAGGAATTCTGATACATTTTCTAATTTTTGCAATAACTTACCGATACGCCATCTTTTAGTTCAATTTACTAAATTCCTCTCAGAATTCATTTTCGTTCATCTTTATTCGTGTCCCTTTCACACCTTTGTGTCTCTTTCGCACTCATTGGTGTAAAGGGAATTTCGAAAATTCGCAATTATTCCGTAAACCGTGAAAAATTACGCGACGCGAACGCGCCCATTAGATTCTGCGTCTCTTTTTACCCCGGGGTGACATTTCAAACGTCGCGAAAGTATGGAGTTCGCAAGTATATTTATATTCGTGAAATGTCACCGCCCGCGAGATTGTTTTTTATTAAATTTTGTGTAACAAAAGTGTTTTGTGCAGTTAATTATTATTCAGCGAAGGAATTATGCGTTTAGCTACAGGTGAGTGTATGCATTTATTAGTTTTCTGCATTAATTATATGTTTTCTGTCTTACTTTTTCGACTGGCATAGATATCTGTCAAGGTGAATGAATCTATTTGCAAATTTCACCTAAGATATCTATGCTTTAATTGTAAAAGGTAATTCAATTATGTATACGTCCTGTATACATTGTTATTTGTGTAATTTTATGTTATCTAGCATAAAGTTCGTTGAGTTTGTATAGTGTCCACATGGTGCTATATAAACACAATTGTTGGTGTTGTTATTGTTTATTTACGTTTATTTCTATATTTAATTCTGTAAATTCACTAATTAATTCATTTTATTTATTTCAGGTCGTCGTGGGACTTTTGCATCTGTGTTTTCCCAGATGCTGGTAAGATTTTTTAATTTATTTTAAATCTGAATTTTCTTTTCTTTTTAGTTTGGTCGAATATTCTCCCCCCTGTTGAACAGCCATGTTCAACCGTTTTTTGATTTGTTGTATACCTCTTTGATGGTACTTAAAAAATCGCAGCTTGCCATCAGCACGTACTCGTAGGCGCACCTGAGAACGATCTGGTAAGTTGATAGTCTTTTCTTTATTTCGACGTTTTTGGATGTCGTAGAAATTAATTCGTTTGATCGTATCTTTTGATAGTGTAACGTTTTTATATATTAGATAAAAATTTGCTCCGGCCGAGCGATAAACGAGGGAGCAGTTTTGTTCTAATCCTTAAAACTCCTTTAAGAATTCCACCGAAATCTTAGCAATTGAAAAAAGGTTACGGCAATATATAATTTATGTTATGTAAGCAATAAGATTATTTTAGTTAAACGGAAATTTATTTATTCTTACTGTATCTGAATATTTTAAAAGAAAATTTATTTTACTGTATCTGACTTTGTACTCACCTGATCAGTGTTTTGGCAGCTGATTCACTTGGTTCTCTATTAAGGTTTTTAGGATTGGGATATTTTCTTTATTCCAGTCGAGACCCAGAATAAAATGAGGTTAGTAATTTTGACTGCAGTCGGTACCCACAGAAAGAATCTTTATCACAGTCAAGACCCGCGATAAAGTGTTTGGTGTTAGTAATTTATTCTTACTGCAGTCGCTACCCACAGAAATAATCTTTATCACAGTCGAGACCCGCGATAAAGTGTTTTGAGTTAGTAATTTATTCCTATTGCAGTCGATACCCACAATAACAATCTTTATTACAGTCGAGACCCGCAATAAAGAGTTTGGTGTTAGTAATTTATTCTTATTGCAGTCGATACCCACAATAAGAATCTTTATTACAGTCGAGACCCGCAGTAAAGAGTTTGGTGTTAGCAATTTATTCTTATTGCAGTCGATACCCACAATAAGAATCTTTATCTTAGTCGCTGTCAAAAATAAGATCTTTAATCCAGTCGGTACCCAGAATAAAAATCTCAATTTTCAACCCTCTAACCAAAATAAAGCACTTGTTTGATTAGTATTAAATTCTTATTGCAGTCGCTACCCACAATAAGAATCTTTATTTTAGACCCAGAAGAAGAATAATTATTTTAATCGTCAACTAAATAAAGTATTTGATTTGTTAGTAAAAATTAGAACACTGGGAAATAACACTAGGAATCGATAACCACTTGATCACTGCACTGCCAAACTGAAAAAAGAGATCGAGCCAAGTCAGACTGCTGTTTATATAGCCAGAGTTTGCGCGTCGAGACCCAGAAGAAGAATAATTATTTTAATCGTCAACTAAATAAAGTATTTGATTTGTTAGTAAAAATTAGAACACTGGGAAATAACACTAGGAATCGATAACCACTTGATCACTGCACTGCCGAACTGAAAAAAGAGATCGAGCCAAGTCAGACTGCTGTTTATATAGCCAGAGTTTGCGCACGGCACCAAAGAACGGTAGTCAAAGGCGCATGGCAACAATATTGGCATAGCAACAACTGACATAGCAACAATAACTTGGCATAGCAACTGCACCTCATCATTTGTCATGAGTGTTACCATTTTAGTTATTGCTGCCACAGGCTGCTATCAACTTATTATCTAGAAAATATTTTGAGTAAATTCAATTTATTGCTAATTCAATAGTATAAGTGTAAAAAAAATATATACAAAAAAATAAACTCTTACCGGGAATAATTTATAAATTCCTTAAAACCGTACCTTCAGCTGGTTTAGACGTAGCTGGAAGCGGCACGCACGAGTTGCTGCATGTGCTTTTAGATGTACTATTTGATATTCCGCTGCGCAGTGGTTTCTTGTGAGCTAGCTGCAGTTAAAAGTTGAAGTATAACGATTGCGACACGCACCTGTCGACGCCAAAAAATCCATGTTACGACATTAGAACATAGCGAATGCTGTGCCACAAAAAATGTCGTCGTCAAAAAGAAGCTTCAAGTTCGAGCGCCGTCCTTTTAAATCTGGCATAAATGCATATAAGCTTTAAATACAACTTATACTTATCCTTAAAAAGATGTAAAAATTTCCCTGTAGACATCCCAAAGAAAACAAAACTCAACTCATTTATCTAGAAATGACGACGACATTGTCGCAATCATTGTATTACGTCTGTGGCAATGAACGACGCAACTTGGCGTCGACAATATTGTGTCGCATTCAAGGCGCATGGCGGAACGTGATGTGTAATGAGAATTTCTTGCTCGTACCTCGTTTCCATTTTGTGTTCTAGTACGATTTCTTCTTTACGCGGAATGTTCGTTCTGACATATTTACTTCTGCTGTGAGATGTTCAGCTGACATCAGCAATTGTGATTTAGGTAAGAACAATTTATCATTTTGAGATTTAGAAAAAGATGCTTTGTGGTGTTTTTTTGTTTCCTTTTCAGGATTAATGCCACCGAGGAGCTGAAGCCGTTCTAATCATTGTGCCGTTTGCAGCTGACAGTGAGAATGATGAAGATTTATTTATCGCTGGGTGAAATGATCTTTGTACTACGGAGAGATCAGCACCGGTGTCTATTAGAAATGTTATATTATTGTCATTGTCCCTAATAAAGAGGCGGCGAGATAATTCAGGAACCCGACAGCTGACTGCCAATTCCAATAACTGACGTCTGCACACAACTGCGTTCGCAAAACACAATTTAATGAAAATTGTCAATTCCAATAATTGACTTTCAAACAAACTATGATTACAAACGAGAATATGCTGTATGCTGGAATAAATATTCTGGTGGAGTGTAGCGGTTAAATAAAAAGTAATTTGTCATTCTATTATTCACTCAATTATTTATGGCAAACGAATAATACTAATGACTAAACAAATATTAATCTTATGAAGAAATTAATTACTCGAACAAATTCTATTAATATGCAAAATTTACTTCCCTCAACTTACACGTAAAAGCTAGAAACTTCACTTGCAATTCACTGATTCACTGTGTTGTTATATGTATTTAATAACTAGAGGAAATTTAAATGTACAAAAAGAAACTATATTTTACTAGAATTTATCCTTTTTTTCTTTCAATAATGACAAAGTAGAACTTTATGTTACGTTACAATTCATATATATATATATATATAAGTTAAAAACAACTTTCCTTTCTGTTTCTTAACTAATATATTCACTAATGGCTGAAAGTAAATAATAATTAGAACTCAAGGTAGATCAAGTTTCCAATTATTATGTTGTGTAAAAATGACCTAATGGCATATTTTTTACACGATGAATAATTGTTAGAAATTTCGATTTACTTTAGTGAATAAGTTAAATGGATGAAAGGAAGAAATTAAGAATAAAAAATTCAATCGTTCTTGTTAAATTCATACATGTGTGTATGACCAACACCTGGCATGCAAGCACAATGAAACTTAACCCAAATTGAAAATAAATGATTAATTCACAAAGTTACCTTTACTTTAATTTAAATTTGTCGCTATTAAAATTCAACCACTAAATTCACTTGAAACTTTGTTGCTGTTGCGAATTGCCCTTGAGAACTTTACTGCTTCTATTGTTGAATACTATACTAAAGTTGCTGAAATTTCTATTTCCTTTTGATGACACTTTATGAAAAAAAAACTTGCAAATTGTGGGAGGAATGCTATTGCATGTGCTCGCACTTTGACAATGTTGTAAATAAGAAGACAGAATGAAGAATGAACCCCCTTTTTATGAGAAAATTTGTTCCGATTTCATATCCATAAAATCGAATTCTTTGTTTTTTTAACTAAATTTGGATATCTTGAATAATTTTATTACTCTCAATTGATGTCAAATTGCACGTTGCATTTTTTGACACCTTTCCCATAGAAATGCCTTTTAATTTCGAGGAATTCTGATACATTTTCTAATTTTTGCCATAACTTATCGATACGCCATCTTTTAGTTCAATTTACTAAATTCCTCTCAGAATTCATTTTCGTTCATCTTTATTCGTGTCCCTTTCACACCTTTGTGTCTCTTTCGGACTCATTGGTGTAAAGGGAATTTCGAAAATTCGCGATTATTCCGTAAACCGTGAAAAATTACGCGATGCGAACGCGCCCATTAGATTCTGCGTCTCTTTTTACCCCGGGGTGACATTTCAAACGTCGCGACAGTATGGAGTTCGCCAGTATATTTATATTCGTGAAATGTCACCGCGCGCGAGTTTGTTTTTTATTAAATTTTGTGTAACAAAAGTGTTTTGTGCAGTTAATTATTATTCAGCGAAGGAATTATGCATTTAGCTACAGGTGAGTGTATACATTTATTAGTTTTCTGCATTAATTATATGTTTTCTGTCTTACTTTTTCGACTGGCATAGATATCTGTCAAGGTAATTCAATTATGTATACGTCCTGTATACATTGTTATTTGTGTAATTTTATGTTGTCTAGCATAAAGTTCGTTGAGTTTGTATAGTGTCTACATGGTGCTATATAAACACAATTGTTGGTGTTGTTATTGTTTATTTACGTTTATTTCTATATTTAATTCTGTAAATTCACTAATTAATTCATTTTATTTATTTCAGGTCGTCGTGGGACTTTTGCATCTGTGTTTTCCCAGATGCTGGTAAGATTTTTGAATTTATTTTAAATCTGAATTTTCTTTTCTTTTTAGGTTGGTCGAACAGCTTGATTTCTTTGAAATCGTTACCTACAACAGCCGGGCTTTGAAATCAGAGGTCGATTGCTGAAATTTTAGCGCTAAAAGTCGTATACTTGTGTGAACCATCCCGTGGGATGATTTATCAGTTCTTTGCAAATTAGTGAAGCATGTTTTAAAATCGCCTTGCTAATAAATGACCTCTTTATTAGATAAAAAATGTAACTCTCTTAAAGCCAAATGCTAATTTTGTGGCGTATTACAGTAGTCGAAAGCTCCGGCTATCTCGTGACGTCGTGATGTTCTCACAATGACCTAATCATGAAATAAGAAAGCCCCTATTAACAACGCAGACCAAAAAGAAATATGTTTCATGAGAACAGAAAGAACACTTTTATTTTATAACCTTTTATTTGAAATTTTTTTTTATTTGCTTAACACTTTAATGGTGCCATCCTTCATTAAGCGTACGTTGTACCGTGTCCCATCTTGGGTGATGAATCGCTGCTTGCGCTTCTTCGATTTTCGGAGAGCATCCCAAGATACGGTGATGGTTTCACTGGTCCCCGTAGGATTGGTCAGTGTCAGGTACAGATCATTGCTCTGTGCTGTGGCCGGCACTAGCGTTAGGTCTTCTAAGATTTTATGCTTAGGATCTGGAACTCCTGATGAAGTTCCTACACTGGATGGTCTTGGAACTGGTTCTTGTTGTTGGTGCCTTGGAGACGGTGGTGGTGAATCCTCTATTTCAATTATGTCCGGATGATCAAGTTGTAAATACTGCATACGTCGACTGATTTTGTTAACCTGGACTGCTGTCTGTAACTGCTTAAGCTTCTTTTCCAGGGTCCAAATCTCCTTGACTTCCTGCTCTATACTTCTTCCTGGAGTTGGAGGAGAACCTTTGTTCCCGTCAGAGGATTCCATTATCATTTCAAATTCAAGTCTGTGTCGCACAAGGTTTTAAAGAAGACTAACTAACCCGTAGTTTCCTCCTATTTAATTTTGGCACAAAATCTGCTTATCAGATTAACGGTTAACAATTGAATTGCAGACAACAATATTGCTATTGTTTTAACAATTTTGTGATGCATTATAGCAAAATTGCGTTTGAGCATTTGGTGAGGAATGTGGTCACATTTCGTATGTATGTGCGTGTATGTAATTTTGGATGCAGTTTAATTGGACTAACGAACAAAAAAAAATTTTTTTTTTTTTTGATAAATATATGTAATTTTATAATTGTATGCAATTGATACAAATTAATTTCGTGAATTTTAATGCCATGATAAATACATTATGACATTGATATTTGTACTTGGTTTGAGAACGCTAATTTGGGTTGATCAGGAAAATTAAGATGGTTATTTGAACTCTCCTTTTAGGCCAGAGGGAGTATGGCGAATTTAGTTATTAGTCTTTTTAAAACCCCGTTTTGAGTTTTAATGCTTACGACTCTTACTAGTTTGTCTGCTCCTGGATGTATATCGATGATACGTCCCAATATCCAATGACATGCTGGCATATTGGGTTCTTTTATGACGACTAGGTCTCCTATTTTAGGATTGGAGACTGGAGTTTGCCATTTTGGCCTATTTTGCAAGGAATGCAAATAGTCATTGCACCATTTATTCCAAAACTGTTGGTGTAATGATTGTGCATGATTCCATCTCCTTATCGATGAATTTTTTTTCTCATTTATAGGTTCTGGAGGAGTGATCAATGCACTGGCTATCAAAAAATGTCCAGGTGTTAACGTGGTAAGATCATCTGGGTCATCTGAGACGGGACATAATGGCCTGGAGTTTAAGCAGGCTTCAATCTGCGCTAAGAGGGTTGCCAATTCTTCGAAAGTTAACGATGAATTTCCTAATATGCGCCTAAGATGGTGCTTGATTGACTTAACTCCTGCTTCCCAGAGACCTCCGAAATGTGGTGCTGAAGGCGGGTTAAAATGCCACCGTATTCCGTCGTGTACTACCTTTGATGCTATTTCTTGATTTGCTTGTTGTATGGCAATCTTAATGTCCTTTTGTAAAACTCTATCAGCTCCAACGAAATTTGTCCCGCAATCGGAGTATATATCCGTACATAGTCCTCGTCAACTAGAAAATCGTCGAAATGCTGCTATAAAGGTTGCTGTGGTGAGATCTGATACAGGCTCTATGTGGATGGCCTTAGTGGCCATGCAGATGAAAGTACAAATATAGCCCTTATAGAACCGATTTCCTCTATGCTTGGCATTTTTAAGCTAATGGGACCAGCATAATCCACCCCAGTTTGTTGAAACGGTCTTGATATGTTAACTCTTGAGGCAGGTAGATCCCCCATGATTTGATTCCTAATTGTGGCGGATTGTTTGAAACAAATTATGCAATTGTGTAATACAGCTTTGACTGTTTTTCGTCCTTGTGTAACCCAGAATTCATTTCGCATTGTTGATAGGACCAATTGTAGACCTCCATGCAAAGTTTTAATATGGAAGTGATTGATTATTAATGATGTTAAGTTGTGTTCTCTCGGCAATATGATCGGGTGTTTTTGATTGAAGGGAATATCGGCATTTTGCAGACGACCACCCACACGCAATAGTCCATGATTATCCAGAAATGGGTTGAGAGACAAAACTTTGCTTTTGGAGGATAATAGAGTCCCTGCTTGTAAGTATTTGTCTTCACTTTCAAAAGCATCGTTTTGAGCTAGCTTGATTAGCAATTGTTTTGCCTGATTCATCTCAACAAGTTGGAGTATGGAACTATTGCGGTAAGTGTTGGGAACTATTTTGCGGCAGTGGTTGATAAACCTGAGACAGTAAGCAATGACTCGTTGCAATTAAACAAACGTTGAGAATTTACTAAAAATTTCTTGAGTGTTTGACTGAGTAGTAGATAAACAGCTTACTCGCTTTTGTTCAGATTCTATGTTGCTTTCCGTGATAGGTAATGATTGAGGCCACTTCTCTTCAGGATTCATTAGCTACTGAGGTCCATGCCACCACAATTGGTGGGAATTAAGTGAAGCAGGTTCAATTCGCCTGGAGTTGCAGTCGGCAGGATTCTCATTAGAACGCACGTGATGCCATGACTGTATACTTACCTCAGCGCCTGTGTCTACTACTAGTTTAGTTTGGCCGTTCAGGCCTATGTCTAAAGGAAGTTTTACTGTAGCGACACTGGAATCGGGCTGCTGAGGAGACCCTATTTTATTAGATAAGAGATTTATAGTCGAGCCGGGGAGTTTTGGGTCGACTGTACGTTGTTTCCCTGAGTCCGGACTTCCCATTTACGTTTTTATTGGCAGTTATTTACTGCATGTCCAGAACAACCACAAAATTCACACTTTTTTCGCACATTATATACTCTTGAGTTGTTGGGACCTTGTGGGCCTCTTGGTCGTTGATTTGGTGATACATTGTTGTTATGTGGTCTCTGGAAACTATTGTTGTTTCTCCTGCAGTCACGTATGTCATGGTTATTCATTTTGCAGTTCACACAGTACGGCGTATTTTTACGTTTCAAACAATCGGCTTATGTATGGCCACTTAAATTACAAAAACTACAACTGATTTTATTTAAATAATTATTTTTATTTTGTACATTATAATTTTTATTAGGAGATTTTTGCTCCTGTTTGGTGATGTGTTTGCCTGTGTGAACTGCGGCTGCTGAATGTAACTATTTGTGTTTGGCAGGGTCTGAGGAACTTGAGCGAATGGCATTATGCCGGGAGTAAATACGCTGTGATTAGCTGATGAATTAATTCCACTAAATTGTGCGTTATTGGGGGTTATTGCACTTATTGAATGGGGTAGTGTATTTTGTATCACATTTTGTTGAAATTTCCCTGAAGGTTGCAGGCATAGAGCACTTTGCTGGAGACATTCCATGTCAAGTGCTCTTTGTATTAATTCATCTACAGTGCCGTCGGTCATTGTCAACAGGTACTGACACATATAAGGGTTATTGACTCCAGTCTTTAGGGCGTTTTTTGCGAAATCTTCCAGCTGCGTTTTAACAGCTGCTGTGGCTCCGTGTTTGGATTCTGCTGCTTCATTGCAGAGTGCCAGCATTTGTTTTACTCACGCCGTGAAGGCTGTGAGTTTTTCCAAAGGATACTGCCTAGTGGTGATTAATTTATTTACCAATTCCTGGTAAGTTTCTCTAGGCAAGTATGTGCGATTTAGCCGTTCTTCTACTTCTTTGAAAGTAGTGGGCATATTTGAGGCAAAAAGCTGGTAAGCTACGCCTCGAAGTCTGGTGGGAAAGATTTGTAAAAATGCTGATAGTTCTTCCACCGAAATGCACTGTATTACCTGCCCGCAGCATCCTAAGAATGTTTGGAGCTCAAGGCTCTACTTTGGGTGCTGTTCTCCTGAAAATAAGGGAACGAGCTGGGCAGTTAGCTTTGCGATGTTAGCGTAATCTGCCATGTTTAAATTGGGGATTTTTGACATTGATCTTGGTACTATTGGGGAACTATTTTCTTCTATGCTGGTTTCCAGAAGGGAGTCGCCCAGCCAATTTAAAAGGATTTCACTCGCGGTGGAATCACTGACACTGTCTTCAATGGCACCTTCTCTTAATTCTACACTATTATTTTTAATTTCTGTTTCGAGAGAGTGCAATAGTTCCCCAAACTGCTTTAAGCTTTCTTTAAATTTTTCATACTTTCTTTGAATTGCGCGATTTGCTCAAGCCGCCGTTCACGGGACGTTATGAGCTGTTTATCAATAGAATCGCACTGTATAACAGATAATTCGGAGGAGTCTCGCACTTTCCCCTCTAGATACTTTAAATAATTTTCTAAATTTAAATTAGAAGATCTAACTTGTTGGGGGCCTGTAAGGATTGTCCCACTCCTGAGTGTTAGCCCTTTTGCTGTTGAGATTGTTGGGGGTGTTTGCACTCCACCCTCTGTTGCGGATGTTGTTCCCTCGTTGCCTCCTTCGTTCCGGGACGGAACTTCCTGTGCGTCGCCCGGTCAGGAGAATTGTTGTGGAGTTTGTAGAGATGGTAATATTTCCTGCGGCGTCTCTTGGTGGGAGCTTTCCTCCCTCATGGACCACCGTGTGTAAAATTTGCAGCTAGGGGGGCTTCTGCCGTTTTAATTCCCTTGGTTCAAATTGAGACGGGGGCTTATTGCCTTCTTCGAGGTCCCTCTCAATTCAGGATCGCTGGTTTTTTCGGTTGAAGTACTTTTGCTGCCGGGGGGGGGGGTGGCCTACTTAATTTTCCCTGGATAAAAGCTGAAAGGGGGGCGCGTTGCCTACTTCGAAGTCCCTTTCAGCTCCGGATCGCAGATTGGAGTGTATCTGATCTTCCTTCAGGTTTCGCGTTGGAATTTTCCTCTTAATGTGGACGTATATTTTTCCTGGACTGGGATGAAGTCCGCTATTGTCCCACGTTGGCACTTTGTGCTTTGATGAGGGGGTGGCTGCGTGTTTTACAAACAGAGGCAGTTAAAGCTGTCCGACCCCGAGCGTTGGGAGCCGACAAGATCGAAATACTCCTGAAGCTAGACTCAACTTCAGGCGGAGGGTAGGGTGTCTTGCCCAGTATTCGATCTCGTCCTAAACTCCTTTTTGATTCGTATGATAGAGGGTTTTCGAGCGCTTATACTTCGTTTGTTTAAAGTAGGCTTCCTCTATCCTACCGGCTGCGCCAATTGTTATATATATATTTTTGTATGTACGTACCGGGGCGGATTTCTTCAACTCAAAACACTGATTCGTTATTTTTACCTTTTATTTCTTACTTATTTCCAAACAAACTTAAAATTCCTCTTTTTTTTATAATAACACTTTATCTTTACACCAAAACCTTTTTTTTTTTCTATTCTAAAATTCTTCCAAACAAACTTTCTTTTTCACTCTATCTCACCGCAACCGAGACCGCGCCGAACCCAAACTTTTTTAAAATCAACTTACTTTTTTTTCTTTTTTTAAAACTCGACTCGTTTCGCTTTTATGATTCGACTCCGCTCTTGATCAAATTTGAAATTCAACTCTCGGTAGTAGTAAATTTAAAATACAACTCGGCTCTTGATCACTTTCGTCGCGATCAAGAGCCCTCGTTCAGAGTAGAAAATGCATATGTAGTTGCATTTTTACCCTGAGAAAGTTTTCATTTATTCTGGACTTGTTTAAACAAGTCCAGAATATTTTTCGTTGGACGGAGGCTTGAAATTTGATGCTTTTATAAACATCAGCCACCGTTACGATGATTGAAATTGCGGCGTGCGTATACATATAATGTATTTTCGCGGCGCGCATTTCTGAGCGCGTGAACGCTTTTTTTTTTATATGTATGTACGTTCGTACATGCATATTGTAATTTTCACGACAAATCGTACTGAAGGTACGATTTGTCTTTTCTTTTTATTTTTTAACTTAAATATTTCTACTGGAAAATTTTGCTGAAGGCATAATTTGTCATGGGAACTTTTTGAAAAACGAAATGGTATATGATTAAATTGATAAGCTATTCATGTTTTTAAGCATGAGTAGCATCTATGAAAATTTATGATTTTACATGATTATTGTAAATACCTTTTTTCAGGTATTTTATGTATTTTAGGCATGTAACATTACTATTAATTGTAAAAAGTACCATTTCTTCATTGTAAAATATACTACCCTTGAATTGTAAATTTTACTTACTATAGTCCTTTCTCACCCTCAAAAATGACAACATTGTTTTCTTCGTAAATTTATAATAAAATGCATTTGTCATATTTTATAAATATATTTAGATATAAACAAAGAAAATTACATATAAACTTCTACCAAAATAAAACAAAATTTTTTCATATGAATTTCTCAAAATTTAAGGAGATTTTTTTATTGATCGTCATTTCAATATATTTTACCAAAATAACATCTTCATTGCTATCAAATAAATATTTCTTTAAACCAAAAGAGACGATTTTTTCTCCGGAAATAAACATTAATTTTGATCTAATAAGTCCATTGGTTAGAAGTGATTACATTTATTTGTCTCAAACAAATTTAATTTATTCGTTGAAAATATAAACATATATTGTCCGCCAACACTAAAAAGAAGGTAACTTCGTCAATTTGTAGAAAAGTTCAATTTTTCTAATAAAAGCGCTCTTAATAGATATTGGGTAATGCACTCTTAATATTGAGTGCTTTTCTTTATTTTTTCTACCGAAGGAATAGAAGGAATAGAATGCTGATCATGTGGTACAAGAATATTCGGAACAGAATTAATAAGTAAACAGAAAAGATTAAAAATTTGACAGTTGTGCACAACGCAAAACGTCAATTTGATTTTGAAGAAGGATATGGCAAGCAACCAAATTCTAATTCCTCTGCTATCCAAGGCTTGGGAAGTATTTGTCGATAGTGAAAGTGATAGTGATGGATGTACAAGTGATCGTAGAAATATAGCAAAAAGTTTCGGATTTTGGAGAACACAGTGCCGCGGTTTGATGACAAGCAGTTTAAGGACCACTTTCGTCTTTCGTCAACAAGCTTTGAGGTACTTCTGAAAGGCCTTCATGCAACTAGTATCCACAGTACGGATTTGAAGCCAGGTCGACCACCTGCCGACTTTGAAAAAAAAAGTGCTAATAACTTTATGGTATCTCGCAAATATGGAGTGTTTTAGGTAAATGTGATATATGTATTATTTAAAAATTTTTTAAGTAATGTTAACATTTTGATACACAGATCAGTGGCAGACAGATTTGGAGTGTCTATTAGAACTTGCTGGAATGCTGTACATATTATTTGCAAAAATATTCTTCAATCAAATAAAGAATACCAGTTCATAGCATGGCCCAATGAAGTGAGAGCAGAACAGCTTGCAGATTACTACAAACGGAAGACAGGCTTTCCAGGTAAAACATTTCTACAAATATTAAATTTTCCGCTAACATAATTTGGTTTTCAGGTATTATTGGGTGTATAGACGGAACCCACATTCCTATACCAGCACCAAAAGAACACCCAAATTCCTACATAAATAGGAAAAACTTTCACTCAGTACTTCTGCAAGTGGTGTGCGACGAAAAAATTATGCTCACAGATTGTTACACCGGTGAAGTTGGATCAATACACGATTCATGTATGTTTCGAAGATCTAATCTATATAAAAGAATATTCAACGGTTATTTCTAGAATATATATATATATATATATATATCTACATAAATATATGAGTTTTTGCAGGTTCTTTGAAGATTCGATATGAGCAGCACATGCTTGGAGACCAAGGTTATGGATTGAAAACATACCTTATGATCCCCTATAAGGACAATGGCCACCTTTCCGAAAGACAAAAACTATTTAACCATACCCTCTCTTCCAATCGGGTTGTTGTTGAAAGAGCAATCGGTCTATTAAAAAACAGATTCCGCCGTCTTTATGGATTGCAAACTCAGAAACCGACTTAATCCCTTTGTTTATTATGAGTGCTTGCATCCTACACAACATCTGTTTACAACAGAAAGACTTTTTGGAATATAGCTTTGAACCAGAAGAAGATATTAGCAGGAGTATTCCACACCAGCAACAAGACTCGCAGGTTCAAAGAAAAAGGGACGAAATTGCACTGCAATTAAATATGACTGCAACTAATTAAAAAAACATTGTATTTTGAATTTTCAAATATATTTTAATACAAAAAATAATGTGTTCCTCTATCCTAATTAAAAAAATAACAGCCTCCATGGCGAAATATAAAAAAACAATTTCTATCACATTTTAACAAAAATGTATATTAATCTCTTGTGATGGTTTTCTCAAGAGTCTCAAAGAGATTTAAAAATTTGTCTGTGCGAGCCATTTCGTCCCGATGCCGTTCCGCCCTGGCCGTTTCAGTGTCATCAGCTTTCCTTCGTCTGTATTTTGAAGTGAGCAACGAAGGATTGCTAATTGCAGTTTCTTCGATTATCAAATCGTCAAAATCATAATCCTTTTCTGCCCACAAGTGGCAGGTGGATTCACCTCAGGGTGTTTGGAAAGGATGGAATCAAGAGCATCGAAATGCTCCCAACTTTTCCTATTATTCCCGCTTGTTCTGTTGTGGTCTTTTATTTTCTTGTACATTGTCTTCAACCCTTTTCACTTGCCATTGCATTGTTCACCAGTGAACATTTTTCCTCTCATATTCCGCATCTCATTTGCTATCTCCTCCCATACTTTTTTTTGGCATAAGTCTCCAACCGGATGATGTTCGCTTCATATATGTTTATTAAACATTTAATATCTCCTGGAGACCATCTAATGAAATTGTCAGCTCCTGAAAATAAAATATCCCGTTTTAATTACAAAACTAAATCAATTATTTTCTTACCTCTGCTGTTAACTTTTCTAAAATTGTATTCCATTTATTCCACCTAAGGAGGTAGTTTAAAAAGAATACGTTCAGAATACACCAGTGCGAATAAAGAAACACAGAATGGAATAAACGGAATATTCCGAATGGGTAAAGAAATACTTTTGGTGCGTTCTGAATGTTCGGAATGAATAAAGAAAAGCACTCACAGAGTGTACTGTACTGTGTTTGATTTGATAATGTTGAGCTCCACTTGAGATAATAGGTGGCGCTGCATGTAGATTAGTCTAAATGTTGAACTCTGATTGGGATCTTTGATAAAAACACGTGTTTTTCTTCTTCTTCCATGGGATAACTTTTATTTTCTGATTTGAGTCTTCGTTAAATACACGTGTGCAGCTTCTTCTTCCATGTTATAAAATACGATGTATCGGCTAAATATTATTCTTTTATCCGTGCTCAAATCTTCTGACAGTAGGAATCTCGGTAATCCATTCATGCACGTCACTAATTAGATGACGAGGCATTTGGCTAGAAGGGCATAGATCCCCATTTATTTAAAACATTATAAAACTTATACAGACAAGCTTTACAAAGAAAAAATTATAAACAAAATTTGAATTGATATATTTTGTTGAGTGACGTTGAGGGGATCATCTTTTCCCTGGATGGTTGTCAGGGATCAACAGTATGTTGTGGGATATTCCTATCGCGCTGCCAAATCTTCCGCATGAAATATCTGTGTGTTAGCCAACCTCCTCATTGCCGTGTTGATGAAGTCTGTAACGTCCTTCTTCCTTAAGCCCAAAATTTTAACGAGGTGTTTGTTTTCTTTGCACCAAGTTCCTCTGGCACCAATTGTAAGTGGAAGGACATTGATCGAGTAGTTTGGATGCCTCCTCTTTAGTTCATCGATGAAGGGGTGCTCGCTATAAAGAGATTGTTTGTTATAACAATGATTTGATAAAGGTAAGGACCCCTCCCAATGAATAGCCACATCAGAAACAATTTAACTATTATTTTTTAAAAGAACAATGTCAGGTTTCCTTAGGCTACCGTCCAGCCCCCTAATACGCGGTTCTCTCATTGTCGACCATTTCCGTTTTTTAGCACAATCAGTCAGTCGTTTTAATAAGTAATTGTGTCTGTTTATTCTCTCCCAATGTGTTGCTGGACAATTCTGGAGTACATGGGAAAGAGACTCTGCTTTATTGCATCCTGCTCTGCACCTTCTGTCCTCTCTATTGTTGTACGGAATGCTACGTGTGGGTAGAAGGTTAAATCTTAAATGAACTGCTCGGATGAATTCCTCCCCGCTCCAGAATCTTGGGGGAGATTTAATGACGCTGCTGTAAGCTGAGTGAAACGGGGAATGTAAGAGTCCGTTGCCGGAGAACGAAACTTCCAGCTGTTGTCCGAAGTTTTTTCTAATCGCCTCCGTTGTATTTAAACTTCCCACTATTCTTTCTAATTTTTCCTTCCAGTTCGCACCTAAAGAAAGTGCAACCCTAAGATGGATCGATGAATCTTCCAACTTTTTCCATCTCGCCAAGCTGATTGCTGCCGCCATATGCTCAAAATTAAAAATTCCTAAGCCTCCAGATTTGCAAGGTGCATAAAAAATGGTGTTACTGCAGTGAACTGGCAAATGTAAAATCTGTTTTACTGCCGTCGTTATTTGTTGGTCGACCTTCCTTAGTAATTTCTTGGTTACATTTGGCCGAAGCAGACTCCCTAGATATCTCGGAAGCAGGTGTTCGGTTAGAATCTCGAACTTTTGTTGCGGCTTCAAAGGTGCTCCCGTCACATTTTTTAGTTGAGTCCGGAGATTGTTTGCGTCACACGGAAACATACCTTCAAAATTAACCGATAGCTGCGGAATCAATGTGTCATCCACGTTAAAAGTGGGGTC
This sequence comes from Dioctria linearis, assembly GCA_963930735.1. NCBI lineage: Eukaryota > Metazoa > Arthropoda > Insecta > Diptera > Asilidae > Dioctria > Dioctria linearis. The sequence goes on along the minus strand of OZ005740.1, from coordinate 256,109,508 downwards.
CGTCACAACACACAGCTTTTTCTTACTCGGCGACCTTTTACCGTCTTCAGGCGTTTTTGATATAAGAATCAGGTCATCCGCATACGCCAAGCAACATTCTTTTTCATTACTTCCAATATCCATCCCCGTTAGAGTGTTAAGTAAGAAAAGTAGTTCGTCTATAACCGCGTTAAAGAGGAAAGGGGATAGGGGATCCCCCTGCTACCCCTGTTGACTTCAACGGTGCCAATCTCTTCAAATCCGCAATATAAGCTAGTTGAATTGTTTTTATATGCCTCACCGGTTAAGTTTATAATTTTTTTGTCAATTCTTAGTCTTTCCAATGCTCTTTTAATACTATTATGTGAGACGCTATCGAATGCTTTTTGTATATCTAAGGAAATCAGATTCAGAGGTTGACCTTTTTTTCTGTGCTTCTTTATTAGAGCTTTGACTATTATATTGTTCGCAAAACACCCATCAACTTTCGTGAAACCTCTTTGGCTTTCGTGGAGTTTTATCCCATCCAACCTCTTCGCTATAATTTTCATAAATATTCTCAGGATCAACGAGGAGATGGTTATAGGACGCCAATTATTTACCAAATGTAAATTGGTTTTCCCCTTTGGTATTAAAGTTGTCTCGCTTATTTTGAACGCTGCAGGTATATACTCCAGTAATAGCAAGCCATTATATAAAATTATTAGGTCTATCTTATCCATTTTTTTTCATTTTGTCCAGCAATATCCCGTCTGGCCCCGGGCAGCCGCTTTTTTTGTTGCTTCATGGCTATCATAATGTGCTCAGCTTCAATAGGGTAGCTGATATCTAACTCTTCCGGATAGAAATCTTTGACGACCTCTTCGTCCGGGCAAGATGGTGTTGAGAAAACCCCCAGGTAACTGTTGAGGATATTTTCTGAACTGGGTTTGATGTTTTCAGTGTTATACACCATGTCGTCCAGCAAATCGGCAGCATATGCGCGGCGGTTAGTTCTGAATTTTAACTGGGCCAGCTTATAACGTAAGGTCCGTTTACTGCGAGCATTAACCCCGGGATCGTTGATTTTTTGCTTAAGGATATCTTCATCGTTCTCCCGAATAGTATTCGCTGGCCTGCTCCTTCTTCTGCGAAGCTTTTCTGAGTGAGCCACTCCAGGCATCCAGATGTTGTTTAGCCTCTTCGGGACTCATATTGATTAGACTTTAAAATTTCCGACCTAGACGTCGATGTACTTTCATTTTGTAGAATATCTCTTAGAGCGTCTTTTAACTTATTGTTTTTGTGCTCAGATGTTGATATGCTCTGTTCAAGATCCTGAATGGCCATGTTATCTTCAAAGGCTTGTCTATATACAGAAACTTTATCTTTGTAGGCATGTTGTTTTCTTTTCCCCTTAATAGCGTAAAGAGTCCTGTTTGTTTGACCTAAGGGGTAGTTCAACAGGTCACTACCTGCATATTCAGCCTCTTTCTTTGCAAGTTCGTTTACTTCATCCTTCGTCCATAAACTAGGGGGTTTTCGAGTTTCATTCTCTAAAGCGGTGTTATAAGCTATGGGGTGAGCTTTTTTCTCGTGAAGTTTCAGGCCTCCCTTAGTGGTAAGCCCATTTAGCATAATTTACAATTATAGCTTTGTTGGTCAAAGGGGACCCCATCACAGTACCTTCTTTTGTGATCGTTTAACTTTGTGCGGGTGGCATATTTTTTCCCACATATACATGCAAAGGTTTGTGGTGACGAAATGACGGTACATAAATAGCTCGTATGGCTGTAGTTTGATTTTATCTCCACTTACTCAAAGAGAGATGAAGAATTCAAGTGTTGGGTTTTCAATAACACCACAATCTTTGGTCTGGTCGATACTGGCCTCAAGGAAACGTTAGTAATTCCTTTGATATCGGTCGTATTTAATTTATAGTAAAAGATAAGACTCTCATATAAACGTAGCTGCTCGAGCTCCTTAAAGCCAAAAGTCAAAATGCGCAAATAGTCTAAATTCCGGAATCAAATAGATATTAAATAATTATATATGTGAATAGATAAATAGTCGTGGATAGTTATTAGCACCGAATGCGATTCAAAAAACTACGCTAAACCATAAAATTAGTTAGATTTGCGGTATAACAGTTATTATCACGCTGTAAAAGCGTAATTAGTCCAATTGCGCGAATCACTCTGAAATGCTCGCGAGTGTCCGACCTCCTTATTGTCAAAATTGTCAAAAATTAAAAGGATTCTATAAAATTTATCGAAATTCGATGTAAAATAGTTCTAGGTATTTAATTATAGTTCTTAATTGATAAAATTGAGAAATAACTAATTAAAACAAATTCAAAAAAAAAAAGCTCTACATATGCGTGAAAGCACTCTTAACACGTTGTGCGCCGCGTGCCCACGGGTGGCAATTTGTGTCTTTACCTTGGGGACCACATGGTCACCGGTGGTCATTATAATTTTTCATACTTTGACAACGTGACCACCCGTGGGCATACTGTTCTTTATATTTTAGGACCGTGTGCACATCAGTGGGCACTTTTTATATAGGTTTTGCATAGGTAAGAAAAATATTTGGTCCCAGGATGTAAATATGCTCCACTTGGACTTAGCAGTTTGAGGAGTTAGATCATTTAAATGGTTGGTTCTTTTAGAATGAAAAAAAAAATAAGAGTTTGACTTCAAATTAGAAACATATTTTTATCAATAATATTTTACAGTTATAGTAACATTATAAATGAACAAAATAAGGCAAGAGAACAAAATGAAATAACAAAATAAACTTCAAACTATAAAACAAAAATATTTTTATAACATTCATAATATGAACTAAATCTTCTTCAATAATATTAAGGCCAATACAATATTCTCCAAACTTTATTACACTTAGCAGTCTTATTGTGCTATGTGCTTTTGAAAACATATCAAACACATTGGGACGTTGCACTGTTCACAAATAGTATTGACTTTTTTTGCATTTTTTCGGGCAAATGCAGAATCATGCTGTCTGGACATGTTTTTATAGCAAATACTGCACCGTTTTCTGACCCTCAACTTCCTTTAAAATATGACACTGTCTTAAGGATTCTCTTGAAGATGATGGAACAGGTATTAGCATTTCTGAAGATTCCACTAGACTTAAGACAAGTGATTCCTTGAATTTAGTAATGGTAAGTTTTCTATTATTTACCTTATTTACAACATTTACAACAGTGGTTGCAGTAATTAAATGGAATACTAATCTCTTATACCATTTTACTGTACGTCTGACATAAGGTGCGTATGCGGCCATTTGGTCAGATAAATCTATAAATGCCTTGCCGTTGTTGTAGTCCAAAACCATTGCAGGCTTGGAGCATTCCTTTCCTTTTTTCATAAAAGTTGTCACGGAATCGTCGTGCTTGGTGCTAAGCATTAGGACATCCCGTTTGTCTTTCCATTTTAGTAGTACACTTTTATCGCTATTTTGTCGAGCAATAAGTTCACCTTTGTTCAGCTTTGCTTTTATCACTTCTGGAGGATTGCCTTTTCTATTACTCCGCAAGGTCCCTACTAGGTGTGTCTTTCTGTCTATCATCCTTTTTGATAATGATATGCTAGTATACCAATTATCCGTATAGAGAGTCCTTCCACTATCAAAAAGACCGTCCATTAACTCAGTGACAACTTTTTCGGAAACAGCCATTTCATCTGACTTTTCTTTGCCAGCGTACACCTTAAATTATCAGGTATAACCTCCAGCAACGCACAACTTAAACACCTTAATTCCATACCTGTGTCTCTTGTTAGGTATGTATTGTCTAAAAGACAATCTTCCACGGAATGGAACGTTGCTTTCATCAATGCAAATCACTTCTTCTGGAGTATAAGACTGTTGGTATTTAGTTTGAAGTATATTCAGGAAGTTGGATATTTTGCGAAGACGATTATCTGGATCCACTTGGTCTTCGTTATTAGAGACATGGAACATTCCCAAGATTATTTCAAATCTATTTCGGCTCATGATTTTGGGAATCGAGTTTTGATATACGAAGCTTGTCGACCAATAATCCCTTAGCTGAGGAATTTGAAGAAGTCCCATCCATATAATAATTCCAAGAAATTTTCTCATTTCTGAAGGATTGGTGTCAACCCACTTGGCAAGTCTTGCTCTTTGGGTTTGGTTTGCTGCAGCAGTAATATTTTGAGCTGCAAATCTATTCGTTTCGGATACAAATAAAACTATTACCTCGTCATCCAAAAAGTGGTTGAAAAGTCAACTGGATCTTTTCCTGCTAACGAGGCTGCAACATTAGGATTTACTCCAGTGTTTTGAGGGGAACATCGAATAAAAGTCTTTCCCCACTAACAGGCTTCCACTTCCGGTCATCTATCAGACTTGCAAGCGGGATGACGTCATCGGAATCATCTGATATATTATAATTTGCTTCATTTACTTCACTGAATTCCTTACTTTCCGAATCAGTTTCCTCTGGTAAAAAGTCTCTGTCGGCAAAGGAATCATCAGAAATCTCTCCACAATCTTCACTTTCAAGTATTGCATCAAGTTCCTGGTCGGTTAAAAATCTTCCAGCCATCTTAGTTTATAGCTGTAACACAATAAATAAAGTGCCGTATACATCAAACTGCATTTGTATTGAATTTTCATAGCAAAAATCTCTACAATACATAAAGCTTTATAAAGTAAAAAAAGGTGTCCACGGGGGGGCACGTGGTCACAAAGCGTAAAATTACATTGTAGGACCAAGTGACCACCGGTGGATCACAAAAAAAAAGTAGCAAAATTATTTGAAAGCACAAAAATTGAAAAAGTAGACCACCGACTTACCAAATCCCTAATCGTAACAGAAAAAAAACGAATAACAACATACGGTCCCAACAGCTTACACAGAAATGTTCACCGTTGGGCACGCAGACACTCGCGTTAGAACAAAAATGGCCACGGGTGGGCACGTGGCGCTCAACGTGTTAATGCAAGTTCGGCACATAGCACTCTTAATGTCATTAATATATGTCTTAGCTACATGTTGAAATTTTATCCGTAATGGACTCACAGGCAGATGGTGCTATCACTTTAATATCGCATTTCCGTTAGTGGTCCCAGATACAACCACCTGCAGCTCTTCCTCTTTACTGGGATAATTTTGTGTGTATTTGCTGCAGATTTATGGAATTTTGCTATTTCGAGAAAATAGGAGAATTAAAATAAAGTTAATTGAAACTACGATACTTTCAACCAGTAATCTGTGAATATTTTGGTGTGTTGCGGTATATCCAGCTCTTTCCTCTCGAGATAATCACATTCCCGTCAAAGTGCTCAATTTGGTCAATCATGTTTGCATGATATTTTCTCCACAATTTGATGGTCCGCAATTAGAAATTAATTGTAAATTGCATATTGATGCCTGTTCAGCGAACCTGAAAAAGATGACCGTGCCTATCACAACAACAAAATCCATGCAAAGTGGAAATTGAGGATATTGCACGTGAATTTATGTTTTATGCAAGAAATAGTATATAAAACATTAATTCACGTGCCAAATCACACAATAAACACAAGTAATACTAATGTTTGCGGACAAATAGAGTACAAAATGCACTGAAAATATTTACATGACATTTGTCCACAAACATGTAGAATTTATAAATTACACACGTAATTCACGAAATGATTAATACATATTCTTACCTGATATAAAAGGAATATCCATAGAGAGGAAAATACCTGAAAAACCACTAAAAAAGCACTTAAAAACACAACATGACACTCGCGCGCAACAGTGTCAAAACAACGTAAACTTCACAATTTCGCGACGTTTGACATATCGAAATCACGTAGAATTGAACCGTAATTTCGATGGCCGCGTTCGTTTCGCGATATTTTACGCGAGAAACGTGATATTCGCGATTTTTTATTAATACATTTCCCACAATGAGTGCGAAAGAGACTCACAGTAGGAAGAAGACAGCAAATATTACGAAATGAAATAAAAATCTACTACATTGAAATGAAACGTAGCGAACCGAGATTTTTATAGCAAATGTTCCAAAATTTACAAAACATGATTAAAAACAGCGAATTTACAACCAATTTTCAAGAGAAAATTATCAAAATGTAGAGTATTTAATTTGCTATCTTTTGACAGTGAGAAAATTTCGGTCTTTTGTCATTTTCAGTGAAATTTTTGTATATTTCACTTTATAAATGTTGAAAATGGAACAAATTTCTCTATAAAAAGGGGGTTATTTCGTCAATCGTTCTTCTTTTTCATCGAATTGTCAAAAGAGATACACCTGCCGAAAAGTCACAGTATTTCAGATTTGCAATAAAGTTTCAAGTTCTCAGTGATTAAAAATAGTTCATCTTCGTTTCAAAATAAAGTTCATTTTTTCAACATTAATAATTAATTTTAATTTTTTTTTGTGCATAATAATTTTTCTGTTTTAATTCTCTTTTTCAATTCGCTTTCATTTCCTTTGCTTCAATTAGTTTTTTTTTTTTTGTACATTTTTCAACACGCGTATTTCACATTTATTACAACAAGTTTCAAGGTAATTGTCTCAGCTAGATAAATCATTGGAAAAGGTGATTGTCCGTAAAGTGTGAACGCATGCTATTTTGAATGTTGGTTACACTAAATAGGAGTCACAAAACAATTTAGATTTATCTAAGAATAAGACTTTTGTTTTTACAGAAAATATTCAATTTAGTTAATCTATACACAGTGTCAAAACCTGCCTTTTCTAAGGTCAGCTTCACACTACGTGTTAGTTTAATTCATAATTGGCATCTTAATTAATATTTTCTCTTTCAGCAATAGTTTGTAGGATTAAATAATAAGGAAGATAAAGAATTAAAGCATAAGTTGAATTATTTATTAGCAATAAGAAATTTGAGCAGAATTAATAATCATTAACTTAGATATAGATTTAAATGAATTAAAGAATTTCAGTTTTGTTGTTAGATTAGCTTGAAATAATTTATTTAGTAATTAATTTTTATAGAGCAAAAAAATCGTTTAGAGAATAAAAGTCAGTGATAAATGAGCAACCAAACGATATATTTTTAATACCGCTACACTACCGCCACCTACATGTGATTGTGCTTAAACGTTGTTCGAATTTTTAGTTTCTACGTTGACTGACAGCGGGCAGCAAGCATCAGTGTCGTGATAACATATTGAAGATTCATTTTTGTGCCACACGTGGCAGGTTTTCAGTTTCTTTCAGTTGATTATTTGCAAGAGAGAAGTTTACACTAGTAGTAGCTTATAGGAAGTTGCACTAGTACTCAAACTGAAAAAAATCAACTCAGTTTTTTTTACAGGTGATAAATAAGGATTTCGCAGCACGGAGTTACTTTATGAATGCGCACAATTTCTGTTCTACAAGAGGAACGAAGAAATTGGGCAGTTCAGACATTTTGTTTGTGATTAACTCAGTTGTCAGTCAAGTTGGCAGTAGCACAGGTTTTTTGTACGATTTAACAATGCCATTAATGCAGGATTGCCTTTACCTACGTGCGCCCCGTCAATGTTTATACCAGCCAGTGTAGATTTCAGTCAATGTTTATATGATGTTTCCACAAAATTAGTTGGGGGTTGTTCTTAAAAGACACAGATAAACAAAAATAGAATTATAAATTTGATAAAAGTGTGAGGAAAGCACTGCAAAGAAAAACAATAATATAAAAATCAATGATAAACTAATAAAATGATAAAATAATATTAAGTTAAGAGTTTAAGAGAGTCATAGTTACTCCCGCCGTTAACCCGCGCTTACTTGAATTTCTTCACTTTGACATTCAGAGCACTGGGCAGAACATAATAATGCTTTGTTTTAATTAGACAGTCGGATTCCCCAAGTCCGTGGCAGTTCTGAATTGATTCTTAATTGATAGCCGTTATAAATTTATAATAAAAATAATTCCTTTAAAAAAATCATTTATAAATTATTAGCAAGAAATTTCCACAATTGCTTACGTAAACTTCTTTACGGGGAACAAATAAACAGAATCTTTAGAGAAAAAAAATTGTATAAATCCGAATTTACCTACCCAGAACGAGTACATAGACCATAATATTGTTTCCCAATCAAGCCCGACTATCTCAATCTTCAGAGCCAATCTTTATCTCGAAGTTACGGATCTAATTTGCCGACTACTCTTACCTACAAATATTGAGTAAGTCACGCTTTGCCTGTTATCATTTTGATCATTTCAAATAACGTTTATTTCAGAGAAGCAAAACTTATTCTGTATAAATAACATTTATTTTTCATATGACGAAGTGCCATATTCTCTAATAATTGAATTCCTCAATGTGATATATTATATTATTTATTTTAAATTTTGTTTATTTCCTTAAATCGAAATTATTTTTGTTAGAAATAGCAAATAAATATATTTTTGTATTATCGAAAAATGGCCTTTTGATTTTCAATTCAATTCTATAATAATTAGAAAAAGTTGTTTCAGGGAGTATAAACTAAAAACTTCAGGTAAATATAAATTACCTGATATTCAAACAATATATATAGAACATAATATGTATACACAAAAAACAGGAATATTATTCACTTATTTATTCAAACCATGGGAATTATATATGTACCTACAACTTATTTGTGAGAAGTGAAGGACTCCCGAGGTAAATAAAAATTTATTCTGACCAAATATTGTTTATTTTGTATGAATTCTATTTTGATTTGCGTTAAATATTTGCTCGCTATCATCTTGTTTGTTTGAAATATAATTATTATCATTGAAACATTTGCAATACATGTACTTCATTGTGATTTATTGTTACTAAATAATATTTAATTTTTCCAAATAAATAACATTAATTTCACTGAACCAAATAATCATTTGATACAGATGTATCAATCATTTTATATTCCACTGTTGTTGATTCCTGCGAAATAATATTTATGTCTCTCAAACAGAAACAAACTGATTACACAACTCCTAAATAAATATGACAATGCATAAGAAACAAACACCTATTCACATATAAAATTTATTCTATACGATTAAACTTTATGTAAACCAAAGAAATTATTTTTTCAATGTAGGTATATAAAACGATTAGAAAGTCCTTAATCTAATGCATTTAATGCCATTGCTTAACTTATGCAGATTTAACGGTGGGAACTTAAAGTGCTCTACAGAAATAAAATAAAATTGATTTTTAATTTCTTTTCCAATAATATAACTACGCAAATGCACATTGAGACATTCATTTTCAAACCGAGTACAAATAAAATATACATTGTCTTCATTTTGAAACATTTCTTTAATTTGATAAATCTCTTCAATATCAGAGTTTTTCACAATGTAGTAACTTTGATTGTATTTTGTTCCTTTGTATACGAGACTTAAAATAATTCGTATATTTTCATGATAAATTATGTTCAGCTTTAAAACATCGTTCTTTATTTGTTCATACATTTTGACTTCTGTAAGACTATATTTTGCTTCTTTTAATATTTCTATGATGGTAACTCTATCCTGCGATTGCAAAATTTGACTAGAAAAATGTATTCCAGTTTTAATTGCTAAAGATTGTGAAATATTTACCCTACTGTTTGAATTTTTGGCATAGGCCTTTAGTTCTTGATGCTTGCTTTCAAATCTAAAAGACCAGAGATATTTCAAAGGTTCTGATTTTCTGGCGATATTATGGTAGTGTAACAAAAGATGATGTTTGGGTTTAAGATTCAGTTAAAACTGGAGTAAATCTAAAGACCAAAGATATTTCAAAGGTCCTGATTTTCTGGCGATATTAGGGTAGTGTAACAAAAGATGATGTTTGGGTTTAAGATTCAGTTAAAACTGGAGTAAGTACGAGATAGAAAAGTCTGGAAAGAACCAAAACATATTCCCAAATATCATCATTCTCAGGCAATAAATCACCAATCATTAATGGAAAAAAGTTTACAAAGCACCACATTTCACATTCGGACATATGCAAAGTATATTTTTTAATATGTTCCAATTTAATAGGTGGTGATAAAATACCTGCTTCGAGTTCCCCATAATCAAAGTTTTGTTTCCTCTTATTAAAATAGTCCAGCGTAAATAAATTCACGTTGCACACATAAAAATCTAAAACTTTACTCATTCCGTATTTACAAATTCCCAAAAATACGTCATACATGATATCTAGGGAATAATTTTCTGTCACATGAAAATTATCCAATGTGTTTAGAATAGAGTACTCAACGATTCCCGTCTCTGTGGAATTATTCTTTTCCACATCAGTACTATAGTTAGATTTGTTACGAAGTAAAGAAATATCGGGTAAATTCAAAAATGTCAAAGTTTTGCGCATCATACGACATCATTGGAACATCGTGATGCGCTGTTGTGTCTGATGCTGCAGCACTGCATTGCTGATGCTTTCTACTGACATTTTTGAACGTCAATTGTCAAATTGTGTTACTCATTAAAGCAATAAGTTAGCACGATAAAATATTAAAAATGGATAAAATTGTTTTCAACATATTAATTAATTCTACATTGGAAAATGTGGAACCTTGTGCCAGCAATTTGGTAAAATCAATTTTAGAAAGGAAAAGATTTTTAAAACGAAGGCAACTAATTCTAATAAAATCATTACAAAGTCGAAGAAGCATACCAAAATGTAAAAATTATTTCGAATTAGAATATCAGGATGATGTTTTTCAAAGTCATTTCCGAATGAGGAGACAAACTTTTAAGGTATATATTGGATAAGCAAGTAAGCAAATAAGAGCTGTAATTATTTTTATACAGGCTTTACACAGCGAACTAAAACCGATTCGGAAATTATCATCCAAAGGAAGAGCAGCTTATTGAAAAAGTGTCTATATATCACTATATGGAAACTTAGTAATCGTACAAGTTTTCGGGTGCTTTCGGATAGATTTAATATAGCTACAGGAACGGCTTACAATGTTTTTATAAAAACAGTAAAAGCTATTTGTACCTTATTAAAAAATGAGATAAAGTGGCCTACAATATTACTTGAGCAGAAAATAATCCTGGAAGAATTTCAGACATGCAGGAAAGATCCGTTTCCTTATGTAATTGGTTGTGTTGATGGGACGCATATCCGAATACCAGCTCCAAAAAAAGATCCCAGCTGCTATTATGACCGTATGGAAGTATTCTGTAATTGCACAGGTATGAACGTCTATACATATATGTATTTACGATTTTATTAACCTTTAGTTTTTACAGGCTATATGCGATAGTAAATTTCGCTTCCTCGATAAAATTGTGGGCTATCCAGGCAGCTGCCACGATGCGAACGTGTGGCGATATAGTCCAATAGGGAAGGCCTTATTTTCAGGGACATTGTGAAGATGATGAAGATAACTATTCTGAAAGTAATACAACTGAAGCTGGAAGAAGAAATAGAGACAACATCACGATGTTATTTGAAGCGTAAAACCCAATATAAGTATTCTTTGTATGTCATAAGAAAACAAAAACTTTATTAATATAAATCATGTAATATTTGTAACACAAAACAAAACAACACTTCATTTTAAAAACTAAAAAAGATACTTAAATAACAGTACAGCCTTTTACTTCGAAAAAAATAGATATATTGCGATCATTATTATGACCGGAGTAACTCTTGAAGTAAAACTTTGATTTCACGCATTTCTTGAACGCGCTCTTTATCAACTTGTAGTCTATCCTTTTCAAGTTGCATCAATTCACTGTGGCGGGTTTCGTCCTTTATGGCTTCTTCTTTTAAGAATTCGAGTGTTTCGCAGCTCTCTGTTTTCCTTCTTTTGGGACGATTATTTATTTCAATGTTTGAAATATTTCTTAGTATGGATGTATCACTCCCCTCTTCATTCGGTTGACATTCGCTAACAGTATCGCACGGTTGACTATCTGAAAACGTAGTACCTTCCACAGCAAATGAGGAAATTTGCGGCACACTTTTTCCAATTCCGTTTTTTTCTATTTACTTCTTCTTCTTCCTCAGCTGGATTATTGGAACGGCGCACTATGAAAATATGGGCCAGTTGCTGATCATAAATCTGTAGTTTTTTTTATTTTTGAAGATATTGACTTGAAATTTTGCACAGACATAGTACATAGTATATAAATTCAATCAGTTATACATTTAACAAAAACTAGCGTTTGGTCGCGGCTTCACTTGCGTTTAAATTTGAGTTTCTGTCAAAATTGAATATAAATATTTCAGTTTCGTTTGTATAAAAAAGTTGTCTCTTTTTCAGTGGCCTAATAACTAAATAGAAATACAGAGAGAGTTATAACACTCACTTAAATGATAAAAAATATTTGTTTATTATTATGTACTTATTGCAATAACAATTTATAAAGTTTTGTTGTTGTTTTTTTAAATCTACATCTTTAAAATTTAATTGATGGTAACGGGAACCTTAATGAATATAAGTATTATCTCTTATCACTAAATACAATAGGTTGGTATATAATTATATACAAACATATGATCACAGATTTGTCACAACCTCCGGATCAGAGATGAGTTGATTCACTTTCAAAAGCTGCAGAGTATCTTCGGCTAGTTCCTTGAAATGCTTTACATATGGTTTACGAATATGTACTTGTTATGTACGGATCTGATGTATATAGTAATGTATGGAATACATCTTTGTTTGTTGATGATCTTGAACATTTTCTCGCATGATGTAGTCTAAACTTTTTGTAGTCTTTATTGCGGGACTCTTGAGCTTCTTCGGAGAGTTGTCCAATGGGTAATACAGCGAAATGATTTATGATACTCTCTCCATGAATCAATATTTTGTGTACTGATGATGGCATATAATACCAGTTGTATTTGCTTACATATATTCTTGCTGTTTCTAAAGCATAATCGCCGAACTTTTGAGCATCAATCATAATACCCGATGACAAAGCTTGTAGAATTGTATACAATCTGCGTATCAGTATTTCATCAACACCTGTTATATCTGCAGAACAACTGGCATTACCAAAAAATCTTCTTGCTGTATTACCATCATTAGAGTTCCCGCTTACTTGTCGCGGTTTATCGATAATTAAACCCAGCTCTTTGCGAAAACGTCTTTGAACTATATTTTTCTCTTCCTGTTTTGACCGTTTGTTTTCGTCATTCGTCGCTGACCATTTTTCAAAGGAAAGATTATATGATATGTGTAAAATCATCTCCATGCACCTAATCCAGGCATGCAATGTTGATAAACCATACTGGAAACAATTTTCGTCTTCTGGCCTGGCAGTGACTTTCTCTAAATTGTTCATTAGACGTGGAGTAGCATCACATGCAGTACATGTGGAAGCTGAAGGAGTGTCAGTTAATACCTGAGCCACTTTTCCGTCTATCGTTGTTAGGAGAAGTTGATGTTTGATCTGTACTCTTTCACCATGGCTATTAATCAATGATGGATATAAATTGTCAATTTGGCTTTGAATATTACCCACAACAACTCTAGTTTTCTCGGGAGTTTCTTTTGAAAACTCGATCAAAATAGGCCGACAAAACCTTACAGATGAAGGCACGGGATTTTGCCAGACGATAGTGCCAGTTGTTTCATTAATTAACCTTATGGGAACAAAAGAAGCAATGAACAAATTTGCATCTGAAATAAGTTCAGACTCCTCTGGAAGTTTTTGCTTGTATTCACTTTGCCCAGATGAACCGTCACATCCCCACTTGCTATATAAAATCAAGTTTTTTAATCCAGTTGTATAGACAAAGTCAATCAATAAAATTCTAGCTGCTGTGTGATCCAACAAATCTTGTAAAGAAATAATTTTTGCATACGTGCTTGTGATTTCCATCGATGAAGCAGGTGGTATTTTGTAATATGGTGGCAGCAAAAAACAGTTTCTTTCGTTTGTTAGATTCCTCAGATACAAACACTGTGCTTTGGTAAGATCCAAGTCAATGTAAACACTTAAAGCTTCTTGGTCAGATAACATTTTAATTTTATCTGAACCAATTAAGTTTAAGATTTTCTTCTTATTTTCTGTGTCTGCAGTCCTTACAACTTCCATAAGATTTGCCTCGATTCCTTCACCCATCGATCGTAAACCTTGCAAATATGCTTCGTAGATGTGCCCAAATCCGTATCCTCGGAGTAGTGCACTATTTTTGCGCCTTTTACTTGATTCCGAAGAATCTTCATAAGAAACCCAAGGTCTTCCTCGCTTCTCAGAAGAAGTTGAAGGCGTGCAAAGAGTTGATTCCTCGTCTGTCATTGGAACAGGCAGAGTTGCAGAATATTCTGTATCAAGCCAACTGTTATTAGTTCTAAGAAATTGATCCTTCTTGCGTGAAGCTTGCGCCCAACGTTTATTGAACTGTGGTAATAATTGCTTTCGAAAATCAGAGATTATCAATCCTATGTTGTCCTTTGAAATTTGATAATTTTCACGTAGAAATGTACACAGAACCGAAACATTTTTTCCGTTGTCAATGTAAAAAAGTAACAATTCACGTCTTGAACAGTTAAAAGAACTCATTGTAAACGTAATGAATATTTAATATTGCAAACTTAAACCGTACAATAACGATCTTACGTCAAACTGGGATAGGAAGGCAGGCGTAATGTATTGATGAATCATATTTTTGAGGAATACTTGGAGGAGGAAGAGGTAATGAAAATATATATTCATTCATGTAGTTATAAACAAGAGATAGAGAGCTTTGTGCGGCTAGCTTTGTTTTTCGAAGAACAATAAAGGTATGACAAGTGCGGATTTTACAGGCAATGTAGAGGTACATAAGGTGTGCAAGTGAATATATAGCCACATCATATACCTTCCCGCCGACATCAATACATTAAAATAAATGAATTGGATATCTGAGCGTACTGCTTCCACACCTTTCATAATTCAGCTTTCGATTGGCCGCGGGGTGACTTTATTCCCACACAACACGAGTGCAAAACAATATCAAATACCTACAATGTACATAAAAACGATAAATATTACCAATAAAACAAAAAAACAATTATATATTCCGTTCCCGTGATAATGCATTTTGGGACGTTTTATCACATGATATTTCATAACTTCAAAAACCGCAAATAACCGCAGCTGGTTTTTACATATATAATAGGTAAATAATATTGTGCACGAAATGACATAAAATTTACAACTTAGGCAAGCTTAGCTAACTGTCAAAAGTCTCATCGAAGTTGAAAAAAAATTTTTTTTTAGCATTTTATGATAAAAATTATGGCAGGAATATTACATCTCGAAATATAATATTAATAACTGTTTCTATATCTACACAAAATATCCTTTCTAAATATGTATCATAATATAGGACTTTTTTTGGAACTAATACTCAAAATCTAACTCTGAAAGTACATAATTTGCGAGTCAAAATTTACAGAATTGCCATGTCGGTTATAACGTAATTTACTCTTTACTTTATGTACTAAATACATAAAAAACGAATTGAATATTAAAGTACGACTTCTCAAGAAAAAAATAAAACCAAAAACATATGCAATTTGCAACATTTGTAAAAAGCATTTATGATCACTAGCATATTCCATAGTGCGGCGTCGTTCGAAATATTTTGATGTTAAGTAAAATTGGATAAATTTAATGAATTGTAGTATTCTGTGAAAGAGCCATGCTTTCTTATTTTCAGTAAATGGTTTTAAATTTTTATGGATTATATTGATCCAATTAACATCAATAAGAGAAATTAATTTCTTGGATGCTTATTTGATTATTTTCAGCATTATAAAATTGATTTAATAAGAGTCAAGAATTGACTTTTAATTAAATTTCTCTTATAATAAGAAGTCTTAGTTTTATTTTATTCAATTATTCACGTAATCAAATACGGGATATTTTATCAATTGCAGATTTATCTGCCTGAATCCAGAAATTTGTTTATCGAAACAAGATACGTCAATTTCCTTAAACTACGAAAAGAAGGTCCATATTGAGAATTCCGGGTACTGATACAGAGTAGCATTTGTAACGGTCTTCGACATAGAACTTTCGTTTCTTTGACATATTTGTTTAAAATGTGTTGAAATTTTATATTCTTGCCCGCTTTAAAACTTTTTATAATTTAAATATCAGAGCTGTAACCTTCTTGTCCTTAACACTTTACCAGAAATTTAATTGTATCTGAGTTGTTTGAAATTTTTCTAATCACCATCCAACGAAAAAAGATAAAAATTCATGCTATTAAATAAAGTCTTCCATATGATGATATTTACTTGCTCTTCTTAAAATAAACACAACAGAAAAGCAAGTAGAAACAAGTGTTTTAGAAAAATGTTAAGTACAGAAACCTTTTGAATGCTATCATCGTTCTTGCTCCTAACCAGAAAAAGAAGCATTTTAAAATACCTAGTTTTAGGCGCTCTTGCCCAGTACATGATAATATATAACCGAACGCAGTTAATCAAATTTAATGGGAACGAAGGTGAACATTTCGAAATTACAATCTTTTCACATTTTTGGGTTTTTTTTCTAAAGAAAACTAAATGTTGTTTAAAAGATCTTATATTTTCTGGTAAGTAATAAGGATTATGTATTATGGATTATTTTTAACGATTATATATAATATTTTAAAAGTTTTGAAATTTTACAGCACTTCCTACAGGTTTACATTAAAAAAAAAGCTTTTTTCATCTGGAAGTTGTTCATTTCATTTCCAATAATAATACACTTTACCTATTCATCCTTTATAATTTTAATCTTAATTAAAAATAAATATATTTGAACATTTTTAAAAATAATTATTCACATACCTACTATTTCGAAAACGTTTTCATAATAAAATCTAATTTTTACTCCGTCCCTTTATAATTAATGTGAGATGCGGTAAATATCTCATTCAACTGAATAGTATTCACATATTGATTTACTTAAAAGATTTTTAAAGATATATTTGGATATTTTTAAAAACAATTATTCACATACTATTTTGAAAAAATTTTCATTATAAAAATTTAATTTGTACTCCGTTCCTTTTATGTGAGATGCGGTAATTATCTCATTCAACTGAATAGTATTTACATATTGAATATATTAGAAGATTTTTAAAGATTATGTATAATGGAGGATTAGATATATAGCGTGCTTAGAGAAACCTGGAAATATTTTTAAAGTTTTGAAGTTTTAGAGCACTTCCTACCATCTGGTAACAAATGATTTTGACATGGTTTACATTAAAAAAAATCTATACTTTTCAATAATAATACACTTTAAGTGCTCCTCCTTCTTAATAATTTTAATTTTAATAAAATTTAATATATTTGGATATTTTTAAAAACAGTTATTTATTCACATACTATTTTGAAAACGTTTTCATAATAAAAATTTAGTTTGTACTTCGTTCCTTTATAATTAATGTGAGATGCGGAAATTATCTCATTCAACTGAATAGTATTCACATATTGATTTAATTAAAAGATTTTTATAGATTATGTATAATAGAGGATTGAATATATAGCGTGCTTAGAAAAAGCTGGAAATATTTTTAAAGTTTTAAAATTTCCATTTCAAAAAAAAAAAATGCTTTTCATCTGATAGTTGTTTATCTCATTTCCAATAATAATACACTTTAAGTGCTCCTCCTTTATAATTTTAATTTCAATAAACATTAATATATTTGGATATTTTTAAAAACAATTATTCACATACTATTTGGAAAAGTTTTCATAACAAAAATTTAATTTGTACTCCGTTCCTTTATAATTAATGTGAGATGCGGTAATTATCTCATTAAACTGAATAGTATTTACATATTGAATATATTAAAATATTTTTAAAGTTAATGTATAATGGAAGATTAAATATATAGCGTGCTTAGAGAAACCTGGAAATATTTTTAAAGTTTTGAAGTTTTAGAGCACTTCCTACCATCTGGTAACAAATGATTTTGACATGGTTTACATTAAAAAAAATCTATACTTTTCAATAATAATACACTTTAAGTGCTCCTCCTTCTTTATAATTTTAATTTCAATAAAAATTAATATATTTGGATATTTTTAAAAACAATTATTTATTCACAAACTATTTTGAAAAAGTTTTCATAATAAAAATTTAGTTTGTACTTCGTTCCTTTATAATTAATGTGAGATGCGGTAATTATCTCATTCAACTGAATAGTATTCACATATTGATTTAATTAAAAGCTTTTTAAAGATATATTTGGATATTTTTAAAAACAATTATTCACATACTATTTTGAAAAAATTTTCATTATAAAAATTTAATTTGTACTCCGTTCCTTTTATGTGAGATGCGGTAATTATCTCATTCAACTGAATAGTATTTACATATTGAATATATTAGAAGATTTTTAAAGATTATGTATAATGGAGGATTAGATATATAGCGTGCTTAGAGAAACCTGGAAATATTTTTAAAGTTTTGAAGTTTTAGAGCACTTCCTACCATCTGGTAACAAATGATTTTGACATGGTTTACATTAAAAAAAATCTATACTTTTCAATAATAATACACTTTAAGTGCTCCTCCTTCTTTATAATTTTAATTTCAATAAAAATTAATATATTTGGATATTTTTAAAAACAATTATTTATTCACAAACTATTTTGAAAAAGTTTTCATAATAAAAATTTAGTTTGTACTTCGTTCCTTTATAATTAATGTGAGATGCGGTAATTATCTCATTCAACTGAATAGTATTCACATATTGATTTAATTAAAAGCTTTTTAAAGATTATGTATAATGGAGGATTGAATATATAGCGTGCTTAGAAAAAGCTGGAAATATTTTTAAAGTTTTGAAATTTTAGAGCACTTCCTACCATCTGGTAACAAATAAATTTGACATGGTTTACATTAAAAAAAAACTATACTTTTCATCTGGAAGTTGTCTATCTCATTTCCAATAATAATGCACTTAAAGTGCGCATCCTTCTCTATAATTTTTATTTCTTTTAAAATTAAATATATTTTGACATTTTTAAAAATAATTATGTCACATATTTTGAAAAATTGTTCATTCTGAAAGAAATAATAATTTAATTTGTACTCCGTTCCTTTATAATTAATATGAGATGCGGTAATTATCTCGTTCAACTGAGTAGTATCAAAGAATGATGTTATTAAGTCTGTATATGGTTTTTGCATAATATCTGAAGTACGTTTTTTTATTACTTTTATCGGCATGATGTTTTTAGATTTAATTAAATAATACGAAAATTTTACAGAACATTTCTTTGAAAGCGAATATGGTAAGTTTTTACGTGATGCTGTCACGTTTGTGTAATTCTTCATTTCACGGTGCTTAGATTCAAATCTCATACACCAGAAGTACCTTAAAGGGCCAGACTGACGTATTATTTGCGGATAATGTGTTAGAATATGGTGTTTAGGTTTAAGGGTATCATTAAAGAGCTGTTTATATAAAGTGTGATGTATTTTTATTTGCCGTTCTAAATGTACAATATCTTCATTGGAAAATTGCAACGAAAGCAACATTTCTGCAATGTCATCTAAAAGACAAAGATACTTCCAAATTTTGTTATTTTTTGGAACACAGTCACCTACAAGAAGGGAGAAAAAATGAAGCAGACTCAATGTTTCTCTGGCAGATGTATGTAATTTACTGTGCCTTAAATATTGTTCTTTTATTGGTTCACACTTATTGCGAGATTCAATTTCTCCGTAATTGAAGTTCTGAATACGATAATTTAAAAATTCTTAAGAAAAGAAATTGTTTTGAATTAAAGACTTTATGCAATTCATTAACCCATACTTTATGATACCTTCAAACAAATTGTGCATGATGTCAACAGAATAGTTTTGGGTAGCATGAAAGGAGGGAATATTGCTAAAAATTGAATTTGAATGAATACCAGTTTTTGAGTAGTCATTCATGTTTAAATGATCGTTGTAGTTATCTACGTTTCTTAGAAATTTTTTGTTTTCTGTCACACTTTCTTGACTATCTGTCCTATTGATAATACAAAACCTACAAAAGTATGTGTGGCTGAATGATTTTGCAAATCCAAGAAGAGTGTTTAGTGCCAGATTATCGCCGACAATAAGACCCAAAATAACGTGAATTGTTTGCGTTCCTATAGAAGTCTGTATATCAATTCCTTGAATTTCCAGTTTTTTTAAAAGATCAATTAAGCTATATAATATACTGTCATTACCGAAGACCTTTAAATCTTTAGATTTTGCGAACATTGCTGGAAAAATGTTTTCAAGTTGGGAATACCTACTAGGAGAAGCTATGGGGAAATTATAATAAAATGCTGCTATTGATTGCGTACCGGTATGATTACCAATAGGATCATTGGTCTCAAAATCGTCGTATAAAGAAAAAGTGGAACACATAATTTCTCAGAATAATTTTTAGTTTTTTGCTTCCATAAGTCACCTTGTATAAAATGCTTAAAATATGTATTTTCATCTTGGTGTTGAAGTTCTTTCATATAATTTACTGTGTCTTCTAAAATTTGCGGTAATTCAAAATACTTTTTAATTTGAAACTCTATTGGCATCAAGGTACCAGTGTAATTCTTCTCTTCCAAGCTCTGCTCCCCTTTTTTTCTTACTTCAGCAATACTATTTTTATACCCTAGATGAAATATATAGGGGTATACTAAGTTTGTCATAATGATGGTAGAGCAAAATGAATGGGTGTCCACGCATAATATTAAAAGTTATTTTGATTTTTGCATGTCCGTCCGTCCGTCTGTCTGTGCGCACGATAACTCGAGAACGCGTACACCTAGAGAGCTGAAATTCTGTACACGGGCTTTAAAAAAAAAAGTAAAATTAAGTTCGAAAATGAGACAAATCGGACAACTCCTTCGTGGGGTTGCCATACAAAAATTTCGTTTTCCACGATATATTTGGACACTACCTGAGAACACGTCAACATAGAAAGCTGATATTTGGTACACTGTGTTTTCATACTAATAGCAAATAAAATTTCAAAAATGGGCTAAATCGGGCAACCCCTTGGTGTTGCCATATAATAATTTTGGTTTTTTACATATACTTTGAAAACGATCAGTCCTAGACATTTTTATTGTACTAAAAACTTCTTCAGAATAAGAAATCCTATAAAATTGGTTATAATCATTTTTTCTGTCCGACGAGCCGTTCTAGAAATATATGCGAGAAACCAATGCAAAAAATCAAAATTGCTCAAATGGGTGACCATACGAAATTTCATACGTGCATTCATCTAGGGTATCATAAGAATTGGTCTTAGACCAATTCTAGCTTTTTCACTTGTTAATACAAAATTGGATAGGTGGCTGCATGAGCTCTAGCTCAGACAACTTTTTCAGTAATTTGTATTCTGTATTGATGTTTCTGAAAGGATTAGAGCAAAAGTCAATGTAGTCTAAAATTGATACATCACTTTCATCTTCGGATTTGATGAGCAAAAGTTTTTTAATGGAAGAGCTTACAGTTACAAAAATTTCAGAGATATCTTCAACTATGTTTTCAATATGTTTATTAGTGATGTTGCTTTGGGAATTAAGCTTAGAAACAAAACTTAAAGCAGATTCTAAAACATTTCTTTTTAGTGCACATAAGTATATCGACTGGCCTCTTTTCACTCAAAGAAGACTCGAAGTATAAGCATTCAGAACTTTCGGAGCAATTCAAATTTGGAGTATCTTGTTTACTTGTTAAGTTGGGGTCACATTTTTCTTGTGAACAAGAATGAGTTCTGCTCAAATGTCTCTTGTAAGCATTTATATTTGTAAAGCTTTGTGGGCAATCTTCTTGTGCGCAATTAAATAAGGAACTACTTTTTAGTATATGCTAGTACTTCAGGTGTACGGAAAGTATACTTATACTTTCAATCTTATTCCGACGTAAATAGCAAATGAACATCTTCAGATTCTCTCTTTTATATGTAAAAAAAATAATAATTATAAAGTTCTACTAGTTTTCAATTTCAATTTCAAAAAAGTATGACTGAATAAAATACCAAACTAAGCGGCATTCAGTCTGATAATCTAATCCAAATACATAATGAACCTTAAAAGCGTCTGATAAAGCTTCAATAAATTTATCATATTTATAAATTATGTCATCATAAATAACATAAAAACTTTCTAAATTTTGGAGCTTTTCTCCTACTACTATGATTAGCGGCTGTTGTGTCATCTCATACTCAAAATATTTTAATTTTTTACCTTGCAAGCATTGCATAAATAGACTGAAGCTTTCCACATGCAGGATGAAGGACGATTGACTATCGACTATGCTGAATTTCCAAACTTTTTTACTTGCTTTGTTCCTTGACTGACCAGTAGGCGCTATGAGCGCATGTAACAATAACGCTATTTGACAATCTCTTGAATCTGAAACAATAACATTATAATTATTTAACTATATTCAGGACAAAATACATCAGTAATAAAATTGAGCCATGTATATATGGTATATATATATATATATATTGTTAATTACTAGCATACATTTTGGATTTAGAATAATTATATAAAATGTATTTATGTATATCAAACGAATTAAGTAGAAATAATTGTACGAACCAGATATGTATTTGCGCTATTTTTTTTACATATTATTTAATTACTTTGTATGTAAATGTATCAGCTCATACTGCTACTCTATATCATTATATATATGTAGCACACAAATCTGTTACGATCACACGAGTAACCCTGCATTTATTTATTATTTATATATTTGTCCTTACCTTTATCAATTGTACTGGAAAGCTCTTTTAATAGCGCCAAACTTAGTTTGTCCTTAATGCTCTTTTGAAAGACTGGAATGATCTTCGCACAGAAGCGATCCCATTTTTGGAAAAGATGACAGCCTATGCTCGGATGTAAATACTCAAAGTCTAAATTAATCTGGAAGATAGAAAAACAAATACAAATATGTGTGATATACTAAGAAAATTTTTAGTAAGTACAGAAATAGTAATTTAATGTTTTCATTCTGACGAAAAAAAAAAGTAGCAAATACTTACCAAACGTTTACTTTTTGAGTTTCTATAAACTGGCCAATTGTCAACAAATTGCGTAATATTCTTTCCAGAAAGATATTTGACTTGTCCCATTCGCAGAGAAGCACTTTTTATCCACTTTTGCTCAACGGTTTCCCAAGGCTCTGTATGATGCTTTAGCCACAGTTGATTATCATCCTCCAGCTCAAAGGATATTTCTATAAAATTTTACATTATTCTTCTGTGAAATTTTTCATTTAGAAAACACCACACTAACTTTCATTTGACTCTGATTGGCAGTCCTTTTTTTTTCTCTCTTGGAAATATTCCGCATCGGCGTAGTTTAGCAGCGGTGTTCTTATAGGCTGTGTATATTCTCCCAGAGGGATATTTTGCCGATGAATCGTAATAAATTTTCTAAAATATGCATTTAAACAGAATTTCGATTTATTAGTATTTTAAATGTACATTTAACAAGAACGAAGGGAAAAATGATGTTATTCTATTTTGAGAAAATAAGCATAGTAATGAATTTCTGTAATACCTACCATTGGTTCATTAAATTTTTGGGATATCTGTTCAGCAACCAAAGAGAACTCTCTGTGATGCATAAATGTATTACTATCCAAATAATGTTTTACAGCGTCCTTTATTAATATTTCTCGGGATAAGTCAGGTAAATTGGAGTTATTTTCCATAAATGATCGTAGTATATTTTTTCCAGTTGTTTGAAGATATGTTTTCAAATTCTAATTAAAATCAGGCGGATGATTATAAAATCGGTTAAGTTTTACTAAAATAAACTTACAAAATCGTTGTTCGTAATTTCATCTTTTTGTAAAAAAGGAATTGGAGAAGGCATTGGAGATGACGAAGATACAGCAGATGAAGAAACAGACACACAGCTATAAATTTTTTCCAACCATGTATCCACCGAGGAGCAATTTTGGTCCAATAAATTTATTGTATCATCATGTCCCTTAAGAAAATTTCACAACAACATAATAGGTATATACTGATATAAATTCGATAGTTTATTGAAAAAATTAAATTGAAGATTGTATAGGTACGTACATTTTGCATTCTCCATTTTTTTAGGTTGTCTCGAAATATTATGAGTAATCCTAGTTCATTTTTATTAAAAAATTTGTCCAGGTCACGCTCAGTAATAAGGTGAAATAATTCAATTCCAACTCCAGCTCCTATGTAATAATATATATAACAATAATAAAAGGAACATATTTCAGCGGAAGATTTCCATGTTTTTGGGATAATAGTTAATTAATTTTAATAGAATATATATGAGGTAGAGTTCGCATCCCTACATCACTCATTGGAGATCTGCATAACTACTTACGTTATCAAAAAACGGTGATAATTAGGGACATCTACATCAATTAAAGGTTATATTGCAGCGGGAGGTGTAAAATGTATCGTTTGGGTGGTAGAGGGCGTTTTGTATTTTTCAGACTTATTTCCCTCAACAGCCCATAACTTTCTCATTATACATCCTATAACAATATTTGAGAAGCGACATGATAGTAAACCGTCTAGGCTTCCACTAACTGTCCAAAAACCTCTCTATCGCCTTTTCATTAGCAGTTATAGGACGTCATAGTAAAAAAAAATTAGAAAACTTCCTTATTTCTTTTAATTTTAACGATTTTCCCACCAATGCATCATCACTACAACACTTTCTTACACGGCTTAGAAACCTCAGAATGCTAGCTTTTATTTGATCCTACACATATACCTATGTTCAAACAATTATTTTTGAGATAATCCTGTTTTTCTACTATACCTTTTACAATTACCGGAATAAATTCCTGGAATGAAGGGTAATTTTTTCTCTCAGTACCAACAAATGGTAATAGATGAGGTACACAGGATAATCTCAAAAGCGGCCAGATACATAGCAGTGCAGAGAAAGGTTGCATTCCGAGGCTTCCAAATATTACAAGAAAGTGTTACGTTATAATTAGAAATATTTTTCTAATTTTTCTACCTTGACGAACTATATATATAGAATGAAAGATCCGAGAATATTGAATTGATATCTAGTACCTAATCAAAAAGTAATGTAAAATATACACCTAGAACTATATCCTCCTTAAGTAACAGAAGCGGCCCTATCTCATATATAATTTACGTATAACATAATTTATTTAATTTCCGCTGAAACGTTCTGTAACTCTTATCTTCAAATATTTAAAATACATATATACTGATATTCATTAACTTACTGCATAGCTTGTCGTAAGCTTCTGGAATTCCCCAAGATAATAAAATATCAGACAATTCGGAGGTATTGTTGGCAATAGGTAGATCATACAATATTGGACTAAATCCAGACATATTGCTCATCTTTTTTTCTGAAAATAATTTTACACCTTTATTACATAGAAGTATATATTTTGAAAAACTTAAGATATTCTTAATTCAATGCAGTCTCGCATTTATAATGAATCGAAAGATATTCGGTCATACGTATGAGTTAAGTAAATCCATTCACCGAACGTAAACAAAAAGAAAAAACCCCTATAGGTGTTGTAATTTACGACTCCCATGCATGATTTACTGACACCAGTTTTTCACTAAGAGTTGATAAAAATGAGAACAGATTTGTTTGTACTGCAAAATAAAATAAAATATGGTCTTTCAATATCTTTGTGATTTCAGCACAGCTTAGGTTAGTGGGAAGGCGGATGTGTCTAGATTTTATACAGAGTATTACCAGATCTTAATTTGTGACCAACATGAGTTGTGTGTTTTGAATCGGTATCATGTTGGAAATAATAATCATTACCAATCCCCAACATTTCAACATTTGTTCTTAAAATTTTCCTAGAAAAGGAAAATTAGTCCATCATGTTTTCAATTCTATTTCAGGTTACACTAAAGACTTAATGCATCAGAATATTTTTTTAGATTTGGAATCACAGATATGAATTATTAGTATTTTTGGCTCAAATGAAAGGCTACGCATATGAGAAGAAAAGAAAAGGAAATTGATCCAATCTGAAAAATATGTTATGGTAATATCTCCTCTGTCCAAACACTCTCAGTGCTCGAACACATTTAGAAAATGCCCCTCTAATTATCATTAGAGTACTATTTTCTAAAGCAAGAAATTTCTTTACCACCGATGATTATCTTTCCGCACCTGTGCTCGCCAGCACACGTGGGAAACAGGAGGACTGGATTTTAGGATGATTCTTTTTGTTATAGCGATTTAGAATAGATATGTTAAAATGTGAAATAAAAAGAAACTAAATTAGATCTGCTATATTTGTTTGCTGTTATACATCCGTAAGTGCAGAGGATCATTTTATAGATTGCGGAAAGCAAAACTGTGACAAAAATCACAATATTGCGCATAGACTCTAATCAGCACTAAGTGCACTGCTTACAGAAATAATGTTATTGGTTCATATTTTAGAAATCAGTTAAGAAAGCATATTGGTGATTCACATTTCAGTTTAATAATTGACAAATCGGGTAGTAATTAAATATTTCAGCAGATAGAGGAATGAAATAGTTACTACTTTCTTTAAATTAGATAAACTAAGAGACTGTAATGCTGACAGCTTACTATGAGCTAACTATGCAAATATTACAAAAATACTTGAAGACCCAATATTTTTAATAAAATTTGTTGTATACAGTTTAGTGTAAAGGGATATTCGACTTTGACCCTATAAATTCACCTCCTAAAAAAGAACTATAGAATCTCCGGACTAAGTGTGCATATTTAGGTTTTTCGATAGAACAGGAAATACCTCAATTGAATTCTCAAAGTCAAATCCGGCTTCGTAATAACTGAAAAATGTTTGCTTGAATTAACGAATCAATTACGTCAAGGTTTGCCTAATAATCCACTAATATTCAAAATAATTCAATGTTTTTGTATTAAAAATACGTAAAAAAAATAAAGAAAAATGTGAAAGATTACTAGTTGATCTATTAAGAACAAAAACCTTTGATTGTATGGAAGAATTTAATTGAAATTGTAATTTGAAAATAATTAATCAATATGAAATATTTTCTTAATACATTGGAATGACAACACTGATTCTATAAAGTTTTTCAATAATTTTCAAATTCACATGTAGAACGCGTTTTTATTCAAATGAATGTTGGTAAGACGAAGCTAAGAAATAAGATGCATTAAATTAAATTTGGACTATAAGGTCTAGCCTAAAATGCAATAAAATATGTTGTCATAGTTTTGATGTAACTGAAGAATTTATAAGAAATATGAATTGTATCCTTTATTTACTAATGAGGATATCGATTCTGAGTTATCTAATGAAATCCTTCAAGTAATTAAAGATTTTTGATTATCATTGTATGTATTATTTTATAGTCCCTCATTTTAATTTGAGCATCCAAACTTGACAAGCAAGAATACTTTTTTAATGTTTGAAGAAATAAACCAAAAATAAAGGTAATAAGCTACCATTGTTAAATTTATACTAAAATTAGCTTTTGCGAATCTGTAGTGAATGTATATTTTTTATAATTTCTTTATTATATTTTTATAATTTTTTCCCGTGATGGAAAATGCTTTATTTTTAATGTTATCTAATAAATAATTATAAAATAGTAATTGCTTTAAATTTGTTTGTCTTATGTTAAAATAATATATATATCTCGTGAATATATTTCAGTTATACGAATAGTTGTTTCAACCCAGAAGACTTTTGCACATTCTCTTCGAGGTCTTGCAATAATCTCTAAAATATTCCATCATTTAAAAGAGACTTAAAATTGTTTGTATGCTTAAAATATATCTGCAAATTTTTTTTTAGATATAACAAACGAATATTTATGGAGTTGGTTCCCTTCTCTCTGAATTCCGAATGCATTTGCATGTTATGTTAAAGATTTTACTAAAAAATAAAAAATACTTTTGCATCGATCTTCACTGTATTTATAACTGTTCAGGTACTTCTAAGGAATTTGCATATAAATGAAAGTATATACATATACAATATGTATATGTACATAAATATTTGTTTTTAAATATTTATAATAATCACACAAATTAAAGAGAAAAAAATGCCGGCATTTTTTCAGCACATTTTCTCGAAAAGACACTTTTTTATCAAAATTTAAATACAAAAATAACTCA
Organism: Dioctria linearis; assembly: GCA_963930735.1. NCBI lineage: Eukaryota > Metazoa > Arthropoda > Insecta > Diptera > Asilidae > Dioctria > Dioctria linearis. The sequence continues at coordinate 256,081,468 of OZ005740.1, read as the reverse complement.
TTTTTCAGGTTTTCTGGCAACACTGTGCAAGCACTGTCGCAGTCCCCGAACCAAGCTCCATCCAACACAATGAAAATTAATATTAATTACTTATCACAAAAATTTACTTACCAAAATCTCCTTGAATGCACAACACTTTTCTTTACATAAAAAAAATTTGTTAAACTGTACTACACGAAACTCTGAAGTAAACTGCGGCGACAGTGCGACTGAGACATCATAAAACCTGCGCCCTGCGCCTTCAAAATGTTTTCATCAGCCTATACACACAAATAATATTCGGGTATCTATTCATGAACAAACATAACGCTACCGCCACCACCGCGGTCATCGCTGCCGCGTTGGTATTGGACGATTTATCGTTTCGAAACAAAGCAATGCAGCAGAAATCTAAGTTTCGTTCTCTTTTCACTGTTTTGCTATGATCCAGCGTTGCCAACTGAGCCGAAAATCGGCTAATTTGGCCGATTTTCAACTTCATTAGCCGAAAATTTTTAGCTTAGCCGACAGCCGATATTTAGCCGATTTTGCCGATTTTCGGATTAACGCAAACTTCACTTGCTTTCGTCCACCACGTGACCGCCGCTGGCCCAATCAGAGCCAGCGGCTTATATTTTATTGGTTTAACCAATAAGAATGCTTCTTTCTTATAAGATTATAAGAAAGAAAGAATGCTTATGCTTATGAACCAATAAGAATGCTTCTTTCTTATAAGATGATAAGAAAGAAAGAAAAAGAAAAGAATGCTTTGCTTATGCTTATGCGATTTCGATTTGTGTTGCGCCATTCCCATTGTATGATACCGATAGATACGTCTGCGGCAAAGGGACGATAAAGTGGAGGAGTTTAATCCAGATTTTGTTAATAATACGCCTTAAAAGACATTTAAAGTGGCATAAAAACTAATTCAGTGTTTTAAGAGTACTAAAAAAGCAGTGTTAAATGGTAAATAGTAAATTGCCTACCGAAGTGTTGTAAAACGAGACGGAAAAAGGAACACAAAGTGCTTTACTAATTATTGGAAGGAGATTTTATGACCGGCTTTCAGCAGACCCGAAAAAGTGGCGATTCTAAAATTTCCGCACTCTTTAAACCTGTCTCTGTTCGAAATAATCCAGATGACATTTAATTAATATTGGAAGAGCTGAATTAACAGGCAAATTAGATAAAACAGCTGCTAAAGGTCCTGAATAAATTTACTCATAAAAAGGAAATTAAGGCATTATGCCAAGAGAATCGACTTGATAGTAAACTTTGCCATAAAATTTCTGAGTTCATTTTTTATTTCCTGTATATTTTAGTTTATCATTATCTACAATACAACAGCAAGCTTTTGCTAGTTTTCGCAGATACTGCATGCATTGAAGCTGACAATCTTCCTGCAGACCTTCATATTACAATAAGTGATATTCTGCTAGGTACAGGACACATTGACGATATATTCCCGTATTTCCTTAGGCATGCAAGGACAGTTTTCCCGCACCTTGAGTGCATGGATGACTTGAAAAAAATCTCTGATCTTAGAACTCCTGCCAACTGGTATCCAAGTGCAAGAGCAATAACGAGGAAAATTATATTTCATGCTGGGCCGACAAATTCTGGAAAAACGTATCATGCCATGAAAAGGTTTCTTTCAGCAAAATCAGGCGTATATTGTGGTCCCCTTAAATTGCTTGCAACGGAAGTATATCATAAAAGTAATGAACAGGTAAAGTTATTCAAGTTATTCAGTTTGCGTAAAGTCTTGTTAGTTTAGAATTCTTTTTTAGGGTACTCCTTGTGATTTAGTGACGGGAGAGGAAAGAAAGTATGCCTTAGGTGAAGGGAATCCAGCCTCACATGTCTCCTGTACTGTAGAAATGACATCTGTGAATACACCTTGTAAGTAGTTTTGTCATTATATGTGTTGTAGGCAACTATGTATGTATTATTTTAAGGATATAAATTATCTTAAGTATAATAGAATAGAAAAACGTTTATTGAAGAGCCTCAGCAAATCACTTGAGCACTGGGACATGTTATGTTATATCGCCCAGGATTTCACTGTTTTACATAGCCGTTTTAATCTTGTGCGACTTCACTAATCGCAAAATTATGAACCTGATAAATAGATTCTTAGATTCTTATAAAATATCCAAACTCGCAAGTAACTACATATTACATATATTAAGAAACCATTGCAGTATTTCACTGCAATTTATTTATTTGTTTTTATCTGATTAGTGTCAGTTCTGTAATGTAGATTTCGATTGGACCAAATCAGTGTTGCACTTTTTCTGACAGTGGAGCACTGAAGCCCACGCCCATCGAACATATTTGTCATATTCCTTGTATTTGTGTACATATTAGGTCTGTCTGTTTACTTTTGCGTAAAAAGGTCTGTCTGTTTACTTTTGAGTAAAAATCTTTGCGTAAAAATCAAGTAAAAACTTTTATGCGGTAGAGGGGATAAATCAAGAAAAGTTACCAGACACTTTTCGAGTAAATTTTGTTTAGCTTGTCATGTGTCAAGAATTTGGCTGCTACCTTTCCGTCTGAAACAGAAAACAAATTAATTAATTTGAAATACGTTTTAAAAAACCCACCCTCTTTAATATTTTTTTTCAATTTCGACTCTTTAGATTATCATTTTACATTCTTTCGATAACCCAACAAACGGCTTAACCTCAAATTTAATACTTTTGACAGTCAGCTGATTGCATATCAAACAAAGTTACACATCCTCTTGATCATGAGTAAAAATGTGCAACTTTGTGCAAGAGGGGAAACGTATAAATTTACTCGATTTTTACTAGTTAAAAGTAAACACGGTTTGTGAGCAAAAATGCGTAAAAGTTTTTACACCGAGTAAAAACTTTCAAGTAAACAGGCTGTTACACTATCAATAAAATAACTATTCAATTTATTCGCTATTTCATTACTCTCTTTAACTATAATACTTCCGAACTGGATTTCTCCTATTTCTGGTTTGGATTGGGAGGAATGTGGAAAAAACGCGTGCTCAAGGGATATATGTATGTATAACAATTTGAATTTTAGATCGATTCAAATTGAGGCGATGCGATGGTCGAATAACACTGAAATATTTTAAATAATCTCTTATTGAGTGACAAAAAAGGTCTATATAGAGACTTGTGTTTATTTCAGCAACTCGGAAATAAATTAATCACGAACAGTATTCAAAACAACAACAAAATATGCTAAAAAGGCAAGATATTTTTTTAAGTTTAATGTGACAAGGATAAAAACTTATGGGTTTCAATCTTATTTATAGCTGGTTGGATAAGAGTCAAAAACAGAATCAGAAAGATAGTGTAGAAGTTTTCAAGAATCCCTCAAGAGGGGATGTAGAAGCAGAACCGGGAATTTCTAATTTAGATAAAAACATAGAAATAATTAGTTTAGAGGGCGAGCAGAGCCAGTTAGCACACATCGAATCAGCTCAGGAATATGTAAGGTAAGCTAAATATTAAATAGAATTAGAATATTTAATAGAATTAAAATCCCAAATGTTCATCAGCTATAAGTGTAGAAGTTACACTATAATTAAGACTTTATTGTCGGCTATCAATATTCCCAAATTAATTTCTGAATGTATTAAATTTGCAGCCGAAACGAATCGTCGTTATTACATTCTAAAAAACGGAAGAGACAAAATCCTCCCACATCAACATTTCTCAGCGAGAAACCTTTTAAAGATTGGATAATTTCAATCAAAGACTCTACTACTAAAATAAAATGCAAGTACTGTTCCTGTATTATAAATTCAAAAAAATCCAGTCTTAAAGACCACAGCTTGGCAAAAAAACATATTGAAGCGTCAGAGCCATTTTATAATATTAAACATCAGAAAATTAATTTCGAATATCAGACAAGCAATAATAAAGTTAAAATGGCAGAAGCTAGAATTGCTCTGTTGGTTGCCAAGCACACAAGTACCAATGTTGTTGATCACATTACTTCGACAATAAAATCAAGTCTCACTGATAGTAATACTGCCAAAAATGTTAAACTTGCCCGGACCAAATGTAGTGCTATCATAAAAAATGTTTGGTATCCTTATTTTGTTAAGGATTTGATATTCGATATCGATCAGGGATTTTATAGCCTTCTAATAGATGAGTCCACCGATGTGGCTTGTTTAAAATATATTGGAATAGTTATTATATATTATAGTAAAAAACGGAATCTACTGACAACGACATTTTTAAAACTCCAAGAAATAGAAACTTGTGACGCATCGAGTATTGCTGATGCTATCAAAGCTGTCTTGTCTGAGTACAATCTGCCACTGAATAAAATGGTTGGTATTGGCACCGATAATGCTGCAGTAATGGTTGGTATTAACTCTGGAGTGTATGCTAGATTAAAGTCAGAAGTTCCTCGTTTGATCCTCATACCTTGCGTATGTCACTCACTGCAGTTGGCAGTTTCAAAGGCATGGAAAAATTGTCTACCGAGAAATTTAGAATATCTTGTGAACGAAACATTCAGTTGGTTTTCTCACTCCTCAAAACGACAAATAGTATACAAAAATATATTTTGTGCTATAAATGACGGGCAGTTGCCTCTTAAACTTACAATGATTAGTCAGACAAGATGGTTATCAATTGAAACTTCAGTTAGACGAATTCTTGATCAATGGATCGAACTAAAGACTCACTTTGGAATTGTGAGGCTGTCCGAAAAATGTTATACTGCTGAAATATTAAATGAGATGTTCAACGATGATGCCAATCACGCCTACTTTCTGTTTTTACGTCCAGTCTTATCAGAAGTTCAAAGAGTTAACAAAGCATTCGAAAGTGGTTCTGCTGATCTTACTAAGATGCTTGATGATATTTGGTTGCTGCTTTCTAGCATTCTCAATAAAATAATAACGAGACGGCCTAATTTTGATTACATGAGCTCCAGTATAGTCGATAACCTAATGCCACTACCATACCTAGGGTACGAATTTGAGGAAAAAATTAGTGAGATGAAAGCGAAGAAATCTCTCTCTGCTGTTCAAGAGGAAAATATTAGAAAGCGCTGTGTTGATTTTTTGATTAATTTAGCTAAATCTGTTCGAGTAAGGCTTCCGCAAAACATTGAAATACTTCGAAAAGTAAAAATGCTTTCAGTTTCCCAGGCATTAAGAGTGATTAAAGAACCCTTAATACCATTGCTACAAGAAATGAAAATTAAAAGCGACCTTATAACCAAAATTCAAAATCAATGGGAAAATTTAACGATTATTAATTGGTCCGAGGAGAATAAGTTAGATTCACTGCGATTTTGGACTGAAGTATTGTGTTTCGAAGACTCAAATGGTGATAGTCCTTATAAAGAGCTTGCAGAATTCGCATGGTCGCTTTTAGTTTTACCACTGTCAAATGCTGAAGTTGAGCGGGTATTCAGTGTAATGAATTTGGTTAAAAATAAGACAAGAAATCGGTTGCAAACAAAAATGTTAAACGCAATCATAACAGTCAGAGCGGGATTGAAGCGTTTGGAAAAATGTTGTCATAATATTGATATAAGTCCTTCTATGGTTGCAGCTATTGGATCCTTAAAAATTTATACAGATGAAAAAGTAATCAACGGTGAATGTGAGGCATTCGAAATCGTTAGCAGTGATATGTTTGATTGAAACATTTTTTAGGAAAAATGATTGTTGTTTTTATCAAGTAATTTTATACTTAAATGTGAATTAAAAGAAAAATTCTTAATTTTTGTAAATTTCAGAAAGAAAAGGATCATGTAAACATTGTTGTATTGCTATAAAGCGAGGAAGGAAGAATTGGACTGCTTCCGAAAATAAAAGATTTGCTTTCCAAAATATAGTCACCAGTAGAACTATATTATGTTTTTTACCGCACTTATGGATGAGTCGAAAATGATGTGTTGCACATTTATCTCATTTGGGTTTGCGTTACTTCAGCCTGGTATTGTCAGGCAAGCACTTTATACTTAAATTTAAATTTGGTCTATGACTTAAATCGAAATTTGAGGCAATTTAGTTTAACAGTCTTAAACGTAAACTTATTTATCAAACTTTGAATATGCACACAGACTCCATATTGTGTGAAAATTTCTTTAAAAAAATCTTATCATTTCTTTAAAAAAATCATCGATAAATGCATCGTTAACAAAAATGCACAAATACGAGATTCCGGAACGAGTTAATACTGAACTTTGCAACGCTTACTACAATCAAGATGTACGAAGAGAAGAAAATATAGCAATTATGGATACCTATTTAATTGGATCGGAGAATGATTTAGAAGAAACACATTCGAATGGGATATCTAAGTGCAATTGGGGCTCTTCCAAAATTCATACTTAAATTAAAACTTAACGAAATCATTAATATTCTAATAAAGCACGCTCTCCTGCCTCATGGTGCCGTTCAAGCGTTAATTAGTGGTGATCAAACTGCTGCTAAAACGTAATAAAAATCCTATTACTTATATTTGGTCAGAAGCTAGACGTGATAGTATAAGAGCTTTAACAAATGTAGTCCAAGTCATTGGTTTTGATGTTAGTGATCCAGGTGAGATAGATAACAAAATTAATTAATATTCGACGGTAAATTTTTTCTTCTATATTCTTTGCAGAATCAATTTCCAACCCTCAGTACTTGATGAAAATTTCTGATTGCTATCTGAAGGCTTTAGAAGAATATACACTTGATAATCGTGGCGATATCGGAGCATAGGTTAGAGAAGCAGCAATGTGTAGTATTATACACCATGTGTAGTATTATACACCATGTGTAGTATTATACACCATGTGTATTGTATTAAAGGAATCGAAAATCGTATTTTCCAGCATTATTTAATCTACTAACAAACTGTCCTTATGCACTACTACAACCGGAATTCGTTCATCAGGTAATGGTTGGCTTGGCACAACAAGCACTCGAAACAATTGAGCGTATTCGAGGTTTAGCTGGAAAAATATTTTGTAATTTGGTTCATACAAAACCAAGAAAAACTTCTTAACATTTTCCCGGAGGATAGTTCTTCTGTATTATGGTTATTTGCCGATCATACATTTCCACTGTTCTGTTCTTTACTTGAATTCCCAGAGTATTCAGAAAGAGTTCTGTTGGGATTGAGTGCTAGTATAGGGCAATTAACTGAATCCCTGGTAAGTTAACTTGTGAAATACACAACACAATTGATAATATAATTTCACTTTTCACATAGATAAAATACTCCTCATCGTGTTTATTTCAATTCTTAAGATCACATCCTAATGAGATTCTTCGAATATGTTCAGAAATTGTTTCAGTATTTCAACAAAATGTATCAAATGAGAGAGTCACATATCCAACGCTAAACTTTTTGGATATTATATTGAGCTCAGGTTAATATTATAGAAGATCTCACACAACTTAATTTACATTGTTCAAAATAAAATTCCTTTCCAGGAACGGTAAATTCAGTTTTAATGGATGAAAATTCGACATTCGCTGACGAAATATTTCGTTTAGTTAACATACAAATATGGGACATAAAAAACTATACAAATTGGTCGAGTATAAATGTTTTCTGTCAACTAATACAGGTGCCACGATTGTGTTCGAAAATGCTCTCGAAAATGTCTGTGTTTTTGGGTCTGACTCATGTTCATATAAGAAAAACGACTGCAACAAAATTATATGAAGCTTTTTTTTTTTTTTTATATTATTAAGCCAAGCTCAGGGGATACCCTATGATGCAAAGCACAGCATGGCAGGAAGGAGATAGGGAAAGGATTAGGGGATGTGAGGAGAGTGGCGGAGGTGCCGATGTGTGTCGCCCTTAAACTTCCGCAGATTGTATGCCGGAGGAAAAACAGAAGATGGTAAGCTGTTCCACATTCGCACTGTTCGGGATAAAAAAGCATCTCGGAATTTTACTGTACGGCCGAAAGTAATTTGAAGGGTTAAAGGATGTGCGCGGTTTGCAGCGCGAGTATTGCGTGCAGGAATCATTCTACAAGGGATTAGACTAGATATTTCATCAGAACATTGACCATGCATATAGCGATAAAGGAGCGAAAGGCATCCAACATTGCGGCGGTGCTCGAGTGAGTCGATATGACAAGTTATTGCCAAATCGCCAATGAGCTTGAAGGCTCTCTTTTGGACAATATCCAATGAAGCTAAGGCTGTGCGAATATCAGAAGAAAATCTCGATGAAATTTTAACAATTCTATCTGAAATTGATTGGGATATGCCGTTAACAGAGGTTCGCTCTGTAAGAAATAAGCTCTGTGATTTAATGAGTATAAAAGCACCGTCCGGTTAGTGCCACCGTAACACCAGTGAAGTAGAAAGTTTGTTTGTAGTGTAAGGGTAGCACACTCGCATACATACATACAGACAGCCAACAGTACATTTTGTTCCATATATATTACATAAGAATTGAATTCTGATTTTTGATACTGCTTAATTTATTTCCTAACTCATAGCATTTATGTAAATTAAATAAAACACAATTTTGGATTAAAAATGGCTTTCTAGTTTTTACCAACTTTATTTATACGTTTCAACTACTTAACTAATAATCAGAAATGTGTATTATTTTAGCGGCAGAAGGTGACCACAACAAACTGGGCAGTAGGTGCACATTATCATCGGTAAAAAAATTATTTTGTTCGTGGCAGGGACATGAATGAAAATGCATTTATTTTAATCACATTGCATTTATAGTACCTATTCAGTTTCATGATGAGTAATATTACCACTTTCTGCTAACTAACCGAAAACAGGAAGAATATGAAAATTGTTCGCATTCAGATGAACTCCGAGTTCTTTGGTGAGGACACGAGGAATATTTTCAATTAATCCACCTCCAGTAATATGTGCCATTGCTTTATACACTTCTTTTCCAGCAGAAGTTTTATTGCGCTTACGTAAATTTTTGTTGGCATCAGGAACTCTTCACCTAAGTTTAAAGTAGAAAAAAATATTTCAATAACAAAATTGTGTACTTTTCAGTAGAATCAATATCAAAGCAAATCAAATCCCTTGTATTTCTTCAGCAGTTAAATATTTCAATACGTACCCAAAGTTTTATCAGCAAATGGAGCTCTCATTAAATTTAGCTCCAGTTCTATTGTCTCTATATTCTAAGATTGTGACAGTTCAAATATGACAAATGTCAAGCATTTTCAGTTGAGTTTTACCAACTTCTACAACTAGAAAATTGTAGAATAGCGCCCCTAAATTTTCATAGAAGATTTAAATGAAGCGAACAGGCCAGCACAAATAGTTCGCTTCAATCCACAGAGCAAATAGTTCTCTCCAATGTATGGGAGTTCTAGAACAAGGTACACAAAAGAACACAGCTATTACATATCTAAACCAAATTTACAGACAGTTGACAGTTGACTTTGACTTTCTGTTTGTATTTGACATTTGCCGATTTTTAGCCGATTTTTAAAATCTGTTTGGCCGATTTTAGCCGATTTTCAAAATACAATTAGCCGATTTTAGAAAAATTAATTGGCAACACTGCTATGATCTTATGTTGATGTAATGCTACGTTGTGCTGTTCTGCCGGACCAAAACCCTCGAGAATACTTCACAAGCCATGAAACAGACTCCCTCCCTACCACATGCGAGGCCCAACGTAGTCCTTACATTCTAAAATATTTGCAGTTTTCTTATGTAAAAGTGACAAAAGTTTGATTTGAATAGCTTCTGCGCCCTAAACTGCTATTCATACAGAAAAATGGCATTCTGTTAATCTTAAGCTTGCTTTCTTATCTTCCGAACCGTAATAAAAATTTCATACCTTTCCTAACAAAATTATTTAAAAAAAATTATCTTACCAAATGACAACGATTCCTCAAACAAAAATTCTCAGCTGAGTAATCATTGTAATGTCGCTGTGCCGTCATGATATGCCGTGGGCTGATGATATCGAATGTAGCTGCCTACAGATTCGGACTCCGGCTGCACATACACTCATGGAATTATTACTCAGCTGAGAGGTATTGAGCGTAGAATGGTAAGGTTACTTTGAAATCAAAACTATTTTATTATTTTGTTAAGTTATATCGGAAATTCAGCCTTTGGGAAGGTAAGGAACCAAGCTTTAAATTACTGGAAGACTATTTTCCTGTATGGATAGTAGTTGAGGTTCTATGACATATCTAAAGCCAATGTTTGGAACTTTTCCATAAGTATCAATATAGAGCATTTTAGAAAACGGACTCCGAACGCACACCTGTAGATTTCTGTTTCATGGCTTGGGAAGTATTCTCGAGAGTTTTGGCCGGACTGATACGAATTACGAAGCTCATCAAAAAATTATCCGTATTCTATACATATGCGCTAGCAAAATACACATAACTTTGTAAACATTGTGTTAAACAGGAAAAACTAAAATTTCTGTCGCTCCACAGCAAAATGAAACTAAAGCAAATTGCAGCCAAATATGTTTTCTTTCTAATAGTTGTAAAAAAGAAATAGCATGTAGAACAAATTTATGGCAATTATAGCGTTTGAACAAAATACAAGAACTTTTATATGAAAAACTCCTGCAGTAAAGCAAGGCACGTATATTCCGTGTATATTCCGGGGGCTACGGTTAAAGCAGGATTTACATTATGATGACATCCAATTTTTACAGAAATTGTGAGGGAGATAGTACATCGTATACGGAAATTTATTTATGAGTGACGAGAGAAGCAAACGCGTCCGGAATTTTTTCCGGACGTCGATTTGTCACTGTGAGCGTGTCCGGAACCATAAAAAGACCTCAAGCATAGGGAGTTTTTATAGTTACTGAAACTAAAACATTGTTATTGGCAATCCTAATTTGTCAATTTCGACTACTGGAGCTGCCATATTGCTGTTTTGTTACTATAATTTTATGGCATATACATATCTGTAAGGTAAAATTATTTGTCGAAATAGGTAGTTATTAAATATTTCTTTATAGAAAACATTGAAGTTATTTCTGAGGTAGTTTTCTGTCCCAAAGCAGAGAGTAGTGTGTTCAGGGATTGACTGCAGTGGTCCTTTTCCTTAATAATTTGCTAGAATTATTCCGCCTTTGAGATAATCCGTCATGTGAAGACGAACCGGGCTGGAATTATCTTCACCGGCGTTAGTTCGGTAGTGGAGTGGAATTATTTTCATGTGAGCACTTGAGCGAACTTTTTGTTTATTATATGAAATAAATATTAAATAAAAATGTCGTTATCGTACAAAATGATGATTGCAGAACTGAATTACAGTACCACTTGATATATTGCGAGAAATTTTTTCGATATAATCTCATCCTTTGCTTTGAACTCCTTCGTGCTTTCATGCAATATTTTAGAAATTGTAAAATTATACTTCTTTTCATGATCCGTCTTGAATATCTACGAAAAAACGATTAAAAACTTGACAATTTCCAAGTAGACAGTTTGACAATTTAAGAGTTTTGCCATAAAAAGTAGAGGGGACTGTACGTGTGAGATATTGCGATGATTGCTTCCGCAGCATTTAAATTTCAATAAACTATGTCCCTCACAATTTCTGTAAAAATTGGATGTCATCATAATGTAAATCCTGCTTAAACAAAAGAACATATTGTGTGATGACGACATAACACACATTCTTGCCTTGTCTTACTGCAGCAGTTTTTTATATAAAAGAAGCTTGTATTTTGTGTTCAAACGCTATAATTTCCATAAATTTATTCTAGATGCTATTTCTTTTTTACAACTATTAGAAAGAAAACATAGTTGGCTGCAATTTGTTTTAACTTAATTTTTCTGTAGGAGCAATAATTTTAGGCTTTAGGACCTGTCGAAGCTGATATTTTAGTTCTTCCCCGATGATGAGTGAACGCATGGCTGTAGGTTGCGCCGGCTCGTGTGTACCTTTTAATGGCTGATTTCATGGCTTTATTATATTCCGGGGGTTTACGGTTTCGAGATTCTAGGCTTATACAATCAATAGAAGGCAATTTATCTGTAGGAATATTAATTAAGTCCTATGGAAATGAAACATAATTTTCGTTGGTTTTCTTATAAGCCAAAAATGCTGATTTTATCACACATGACTCTGAATATGAGACGTTAGAAATAAATATAATCGAGCAAAATTTACTTGTTTCAAGAAAAATGTTCTTATTCCAAGAAAAGTTTACTCGATTCAAGAAAAATTTACTAAGCCAAGTAAATTTGGCATGAAGCTAGAAAAGGGTTATCAGTTTGAATTGAATTTATTTTATCGTTATTTTATCGTTTCGGTACTGGGTTTTATTAGAAATTTTGAATCAGAAGTCCTTCAGTGCGGTTTCGAAATGATTTACAATATATTGTGGAAACATCAGAGAAAATATTGCTTTAAGTTACCAGGACTTTGGAATTTTTTGAAGGAAGTTATAAAAGCTATTGTTTTTCGCAATTTTCCGCATGTTTCGGACCTCGATGATGGTTGTGAAATTAGATTTATTGTTATTTTACCTAACCTAACATTCCATCAAAATTTATTAGCTTTTGAAATTAATGCAAATTGTTTATCTTTATTGACTGACCTACTAGGTTACGTTTGAGAGGTGCCAATAAGATTATTCTTAGCCCTTAGGACTCTAGTTGGATCCATTGCGCCCCATAGATTCATGTGATCTATTTGTCTGAGGACAATGCTTTAAGTACAATCTGAATCCCTAAGGAATTTTAGGGTACACATAAGCTCTGTATATTGCAAGTTCACCTTAAACTGATTTAATTTCCTTCAGAACTTTGCAGCTTCGGCACATCGTTTGACGCTTAATCCAATCTTCTATTATAGCTTTAATGTCCGCTGTTATATCTGAGTCCATACTATTTGTTGAACACACCTGAAATAAAATAAAAACATTAGCTTTCTATATACACAGTAATTTATACTTCCCTTATAAGTCCTCCAGTCATCCTTATAAGTTCGGCCTGCAGCATCAAGAACAATCTGAAAGAGGAAATACATATTTCAATTAGTTCAAATTAAACCATACTAACAACTGGTTAACAAAAATCATTCTATTAATTAAGTTTTCATGCAAACTGCCAAGAAAACGAATCTTGGCAGTTTAACAACAACACTAGCGTGAACATTGGAATTTTTAGGCGAAATTAATAGATCCTGCATAAAAAACACTTGCAAAACTTGCAGAGGTGTGCGAACATGCAAAATATATGAACTGGCAGCACATAAATCCACTAGTATTAACAATATTCAACCCTGTTTGTCATTAGCGGCGTTTTTTTATCTCTCTGATCTGATCCGGTTCAATTTTATGTACGGAAAACAACAACAATGGAACACGCATTGTTGTTGTTTTACGTAGATAAAATTGAACAGGATCAGATCAGAGAGATAAAAAAACGCAGCTATTGTTGACATTTCGGAAATCACTTTTGCGACATGAAATTTTTTTCAGAATTTGCATATTTCTTGCAAATTATTCTTGCTGGAACTCACAAAGAACTAATAATAAATACATTATACATATTTGAATACACGTACCTGGATTTTGAAATGAAATGTCAATTTAACTAATTCAACCGCGCGCAACCTGTTGGTCTAGCTTAAAAGGTCCGAATTTCACCAAGCAACCTGGGGGTTACACGTAATAGTACAGCTTGCATGCATATTGCACTGCCCTACTTCTTGTACGTGTAACCTCGACTGCCACGCTGGCAGCTCAGCTTTCAGCGAGCTTGCATGATGAAAAACCATGAGGTGATATTAATTTGACATTATACAGTTTTTCTGGGATCATTTGCATTACATCATTTACCAACACCTTCCTCTTCCTTTTTTCTTCTGTGTTTTTTTCGATTCCGCTACTTCCTTTATTGATAAAATTTCCGACATACACAAGACTTTACGTCTCAATGAAATATTTTAAATGAACTTGCATGGAAGATGATATGACATCAAACGAACTGCCTTCTGCTGTCAAATTTACAATCGTGTAACCCCCGGGTAAGCTAGGATTCGCGAAAATTAAAAAAACTCTCAGAATGAGTGGGAAAGAGACAGAAGTGGGAAGGAGATGCAAGAAAATTTAGATATATTTACGTTTCATTTCGGAAAATGCCATAATATGGTTATTTTCCGAAAAGGTAGAATATCTAATTAAATAACTTTGGAAAATTCATGGATAATTAAGAATAAATTAGAGGAAATCCATGCGCATGATGTGAGCAAATTTTACAAGTTTCTATGATACGAAAAATATGCTAAATTCGCATTTTTCTTGTGGAACTTATGCCGGCTCAGAGACTATAAAAAGGCGGCAATCCCTAAGAAATCTGTTGTGAACGGGGTTCTTACTAATGTTCTTCCTCACAACAAGGACTGGGAGTGCTTTAAAAAGAAGTTCACCAGCCCTTTAATATTATTATTGACGTGTAACTGAAACTCCGTGTCTGAGTTAACTGCAATTTTTATTTTTTAGCACTTATACAAAATAGTTTTTAACTCTAAACCACTAGTATATAACTTTTACTTTAGTTTTTAAGACTCTTTGTATGTGACTTTACTTTAGTTTTAAGACACTTTGTATATAACTTTTACTTTTACTTTTAAGACTCTTTTAGGATCAAGAGACCTTACCGTGGTTCGGGGGTCTCTTGGTCATTACCAAAAAATAACTCCCTGTTCTTAACGACGCACCGGCTTTTATTCAAGAGGATTGGTTGATTTTCCTCGATAATTGCTAATCGGGCAAAATTTGGTAGAGGGGCGAAAAATTAGGAAATTAATGTTAATACTATAACAATCAAAATTGGGCACGCCTCCATACATATATTGATTTTATATATTGGGAATAATCAATATCGCTATGTAAGCGATATTAAACATTTTCCCCTGTGCAGGCTATTGACGTGCATTATATACATGCCATTATTACAAATTTTCCCCTGTGCTTAAAGAAATTAAACGCAGGCTATTGGCTTATGTTATATGTATATTACAAGAATTACAAACAACATGCAGTGCTAAATATATGGGTCAGGTACCAAACAAATTGCGAGCATAGTGCATTGGCAGTAAAATATATGTATGTATATATATTTAAGAAACGAGGAGAAACATTAAGCGCTTTGCGCATAGTATTTCATGTATGTACATAATTCATGTAAGCCCCCTGCACTGGCTGTAAGGTAGGTCAGGCACGGCCTATGTGAATCGGTCTCGTGCTGAAAGTTTGGTTCTATGGGCAATGCGCGTACTACATAAAAAGTTGAGTCGGCAAAAAATTTGAAGAATTTATTGACTTCTGATTGAAAGCTTGTGGGAGTAATTATTGAAAATGTTTTATGCCGAAAGCTTTTTTATTGTCTCGGGGCTATGAAATGCGTAATTAGCTTGTGTGAAGATAAGCTTTGTATTGTTTATGAGATAAACTTTCCCAATAATCCACATCCTGTCCTTCCCTTTCTCCCGTCCTCCCATTAACAACTAACTCCAAAGAGAGAACTACATACAATACGGTTGATTTAGCGCATCGCCCGTAAAGAAAAAAGAAAAGACAACGAAACGCAAAGTTTCAAGAAATACTTAGGACAACTGTCAACAAGAAGACAAAAGACGTCACCAAATCGGACTGAGGGCTAAAGATGAGCCCCAAGGATAAAAAAAAAATAGAAGACAAAAACGAGATCATCGAGGGAAACAACGACAACGTACATAGAAACGGCGCAAACACACTTGATTGATTGATTGATTGAGAAATCCCTCATTTGTTTTGACAGCGATCGCACATGCAGAAGTATAAGATCCAGCAACAAGCAGTTTTTATACCCTAGATGAAATCTATAGGGGTATACTAAGTTTGTCATTCCGTTTGTAACACCTCGAAATAATGATGGTAGAGCAAAATGGATTGGACACTCAATCATAATATTAAGTTATTTTGATTTTTGCATGTCCGTCCGTCCGTCCGTGCGCACGATAACTCGAGAACGCGTATATTTAGAGAGCTGAAATTTTGTACACGGACTTTTAAAAAAAAAAGTAAAATTAAGTTCGAAAATGAGACAAATCGGGCAACTCCTGCGTGGGGTTGCCATACAAAAATTTCGTTTTCCACTATATATTTGGACACTGCCTGAGAACACGTCAACATAGAAAGCTGAAATTTCGTACATGATGTTTTTACTACATTAGCAAATAAAATGTTAAAAATGGACTAAATCGGGTAACTCCTTCTTGGTGTTGCCATATAAAAATTTAGGTTTTTTACGCATACTTTGAAAACGATCAGTCCAAGTCATTTTTATTGTACTAAAAACTTCTGCAGAATACGAAATCCTATAAAATTGGTAATAATCAGTTTTTCTGTGCAACAAACCGTTCTAGAAATATATGCGAAAAACTACTTCAAAATCAAACTTGAATAGATCGGTGACCATACGAAATTTAATACGGGCATTCATCTAGGGTATCATAAGAATTGGTCTTAGACCAATTCTAGCTTTTTTACTTGTTTTTAAACTCTTTTTCAGCAAATCAAAGCATAGATTAAAGGGTACAGAAGTAGGTACATGCTTGTAAATTGGTGCAATTGGTGTTGGCAAGAAAAAAACTAATTTGGGTTTGAGATAAGTATTGTGTGTTAGTTCCAATACATCCAATTAAGTGTATGCTAGATCTAGCATTTTAGTTATATATGCAAAGAAACAACGTAGCTAAGAATATAAGATTTAAGTGAACCAAAAAGTAGTGTATAAGTGCGGTGAATCTGAAAAATTTCTAAATTGCATTTAATTAACCATACGTCAAAATACGGCATGTTAATTACATATGCGATTTGAAAATGTAGGTTCATTAATAATTTAGTAATAGTATTGAATGAATTAACTGGATAGAATAGACAGAGTGTAATTGGAATGATCATTAATAAATGCATAAACATAAGCTCACATAATCCGCTATACTACCCACCGAAATGCCGTAATCTAGCTGTAGTTTTCGATTACACTGTTCTTTTGCATAATAATATTTATTATGATTTTATACTTACATAAAAGATTAAATTTAAACTGAATAATGCAACTTTTATTGAAGTAAATAAAAAAAAATCTTTTGGCATTGCTTTACAGGTTTTCGTATACAAGCGTAAAACCTATCACAGACACATATTTGTTATAAAACAGACGATAGAGAATAAACAATATCAAATTATGACCTACCTAAGTAAAGACAAATATGGCAACTACTTTTACTTCTCCATTTATGTTAAAACAACTTAAGGTAAACAAGATATTCAATTTCTGCAATTTTTGATGGGCGAAAGCTTTGGATTGGATTGAAAATATTGAGTAAAATAGGCAAGGTGGAAAATTTAAAACCCTTTCAGGCTGTCAAATAACAGCACACCTTTTCGAACCCTCTAATATTAAATTACCATAAATCTGCCACTTCAAATAGGAAGCAGAGTTCGTTAGTGCCCGCTGAAAGATCTTAAAGTCAGGTCACGTTTTAAATAAATTCTTGTGAAGGTTGAGTTGAGAGACTACATGGACTCTTCTTTGGTGGTGTTGTTGTATATGATCGCACTCCGTGCTCCGTGGAAGAGAGAGAGCGCGTAAGGGTTTTCGAATAAAAACACACAAATATTGTTGATTCTTTCAATCACTATTTTATATTTGAGTTAGATCCCTGTTTTTTGGGGGTCTTTACACTTTTTCACTTAACTAGAGGGATTTTTACCTAAGTGATTTCACTAATATCTTTTATTTATCACAAGGTTCGATGCCCGTTAGAATTGATTCTCGTTGCTAGTAGATGAGATTTTCGCGAGGTGTTTCGTTGGCGGGTGAAAAACAAACTCTCCGAGGTTTGGGCTTGCCGGCCCCAGGTACCCATGATCACTTTTTTAGAAGCTTTTTTCTTGTTGCCTTCTCCGACGATGAAAAGATCGTTCGTGAGAATATGCGAATTATTTTATGTGCATTCAATTGCACGACGAAAAATGATATCCGGTTACACGGCATGTAGGTAGGTATACCGTGTGAGTGGAGTGCATTACTGATAACGAAATGCAATTTATGCTAAATTGCATTTTGTTGCAGTATGGAAATGCAACTTTAAATGCATTTGAAATTTTAAATGACATTTTAAAATGAAATAATTTTTTCATTTTCAGGGTCAATTAATGGTACATCAATATATCGTATTGGACGATATATTGATGTATTGCCCTTATGGTTGTGATTCGGGGCATTGGGCACCTGAGCCACAACAGTGTCACAATTAAATTAAATTTTGGTGGTGGCTTGTCAATTCCTTTTTCCTTATTCACATCATGGTTTGCTAGACTGCTAACTTTTAAGAGGCTTTCTTGATATTAAAAAGTTTAGAATAATGGCAAGCTTATTAATTTAAAAAGTTTGAAATTTTGAGAATTATTCCTTGCGTAATTGATAAGACATTTGTAATGTACCGTGTGTAACTAGTATTAGATTTTAAAGAATTCTTGATGAATACTCTCCTCCGTTTTGTAGGTTGAGAAGTAATTTTGTATTTTTACAATCAATTTATCGACGCCAACTAGCCAATATTTGAAGTATAGTTTATTGAAGACAGAAATACTACTTAGCATTTTTCCCCATAACACACTTTTTTTTTCCCCACTGCTGAAGTGTTCTTCATTCTTCAACCTAACGCTTAATAATAATTTAATTTGGTCGTCCGTCCAATTTACTTTTTGTCCACTAAAATCACAAGTCACAATTTATTCTTAAGTTATTATAATATTTTACATTATTTACAATTTACCTCTCCATTCTGTTGTTATTTATGCGCTTAGACGCCGAAATGACAGCTGCATCACAACAAAAGCATCACCTCCTGCCATGATGCGCTCGTTTCTTGATTTTGACGCATCAGATGCGTTCGTGATGCAAAAGTGAACTTTTGATACAGTGGCTGATTCTATTACGCTGCATTTTTGAACTCATGACGATGCAGATGCGACATCATCAGCGCATCACAGCATTTCCACACCAGCTTTAAAAATATCTTTTTTTTCATTTTACAAAATCGGCAGAAATAATTTGAATTAAAAGATTTTGTAAAACCTAAAATAGTATTCAATCCCAGACTGTCACCAATTACTAAGCCCAATATAAGATATACTTTAATTTATTTTCCGTATACGCAAATATCTATGCCGTCTATTTGTAATTTTTTCAGAATGTTAATTAAGATATACAAACAGGAATCGCATCCAAATGATTTAATAAATTGTGATTTTACTAGCATTGCAACAAATATATTACTGAGCGAAGAAAGTTTATGGTTTGGAAGTGTTGGGAACGAGTAGTAAAATGCTGATGTTGAGTTTTTCCCTCCATGAGAGTGTTGTATATGTGAAAAGACATATACACATATACATATACATATCCTAAAACATAAAACTTAGTACAAAATTCTCAATAAGCTAACCATGCTTAAAACATGGTTAGCCACAAAATTTAACCATATTATTCCCATGGCAAGTTTTGCCTTCAGCAAAATTTGCCATGGAAATATTTTAAATTACTAAAAAAAAAAAAAACCAAAAGACAAATCTTACCTCCAGTAAGATTTGTCAAGAAAAATACAATATCTAGGTACATACGTACATACATATTGCACAAAAAGCTTTCGTCGTGAGAAATGCGCGCCGACGAAATACATTGTATGTATGTATATGCGCGACGCGATTTCAGAACGACAGGACGGTGGCTGGTGTTGACAAAAGCGTCAAATTACATTTTTAGGCCACCATCCGATGAAAAATATTCTGAACTTGTTGAAACAAGTCCAGAACGAAATAATTTTTAACAATTTTCTCAGGGTAGAAAATGCAATTAAGCATTTTCTACTCTGAACAACGAAGCTTGATGACAGTAAAATGTGATCAAGTTAGGGAGTTGACTTTTGGTTTTGATCAGGTTCGGCACGTCGCGAAAAGAGTTGTATTATTTAAAAGAAAAGAGTTGTATTATTTAAAAAAGAAAAGAGTTGTATTACTTAAAAGAAAAGAGTTGATTTTGAACTAGAAGAGGATTGTGATATACGTCGAGTAAGGCTGAGTGGGTACGTCATCGGTGCGGTTGGTTAATCTTTAGAAAACGTAAAAGGCAGTATTCCAATACGACTTAGATTAGACACAGAAAACAAAGTTGGTTGTGATTTTCAAAAAGATAATAGAGAGTGTTTGTTAAGAGTAAGATTAGGAAGTTGTGAACGAAGTTTTTTTTTTATTAAACCAAGGTTAAATATAAAAAATAACTGAGTTGTCATTTAACAAAAAAAAAAGTGCGAACAGAAGTTGAGTTACCCCCTAATTGGGTGGGTGATTTTTTGGATACGAAGTCGGCGGAGTCCTACGTTACCAGGTACATAACAAATTGGCGCAGCCGGTAGGATAGAGGAAGCCTACTTTAAACAAACAAAAGTATAAGCGGTCGAAAACCCTCTATCCTACGAATCAAAAAGGAGTTTAGGACGAGATCGAATACTGGGCAAGACACCCTACCCCCCGCCTGAAGTTGAGTCTGGCTTCAGGAGTATTTCGATCTTGTCGGCTCCCAACGCTCGGGGTCGGACAGCTTTAACTGCCTCTGTTTGTAAAACACGCAGCCCCCCCTCCTCATCAAAGCACAAAGTGCCAACGTGGGACAATAGCGGGCTTCATCCCAGCCCAGGAAAAATAGACGTCCACATTAGTAGGAAAATAAGGAAGATCAGATACACTCCAATCTGCGATCCGGAGCTGAAAGGGACTTTGAAGTAGGCAACGCGCCCCCCTTTCAGCTTTTATCCAGGGGAATTTAAGAATACCACGGCCCCCCCCCCCACAGCAAAAGAACTCCAACCAAGAAAACCAGCGATCCTGAATTGAGAGGGACCTCGAAGAAGGCAATAAGACCCCCTCTCAATTTGAACCAAGGGAATTAAGACGGCAGACGCCCCTCTAGCTGCAAATTTTACATACGGCGGTCCATGAGCGAAGAAAATTCCCACCAGGAGACGCCGCAGGAAATCTCATCAATTCCACCAACTCCACAACAATCTTCCTCACCGGGCGACGCACAGAAAGATTCGTCCCGGTACGAAGGAGGCAACGAGGGAGCAACATCCGCAACAGAGGGTGAAGTGCAAACACCCCCAACAACATCGACAGTAAAAGGGCTAACACTCAGGAGTGGGACAATCCTTAAGGGTCCCCAACAAGTAAAACCTTCTAATTTAAATTTAGAAAATTATTTAAAATATCTAGAGGTGAAAGTGCGAGACTCCTCCGATCTTTCTGTTATACAGCGCGATTCTATCGATAAACAGCTCATAAAGTCCCGTGAACGGCGGCTTGAGCAAATCGCGCAATTCAAAGAAAGTACGAAAAAATTTAAAGAAAGCTTAAAGCAGTTTGGGGAACTCTCGCACTCTCTCGAAACAGAAATTAAAAATAATAGTGTAGAATTAAGAGAAGGTGCCATTGAAGACAGTGTCAGTGATTCCACCGCGAGTGAAATCCTTTTAAATTGGCTGGGCGACTCCCTTTTGGAAACCAGCATAGAAGAAAATAGTTCCCCAATAGTACCAAGATCAAAGTCAAAAATCCCCAAATTAAACATGGCAGATTACGCTAAAATCGCAAAGTTAACTGCCCAGCTCGTTCCCCTATTCTTGGGAGAACAGCATCCGAAATTGAGCCTTGAACTCCAAACTTTCCTAGGATGCTGCAGACAAGTGATCCAGTGCATTTCGGTGGAAGAGTTAACAGCTTTACTACAAATCTTCCCCACCAGACTTCGAGGCGAAGCTTACCAGCTTTTTGCCTCAAATATGCCTACTAGTTTCAAAGAGGTAGAAGAACGACTAAATCGCACATACCTACCTAGAGAAACTTACCAGGAACTGGTAAATAAATTAATCACTACCAGGCAGTACCCTTTGGAAAACCTCACAGCCTTCACGACACGAGTAAAACAAATGCTGGCACTCTGCAATGAAGCAGCAGAATCCAAATACGGAGCCACAGCAGCACCAGCTGTTAAAACGCAGCTGGAAGATTTCGCGAAAAACGCACTAAAAACAGGAGTCAATAACCCGTATATGTGCCAATACCTTCTGACCATGGCAGACGGCACGGTGGATGACCTCGTACAAAGAGCACTTGACATGGAACGTCTCCAGCAAAGTGCTCTGCTCCTGCAACCTCCAGGGCAGTTTCAATCATGTGCAATGCAGAATACAGTGCAAAATCCTGCTAGTACAGCCATACCACATTACGCACAAAATACACAACCTAGTGCATCTGCAAGTCATAATGGATACAACCCAGGCTTTATACCTCTTACACAACGATCCTGGCAAAATAACGCGCACGAAAATACAAATAGTCACATACCCCCGGCACAGTTCACACAGGCACACACACCACCGCCGAATATCAAATAGGAGCCAAGATCTCCTAATAAAAATAATTATTTAAATAAAATAAATTGTAGTTTTTGTAATTTAAGAGACCATACATACGCCGATTGTCTGAAACGTAAAAATACGCCGTACTGTGCGAACTGTAAAATGTATAATCATGACGTGCGTGACTGCAGAAGGAACAACAATAGTTTTCAAAGACCCCAAAACAGAGAAGCACCAAACCAACGTCCTAGAGAGCCGCAAAACGCCAATAACAACTCAAGAGTCTATAATGTGCGTAAAAAGTGTGAGTTTTGTGGTCGTTCTGGACATCAGTAAATAATTGTCAACAAAAACGTAAATGGGAAGCTAGGAGTCAGGGAAACGACGTACAGTCGATCCAAAACTTCCCGGCTCGACTATAAATCTCCCGTCTAATAAAATAGGGTCTCCTCAGCAGCCCGATTCCAGTGTCGCTACAGTAAAACTTCCTTTAGACATAGGCCTGAACGGCCAAACTAAACTAGTAGTAGACACAGGCGCTGAGGTAAGTATAATAAAGAAAAGGTCATTAAAAGACCTCAAAGAAATTAACCACAATGAGGCATGTACACTTCAGACAGATACATTTGGTACCGGAAAGACGCTGCGAAATTGCCAGGGAAACTTCGTTTTCAAAAACAAAATTCCCTGCAAGTTTCAAGTCGTAAAGAACTTGCCTGGCCTTTCCGATGATGGACTTCTAGGTAACGATTTCCTAGCAAAAAACTGTAACGTTGAGGGTCCTAATAAGGCACTAAGGTTTCCTCGCACGGAAACTAATCCAGACCAATTTGCTTTGCCATTTGAGTTTGAAACGGACAAGCTACATTCTGAAAAAGCAGTCGTAGTAAGAACACTTGCAGAAGAGGTAGAGTCTAAACAGGCTGAACTATCCACCTGCAGTGTCTTCAAGGCTTCTCAAACGAGAAAAGCTGGCAGCCAAGCTCCAAAAGAGCCCAAGGAATGTGAAAAAGGCTATCTGGGCGAACAAGAGACCGATGAAATCAGGCAGCAATTGGTTACCTTTAAGGAACCAATCTGCATACCCGCGCGCTCTCAAATTGTTGCCCCAGTCGCGTTACAAACTCAAGAATAAATGCTCTGTTTATCCCAAGAGATATGCGATGGAGTCTCTTGCCAAACAGTTTACTGTCATCTGGAGAAGAATTAGTGCTGGTTAGTATTCTCAACGCTAACAGTCATCAAGTAGTCATACATAGCTTAAAGTGACAGCTATATCCAATAAACGACTACGCCATAGTCCTATTAACGCACACAAAAGACCACAAAAGAACACACATTCCACTACCAAATTTAGAGGCAAAATCAAACACTACAAGAGACGGAACTGAGTGTCTAAAGCCTGCCAAAAAGGAGCATATAGCTCTTCCGTCCAAAATCCCGAGGCATAAATCGCTATTAAACAAACAACGGCCATATAAGAACGGTAGCGAGTCGCCAAAGCCTATATTAAAGGTGCATATTACTCCACCGTCATACAACACAAAAAATTCTACATGGTCAAACAGCAATAGCATTGACCCGCATGAGTATAGCACACAAGCTAAGGCAAAGACCACACAGGTGTACCAAACTCAGCGGTCAACAAAGCAGGAAGCCAATACCCTGCAACATGCTAAGAACAACGAAATAAAGCCTCGAAAGGAATTTACAGGTCAAAAACCTAAAAGGAAGAGTAAGTCAAACCAAGGTTCAGCCGACAAAACGGCAATATTACAACATGTACGATATCTATACCCGGACTATGAGATTCCGGACGACCCAAAACAATACCCGCGTATTTCTAGGCTAGAGCAAGAACTCAGCCTAGACCCTAGTTTGACCGCGGAAGAAAAATTTTCGATATCGGAACTCTGCGAAGAGTATAACGATATCTTCTTCCTCAAAGGTGACAAACTCACCTACACAAATGCGATAACGCATAATATTCAATTGGTGCAAGATCAAGCACCAATCAATCAAAAAATTTACCGCTTACCTGAAACACAGCGGAAAGTAATTAACGAGCAGCTAAAAGAAATGCTAGACAGCGGGATAGTCCAGTCTAGTAAAAGCCCTGGGAATTCACCTCTACTAGTTGTCCCCAAGAAAGCGG
Organism: Dioctria linearis; assembly: GCA_963930735.1. Taxonomy (NCBI): domain Eukaryota; kingdom Metazoa; phylum Arthropoda; class Insecta; order Diptera; family Asilidae; genus Dioctria; species Dioctria linearis. Next base: position 256,056,929 of record OZ005740.1, on the reverse strand, counting down.
GACCTGACGGTGAAAAAAGGTGGCGCGTCGTTGTCGACTTTCGTAAATTAAACGAAAAGACAATTGGTGACGCATTCCCGCTACCCCGAATCGAGGATATTCTCGACCAACTAGGTCACGCAAGGTATTTCACCACACTCGATTTGGCCAACGGCTATCACCAAGTTCTTGTCGACAAAACAGATCGACATAAAACTGCTTTCAGCACAAGCTATGGGCACTACGAGTTCAAGCGTATGCCATTCGGGCTCAAAGGAGCCCCTGCCACATTTCAACGCCTAATGAATTTCGTAGTAACAGGCCTACAAGGCCTCGAATGTTTTGTCTACCTAGATGACATCGTCATCTATGGTAAAAATTTAAACGACCACAACGAAAAGTTGAGAAAAGTCTTCGACAAGTTGAGAGAGAACAACTTGAAAATGCAGCCAGGAAAGTGCCAGTTTCTAAGAAGAGAAGTTGTTTATCTAGGACATAAATGTTCTGGTGAAGGTGCACTACCAGACCCAAGAAAGACGGGCTGCGTCCAAACATTTCCTGTTCCTAGAACAGTAAGGCAAGTCCAATCCTTTTTAGGGCTTGCCAACTATTGTAATGATCTTTTTACCACTTCTGTTGATTCTACTTCTTATCCAAAGAGACCGGAAAGAACGAAGGAATAAATTTATATTAACGAGGAGATATAAGCGGTAGAGCTTGACAACGGCTCTATATTCTTATATCTCGACCAAGTGAGAGCAGTGAAGCTCAAAGTTTGGTTTTAATATAAATGAATCTTGTTGCAAATGATGCCTCGCTGGGTCAGAGGTATGAAACTCAAAGTAGAGTTTAGCTAATTTGATTGAATTTAGAGCTAAGAAGCTCAAAGTGCAGTCAAGCTGAGGGATGAGAGCCAATAGGCTCAATTACCTTTTAATACTTCCATTTCGGAGCTAAGGGAGCTCGCTTAATCAATGTATACCAAGTGGAGTCAAAATTAAACTCTTGATTTATTCAATAAATTACAGTCTTTTTATACATTATGAAAATCGCTTACCTAATCAATATCGCAAAAAGTATTTAGAATGTAAAATTAATTTCACACCGATCGATCACCTGAAATCGGTCAATGCACAAACACACAAAGCGTCGAGTAAGCTTTTTCGCTACACTCAAAGTTCACACGGCATTATGCATTGTGTTTATTTGCATGTTTACCTATGAGTTCACTCGCATGGCTAGTATGCTTGAATAGTAATTTCTTCTTTCTCTTCATTTTTTTTTTTTTTTTACAATTTTTCTACTGCAGTTTCATTCATGCAGTGAGTGTTTCATTCATAGTAAACCTGCAACAGTGTTTTTTTTTGTAATTTAATGCTTTGCTATTGAACATTGCCTTTTTTTGTGCACGCTTCTGTGTGTGCATATATGTATGCTGAGGGTCGCTTAACTTGCGCTCTACACTATTACAGAAAATTTATCCCAGATTTCTCCAAAATTGTACGTCCAATTATGAATTTACTCCGAAAGGATGTAAAATTCACGTGGACTGAAAAATGCCAAGAAGCATTTCAAAGCATAAAAAATGCTTTAATTTCCCCACCTCTCTTAATTTATCCCGATTTTTCAAAATCCTTCAATTTAACTACGGACGCAAGTAATGAGGCCTTAGGTGCTGTTCTTTCTCAAGGAGAAGTCGGAAAGGACCAGCCCATTGCCTACGCAAGCCGCACTTTAAATAAAGCCGAACGTAATTACTCCACCATAGAGAAGGAGTTGTTGGCTATAGTCTGGGCAACAAAGAATTTCCGATGCTATCTTCAAGGCAGGAAATTCACGGCCTACACAGACCATAAACCTCTCAAAGGTGTCTTCAATGTGAAAGACCCAACTTCCCGTTTGGTGAGATTTCACAACAAATTATCCGAATTCGATTACAATATCGAATATAAACCAGGGAAGTACAACACTAATGCCGATGCACTCAGTCGCATCCCTCAAGCATTAAAGGAAGACGATTTAGGCAACACCTTAACGGTAAAAGCCCTAGTCCACCACAGCATGGACTCAGATGTGGAGGAAAATAATTCCCCAAAGACGAAAAGTAAAAAGAAACCCGCGCATTGTTTCGTCGTGACTCGAGCTCAGAAACAAAAAGCCAAGGAGGGTAAAAACGGCTCCAATACGGAGACAAACGAGCACACGAAGCGAATTCCAGGCTCTCCAACTAAACATACCTACCCCAGCAACGCTTGACCAAAATATAAGTACAGGGAAGACACCCGAAGTAATTACGAGCCCCACAGAAATCCAGACAATCTTAAAAGATTACCACGATTCTCCATTTGGTGGCCATCAAGGTGTCATCAAAACTTATAAGCGTATAAGACGCAAGTATTGGTGGAGACACATGCTTAGCGACATCAAAAGATACATAAAAAAATGCCCAAAGTGCCAGACGATGAAAGCATCTCCCCAGTATAAAATGCCGATGGTAATCACGGACATCGCAGAACAGCCATTCGACAAAGTTTACCTAGATATCGTAGGTCCACTAGAAGAGATCACATCAGGTAACAAATATATCTTAACCTTCCAAGATAATTTAACAAAATTTGTCGATTGGTATGCAATACCTAATGCGGAAGCAGTCACAGTAGCGCAAGTTTTCTTTGACGAAATCGTGGCACGCTATCGTATACCCAAAAGGATAGTCACCGATCAGGGAACAAATTTCCTGAGTGAACTATTCAAAAAGGTATGTAAGCTTCCAAAGGTAAAGAAGTTACAGACTTCGGCATACCACCCACAGTCTAACGGGGCACTAGAGCGTGCCCACAGACCGCTGATTGAATACCTGCGAACAATCGTAGACGAAAATCCCAAAACATGGGACCAATTCCTACGAACCGCTGCATTCGTGTATAATAATAGTGTACACGAGGGTACTAAACTTACCCCAATGGACTGCCTTTACGGCTTCACAGCGGATGTCCCATCAAATTTAAAACGGGATCCCGAACCAGTTTACAATCATGAGAGCTATTATCATATACTGAAGTATAAGCTCCAAAAATCTTATGCCACGGCAAGAAAGAACTTATTGGCAAGTAAACAGCGCTCAAAGGGGTACTACGATAAGACAGTACGGCCCCTAACTTTCCATGTAGGAGACAAGGTCCTCATCAAGAATGAAAGCAGGAAACATAAGCTTTCCCAAATCTGGGTAGGACCTTATCAGGTAAGTGCTATACCAAGTGGAGTGAACACCACAATAAAAATTGGTAAGCGTATTGTAACGGTACATAACAACCGTCTAAGACCATACTTCGAATGAAATAAACATGTTGTCACAGAACCAGGTTGACTCAAATTCCCATTTTAACGGCTCTCAGGAACACTTGCGGTGGAGCCACTCCACTGCCTGGTCTAATAACGGCACGAAATAAGTAAAGTCATACTTAAAGGATTATTTTCTTCCTCCGAATTGTCCACAGAAATGGCGCTACAAATTATTGCAATTGCCCTCCTCATCCAGTACGCGACAGGAGAAATCGCCGACAAACCCTATGCTATAACCAAGCTAAATATCTCGGGCATATTTTTCGAGGATCCAGGAAGCCTCATGGTGTATCATAACACTTGGAATGTTCTCACGGAGATAGACTTGGATGAGTTAGACACACAGATAAAACTAACGGAACATGCAGAACATTTGGTGCATAAACTCTGCATAAATATCACGGACAAAGAAGACCTGTGCAACGTGCAGCAACTACACATACACGCTATAATAGATAGCGTACAAAAGCGCACGAGAACCATTAAGGAATTAGTTCCAGAAAGGTTTAAGGCCAGATCACTATTCGACGGAATAGGCAATGCTATGCACTATTTATTTGGTACCATGGATAGTTACAACGAGAAGGAGATATACAGCCGCTTAGATGAAATTGAATCGAACACACAAGCCCTAGCTGAGCTAGAGAAACAACAAATAAGTGTTGTTAAAACTACCTTGGAACAGATTAAAAAACCATTGGCTATGTTAATGGATCGTCAGCAAAACATAGCACACCAGATTAACGATCTGCATACTGTGACCGAGGACCTAACCAGAAGGCAGCTGAGGCAAGAGATCATATCGAGCTTACTGCTTCAAATCATCGAAGTCGAATACCGTAAACAAGCCCTCCTTGACATTATAATAGCCACTAAGGGCAACACTATTCACCCACTCCTCGTGTCTCCAAAAAATCTGCTGGATGTATATCGAAAATCAACTTCGAAATGTCTAAACGACCAAAATTGTTTATCGATTCTGTACCAATCAGCAGGAGCTCAGTCACGCCTTATGCAGAACAAATTGGTGGTGAGAATAACTCTCCCAATTTTTGATTCCTCGAAAATGAGGCTACGGCAAGTGCGATGCTTTCCAGTACCACAGCCAGCAAATTATTCCATAATCCCAGACCCTGGATATTCTTGTGTGGCAAATAGCGCTCACACACAGGAGGTGAGGATATGAAAAGCTTCAAGAAAGTCACTCATAGCATGGAGGAAAATACATATATAGGTCGACTAAATACCCCCATAATTAAGGCAACAACCTCAGATGAATGTATAGTGAAAGTGTTGTACAATCCTTTAAATGAACTGCCCAAGTGTAGGTCTAGAGTACAAGTTCCCCAAAGAGACATGTTGATAAAGTTAAACAAGCCCAATGCGTGGCTATTTTTGTTTATTACCTCCACGCCATCTCAAAATTAGAGGGGCAGGGGATACTAGAGATAACGCAACCATGTCAGGTGCAAATAGGGGAAAAGGTGCTAAGGTACGAAGGTGAAAATAAACACCCTCTCAAAATTACTCAGCCTAAACAATTTCCTGAGCTGAATCATTCGTTACTCAACCTGAATCTAGCCGAAATTTTACCCAAGTCTCAAAACCAAAGTGTACAAATCGAAATCATAACAGGGGACGATATCAATAAATTAATCTATACTGGCACACATTCGCTGGAAGATATGCAGCACAAATTAGACCAGTATAGTAACAAGGTATCAAGCAGACAATCCCACATCATGTCTACAACCTCTATATCATTTACGAACCTACCTGTCCTAGCCATAATGATAGTTGTAGTAGGGAAATATCTACACCCTGTTGTCATCAAGATGAGACAACAGGCAAACCAACCACAAGGTAACCCCGAGACTTCAACAGAGGGAATCCCTTTAGAAGAGCAAACTCCGGCTCCTCAATGCATGAAAAATAAATATGAAGAAAAATGAATAAAATAACGAAATTAAAGATAAAGTTCATTAGAATGGAATATTAGCAGAATAATAGAAAAAAGGAAAACTGCACTAAAATTAAACATGAATACAAATAAAGAATGAAAGAAACTCTACTTAAAGCAGAAGAAGTTAAAAAAAAATATATATATATATATATAATAGTTGAAATGTCAAAAGAAAACAAGAAGAGCATTAGAAGTAAAAATAAAGTAACTAAAGTAGTAATAAATAACAATAAATAAATAGAATGTAGTATATACCTACTAGCTAAAAATATAAATAACTAGAATTAAATTAAATACAGAATACATGAGGCATAAGAGTGTAAATAACTTGGTATTTGAAAAGAAAACAAATTAACCACAAGCTACAATTAAAAGCCAAATTAATTACTTAGATAGTAAAAATTACATAAACCTATAGTAAAAACCACAGCTCAACAAAAATGGTTTACCAGGCTACTAAAAATAAAAAGAGTAATAATAATAATAATAAATAAATATAAAGATAGCATTAATCTAACCTAGCCAATAAAATAGACTAAAAACAAGTAGTCGTAAATAGGGTAAAATCAAAAAAAAATAGTAAACCAAAATAATTTTGTGAACCAAGCCGATCACCACCCACTGGCTCCCGGCGGTGACCCACCCAACGTCCCATGAATACAGCGCAAAAGCTTGTTATTACACATGAAGATAGATAGACCAGCCATAATAAACCTAAAATTAGACAAAGATATAGGGGCCCCCACCAATCAATACCTGCAAAGGGAAACGGGAGTATACATAAAAAAAAATGAACCCCAAATGTGCAATAGTAGAAAAAGACTTTTATTAATAAAATGGAAAAAGAAGAGAAATAGGATAGATACAAAAAAATTATATAAAATATATAGGCTGGGATTGAATCCTCTGGAGTTAGTTCTCGGTCCTGGCCTCTACCTCAGCACCGATAAGGTCAGCAGCGCCGGGGGGCGGAGTAGCCATTAGCTCCCGGAGAAGGGCTGTCAGCGGTGGAGAGAAGACAGGGTAGCAGCAGGCGCAAAGTCCATGCACCCCGCTGATAACAACAGCTCCACCTACAAAAAAAAAACAAAACAAAAAACTGGGTAAGCCAAAGAAATCTGTTTCGTTACAGCAACAACAAAACGGAAACTTACCACAAACCGTCCAAGTTTGGCCCTGATGGGGATAGAGTTGCAGGCGAACCTGGTAATAATAACCCGCGGTGGCCTTGGCACCCCAGATGGTAATGTAGCGCCTACGGGTCCTCCTCAAAATGAGGCGGATGGGGCCCCGCCACCCAGGCACAGGACTCCGGAACACATGGTCAGCGTCTACGATCTCGGCAACCAGCATCATGGTGTCTATTCTAACTCAAACTAAACTCGAATGAGCCACAATACACACCGGATAAGCGAGTTGGCTCAGATAAGAAAAGGGGCATCTGGAAAATGAAAAACGGCACAAATCTTGATATCCCCGAGAGCTATTCCTCTTCAAAGAATAGCTTTCATATTCAAGGGGGGAAGGCATGTTGTATATGTGAAAAGACATATACACATATACATATACATATCCTAAAACATAAAACTTAGTACAAAATTCTCAATAAGCTAAACATGCTTAAAACATGGTTAGCTTATCTTTTAAAAAGTGAAGAAAAATTGCATCAGCAATTTTCTTCACATGCCACAAAATTTAACCATATTATTCCCATGGCAAGTTTTGCCTTCAGCAAAATTTGCCATGGAAATATTTTAAATTACTAAAAAAAAAAAAACCAAAAGACAAATCTTACCTCCAGTAAGATTTGTCAAGAAAAATACAATATGTAGGTACATACGTACATACATTTTTACATTTTTAGGCCACCATCTGATGAAAAATATTCTAGACTTGTTGAAACAAGTCCAGAACAAAATAATTTTTAACAATTTTCTCAGGGTAGAAAATGCAATTAAGCATTTTCTACTCTGAACAACGAAGCTTGATGACAGTAAAATGTGATCAAGTTAGGGAGTTGACTTTTGGTTTTGATCAGGTTCGGCACGTCGCGAAAAGAGTTGTATTATTTAAAAGAAAAGAGTTGTATTATTTAAAAAAGAAAAGAGTTGTATTACTTAAAAGAAAAGAGTTGATTTTGAACTAGAAGAGGATTGTGATATACGTCGAGTAAGGCTGAGTGGGTACGTCGTCGGTGCGGTTGGTTAATCTTTAGAAAACGTAAAAGGCAGTATTCCAATACGACTTAGATTAGACACAGAAAACAAAGTTGGTTGTGATTTTCAAAAAGATAATAGAGAGTGTTTGTTAAGAGTAAGATTAGGAAGTTGTGAAAGAAGTTTTTTTTTTATTAAACCAAGGTTAAATATAAAAAATAACTGAGTTGTCATTTAACAAAAAAAAAAAGTGCGAACAGAAGTTGAGTTACCCGCTAATTGGGTGATTTTTTGGATACGAAGTCGCGGAGTCCTACGCTACCAGGTACATAACAAGAGCCTAACGGATCATCTACCGAAAAATTAGCGTTGTATAGAAAATAAGGAATAATAGTTTTACCAACATATTTTTCTTGTATGTTTTTCCATCGTTCTCCACTAATAAAGATGAAAACCTGCTTTCCGACTTTTGTATTTCTACCTTAATTTCATCGAAGACGTCTGGAAGTTCAAGGAACTTTTTTATTTGAAACGCGCTAGGCATAACTAAACCTTTTGATAAATTTTCCTCTAAACCGGATATACCTTTCTTTAAGCTTGGGAGTATTTGATTATTTATGACAAAGGATTGATGGTACTGATAAAGATTAAGAGAATTTAAAAATTTCAAAAACTTATATTCAGTCTCTATTTCTTTAAAAAAATCTAAAGTGACTTCTACAATGTTATTTATTTTAACTTGGAATTTTTCTGGAAAGCTTCTAAATTCATTTCTCCAAGATGTTACAGTGTAATTCAAATTTTTTAAAATATATTTTGGAACTCAATTACTTGTACTCTTGTTAAATTAGGTGTTCAGTCCACGTAATATAATTTCCCACGAAGTACCACGAATCCGATGAATATCCCGTCAAATAATGTACTTCCTAAAAATACATACAAAAAAAGACACAAAGAATCAATTTTATTGGTAAAAATTCCAATATACTTATCTGACGAGTAAGACCTTCATCCCAAATGTATCATGCGAATACCCTGCATATAATGCAATCTGAAAATAAACAAAAAAACTCTCATAAATAACTAATAAATGAAATAAATATTACAAACTTAACATTTCTCGAACAAATCCTACTTCCCTCCGATTATTTACATTGACATGTCAAAATGTCAACACATCACATCAGATGTTCTCGCCTTCGCCGCAGTCACAGTTCAGTGCAGCGTTAATGGTCCCACAATGACGTCAATGTGTGACGCCGCCGCCGTCAAAGTTTAACAAACCTTGAAAACGAGCGTTGCCAAGGCAACCCATCATGAAGCCAAAACATAGCGGTTCGCTGCGGCTATAAAAAGGCGACGAGCTGCAGCAGAAGCATCCATTCCCAATTCAGAATTTGATCTGAAAACATCAGAATTTACTCTGATTTTCCAAATTATCCAAACTAAATCTTGATTCCATCCCACACCTAAGTAGGAATTTACTCCTACTGCAGAAATTTAATTCTGCTAATTCTATCCCACACCTGAGTAGGAATTTACTCCTACTGCAGGAATTTAATTATGCTAATTCTATCCCACATCTAAGTAGGAATTTACTCCTACTGCAGAAATCTAATTCTACCTATTTTTCGTCTCCCACCTGAGTAGGAATCTACTCCTACTGCAGAAATCTACTTCTGCTTCTGCTTTGTCCGACGTCTAAGCAGGAATTTACTTCTGCCAGAGAAATTTACTTCTGTCAAGTGATAATTGTTTCAGCACAGCTATCGTACTTCTACTCTATTAATAGTGGATTTTCTTTCTCTTTTTTTCAGAGATAAGGGGAACAGACCTCAGCGGCAGCATTTGTTTTATTTTATTGAATTTTTTTATCAGTATTTGAACTCACTGAATTCTTTGAATTATCTTAGTAGGCTAGGTTAAGTTTAAGTGTTGAATTATTTTACATAGGTTAAGATCACGTTAAAAAATTGAATTTGTGATAATAGTTTGTAAGCAATATATTAAATAAAAAATTTTATATTTGAATTATTAAAGATTGAGTTATCCTTTAAACCGGCACCCCCCTTTGGCTTGAGCACAGATCTCACATTAGGTTTTGCGTACAGGAAACAAATAGTTTTTAAAATATAAAGTCTAAAGCATTTTTCAAAATTTCTAATGTTAGTTCCAACAATATTCTCATTATTGTTTGTGCAGATGTATAGTATATTTGCTTAAAAATTATCAGGATTATCACTACCTATATTTCCATTAACAGATGTTTCTTGGCATTGTAAAGATGTAATATGTAATATGTGTTTTCAATGAATGACGTTTGAAAGCATGAACTGAAGAAAAAACTTGTAAAGAGCTGTTAATTCCACATCTATAAACTTTTTCCAATTTATTTCGTGGCGTGTGAAATGTGTGTAAATGAAGACATAGTGCAGATATTTCATTATACCCATTTTTACATAAATAACAGTAAGACATGTTACTGTTATGTAGCCTATCTATTTTTGGAATCAGCTAATCAAATTGAAAAGGCTTTATAATTATTTTTTTAATAACGTTAAAAATTGATAATAACTTTAGATTAAATTATATGAATTAGCAAATACCCCTATAAACCTTACTTATTCTTCATTGCAGAGATTAAGACTGTGAAACGCAAGATGACATTCAATCATACTTTGTTTTAAATTCGTATAACTCTCTCGTGGGTAGGATAAATTAAAAACGTGGAAACTCTTGAAGCAACAATCTAAGGCCTTAAGGAATGAAAGATGTGAAAATAATATACCATCTACAGCTACAATACCTTTTTTAAAAATGTCATCCTCCTTCACAACTATTATTAAATATTTGTTCAAGAAGGAACTTTTTTTGGATTCTCCGGTTTGATGAATCAAACCAAGACTTGAAACTTGCCACCAAAAATATAATGGGTTGTGTGATGAAATAACAAATTAAAAACATTTTTTAGCTTTTGCTAAATACCGGAGAATCCAAAAAAAGTTCCTTCTTGAACAAAATTAGTTTAACCCGGTAAAAAATCCTATAGAGGAATCTCTATCTTTACTATTATTAAAGGTTGCAGAGTACTACCTTTATGTTTTTGAAGCTCGCTTAAAGAGGTAAGCCTTTATTGTACTTCTCTGTCAGTTTCTAATACTTGAACCATAGAGCCGATAGAGTCTTGTATTGATGGTTTATGGTGCTCGACACCGTGAGCCGTTTTAGTCTGGTATCTCGTTTTCTGGTAACAAATTGTGCAGTGCAACTATTGATGCAAAAGTCTTAGAATCTGTAAATTGCAACGTTATTGAGTATATTTGAAAAATTATAGAAAAAATATTTGAACCATCTTCCTCGCTTGCTGTGTTTTCAAGCTTATTTCTCTCCTTAGCGATACTTAATATTTCCGACTGAACTATTTTCCACTTTGAAAACAAATTATGCTCCGAATTTGCGTAAATTGATTCAAAATCAATATCAATCTGAAGAGAAAAAAGGATTATTAATAAGCTCATTTAAAAAGAAAGTAATACTTAAATTAATTAAATATCCAGAAAGCTGCTGTGCGGATAATAATATAATTAGTGTGATCATTATAAATTAAGTTAACATTTTAATGTAAAAACCAAAACAAGAAGCATAATAATGTATCTAAGAATATGTTGTAAGTATGTATAATGAATAAGGAAAATAGCTAGAATTGGTATAATACCAATTCTTACGATATTCTAGACGTATGCCCGTATGGTCACCCATCTGTGCATGATTGTTAAAATGCTTTTTCATATCTATTTCCAGAACGCCTTGTCGAACAGTAAAAATGATTATAACCAATTTAATAGGATTTTATATTCTGAAGATCATTTCAGTATACAATAAAAACGTCTAGGACTGACCGTTTTCACAATATATTTTAGTATGGCAACACCATTAACGGGTTGCTCGAATTAGTCAATTTTTGAAATTATATTTACTATTTTATGAAAATAACATCTACAAAATTTCACCTCTCTGAGTCTACGCATTCTCAGACAGAGTCCAAATATATAGTGAGAAATAGGAAGAATGTACGTCTAGAGCTACGAAATGTAGCACAAACATTTTCATCTCGGTAGCTTTAATATTCAGACGGCTTTTCCATGAACTCGTTGCTTCAAACTTCAATTGGCTTAGTAATAAGACGTTTCAAGCTTTATGTGAAGTTAAATAGGATCCGCATTATCTATGAGCGGCAATTTGTACAGCCATTACATAGTTTTAGATACACATTCTTCCAATTGTTATAATCTATAGTATAATAATTATAATGCTTACCAATCTATGACCATAGGAATGTTTATATAGAGGCCAGTGTCTTAAGATAGCAGCAATTGTCTTGTCTTCACATAAAGTGATCTCTTTCCTTCTTTGTTTAAAAGTTTTGCTCCACTTTTCTTCCACCGTTGGCCAAGGCTGTTGGTTGTACAGAAGCCAGAGCTTCTCTGAATCTCCAGTCTCCGGTTAATTCTCTAAAATAATAAGATGTTCCACATTATTCAATTTATAATAATTTTATAGAAGATATTGTACATTTACCAGTTTGTGGCAACTCGCTCTCAATTTTACGTTTTAAAGTTTTTTTTTTTGAAGCAGTCCTTTATTTCTTAATTTTTTCTTGGAATTATGATATTTATGGTATACGCTCCACGAGGATGGGTATTTTCAGTTCTTTCAATATAATACGAAGTCTGCAATAAAATTTGTATTATGTACAGAAAATGAAATAAAATAAACTCCCACCTCCTCCTCACTTGGAAATATTTCCCTTATTTTTGAGACAAGTTTTATAAAATCATCGGAGTTAAGGTGTATATCATTTTGGATCCAATACTCCACTATAGAAGAAATAATATTATAATATACTTTTCGTAATATTTAAAAGCCTCTTTCGCTGGAAAATGATTTTGTATGATGTCCTTTACGTTCTGTATTTACAGAGCTGAGAATTAAAATTATAAATTCTATATAGATATTTTAGTTACAGTTTGATTAACAACATCCCGCAGGGAAAGTGAAGTAAGCGATCTGGATGTAGATGGGGTATTTGAGTTGCTCCGACCGTTATGATGAATACTTTCAGAGATAGTTACAGATAGTGTGTCCGCTACCGAAACTAATGTATGACTCTTTTTTAAAAAATTAAATTTAAGAATATACTATCTTTAAGAAAACAAACATTTCACAAACATTTTTGATTCTCCATTCAGCTAATCTTCTTTTGAATTTTGTTCTTATACCTATTAAGGTGATAAGCTGGTCTATGACACTTCCTGTTATATGAGGTAGGCAGTCTGGGTCAATTTTGTGTTCTACAATATAAAAAAAAAAGAGAAAGGGAAAGACTAACCTCCAAAGAGTGCAGTATGTGGTGTGGCACCTTGGAACAAAGTTGCTCAGTCCTCATATAACCCCCAGCTTTTCAATAATTCTTCAACGGCAACATTTATATCGTTGCGTGTTTCCAAACAGCTATCTTCATCTGGGGTTAACACATACGATGTGTAAGTAGACTGGGACAAGTCCGTATATTCGGTTTCTATTCCATAATCAGATGTATGTGGACTTCCCGCATTAAACTCTTTAAAACATTAATAATGTTACAGTAAGGAAAAAAATAATATGTATAATATACCTGTCTAAAGTAACCCTATTTTTAACGGTCTTCTTGTAATTAAATTTTACAATCAACCTTTGTGATAATAAATTTTTCTTTCCTGAATTCTTTTCCAACCAATTTTGCCTTCTTTTAGTAAAAATTAAACAAAAGAAACCTTATTTAACTTTTGTGCAGTATGTTGTTCATAGAGTTTTATTAACAAATATATTTGCGTGAGGAAGTAAACACGTAAAAGTAGTGGAACTGTAAAGAAAAAATACATTTTTCAACCAAGCAAAACGAAATCTTGGGAATTTTAAAAGACCATGGAACTCAGATTTGAAATTAAGCTACCTGTCTTCCTGGAATTACAAAGACATATCTTTATGTTTCAGAATTTCCTCTGTCAAAATGCGAATTGAACAGTTTTCGTTTGAATAATTTGCACTTAAACGCTATTTTAGTACATAGACCTGATACGAAATACACCGAGTTATTTCTTTGTTGAATTTAAATGAAATTGTTGAAGTTGGTAACAACGAACGGAATAAATAAGATAACAGAACACAAAAGTAATAGTCCAAGAGCCCATAGCCGCCAGACCTACGGTATAGTATCAAAGCTAAATTTTTTTCTAAGTAGCCACAGTATAGCCGGTAAGAACATTTGAGTATTATGAACCTTGGGTAGCGGGGCGTTCGGCAGGTAACAGGTAGTAAAGGTGCATAAAATAGTTGGACAAAAACGTTATAATATCAAATCTAATTTTTTAATATGTTCAACGGGATAGTATTTTGGTCTCATATTAATCATTGCCAGACGCTTTTCGCGGGGCATTACTCTTGCCAGACGCTTTAAAGCTCTGTGAATAACGAAGGCATTTACGTTATAGTATCAAAGTTGAATTTTATATATGTTATTCAGGTAACCATTTTACAATACCCCCCGAGCAGCCAGACCGATTTGACGGGGCTAACATTCCCCCAGACACGACAAAAGGTCAGCTGCAAGTGCGAGATAGAGAGTCAGTTGAGTTTAAATAATCTAAATAAACTCAAATTGTTTATAAACTTTGAACAAATTCTTATTTAATTATGTAATATTATCTCAGTGATTAATATAATTAATTTTATTCTAAAAATTTGGCTCTGTAAAATTGATTGAATCGTATTTTAAATTTCAATATTTCATTAAATCTCTATTATTTTTTATGAACGCAATGATATGTTTGGGAAAATGAATAGGTTTTAATAACAATTAATTAAACACAAGAATATTTTATTGATGAGCGTAGATAGTTATAACTATAGGTTGTAAAAAAATAATAGTTATAAAGATATTTATGCACCATCATCGTCGTCGTAATTGTCTTCTATATGATTATCATTGTCACCCCAGCCATCGACGTTCAGATTGTGAAACTCCATGTCTTCATCAACGTTTTCTGGTGTTTCTGTAAAAGTATAAATTAGTTAATTGGATTGCAATTTGTTATATAATTACGTAATTATGGTTAACAATTTGAAATAAAAATACAGTACCTGGTGAATTTTCCAGTGAATCACTGACAAAGCCAGGTAGTTGGTCTCCATCAAACCATTTGAAAAAATATTTGTTGTCGTCCAGTATCCAACCATTATTTGTTGGTTGATCAATGATTGCATTTTGTGCATGAGCATTGTTCCAAATACTAGCAATGTAATTAGCCCGTAGGAATTGTTGAAAGAGCTCGTCTTTGCAGGGTGGTAAGTTGCTTGCATCAAAATTACGCAGTTTTTCCATGTTAAAAGCTTCATTTACATCGGAAACTGCATACGTGTTGATAAACAGCTGGAGTCGTGCAGCATCTACATCAACCATTCCCGAAACGTTGTACATATCACATACAAATTTTTGTATTGTGTTAAATACATTTTCTTGTTCCTCGTTATTATTAAGTAGCTCATCACCAAACTTAAGGAAAGCTTCCTGATATTCTTTGTTGCCTTTTAATATTTTGAAAGGTTTAAGTTTACCTTTTCTAAAAAATGCAGGATTGTAATCACATCCTGTAAAAGCATGAAGACCAGGCAAGCTTTTACATAATGATGCTCCTATTTGTTCATATATATTCGTAAGATCAACATATCTTAGCTTATTTCCGGTGTCTGTGAGCATCCAAACATGTGAATCATTTTTCAAGTGGTGCATTTGACCAAGCATTATAGCAACGACATCAGTATCCGTACATCTAATCACTACATTTGCTGGGTAGTCGATGCTACATGCATGGTAAACAATCTTTGTGTCTGCCTCTTCATGTTCTGGACAAGATAAGTTCTCAATAATATCTGACAAAACTTTATTGCCATTAACAATGAAAGAATGACATTGTCTAAAATTAATGTGAATAATTTTGGTACCGATAAATGACACCATTTCATCAGTTTTCCAGTGTAAGATGAAAAACTCAATAAGAGCCTGTTTAAAATTAACATTTTTTAATTCTCTAATGAAATCGGTCGGTCGTACTTGATCAGGTCCGGTTATAATGTAGTCCAGTTGTGTTGATTCAAACCGCAGGGATCGTTCATAATCTTTAATCGATGGTGTGAAGTATTGATCGAATATAACATCGACTCTCGACGCATGTAATCGTGTCACCATTTGTAACATTTTTTTCGAAATATTTCCAAATGTTTTTGGAACTTCTTTCATGGTATATAGCAGAAAAAAACCATCAATTATTAATACATCTATGTGAGGTGGTGGCTGATGCTCGATATCTCTTTCTATGCACTTCATCAAGACGGATTTATCAGTCTTGCAAATAGTACCATCTAAATGGCACATCGACAGAGGTACTGAAGTAATTGGATGGGATAACATTTTTGCTATATCAATATTATAATTCATAGATATACCAAGCATACGTCCAAATAAATCTCGCTGAATCCTCACCTCTTGAACTTTACCACCTACTTTCACTTTCTTCATTTTTGAATAATCATGCGAAAAATTCATGAGTGGTGTTTTTTTAATACTTTTTTCAAATCTATTAATATCTTGCTCGCATTCAGAAATAAATGTTTTACGTCGACAATCGCCATTCTGTTCAATATTAAGAAGAAATGCTTCAACCGGATCTGACGCTGCTTTACCAGATGAAATATTAATTAATTGGTCTGTCGGCACTCCTAAGCTGAATGGGTCAATGAATTGATCAAAGGTTGTGATAAATTGTTTTAATAGCTTGATACTAGAGTCAATGTTATGCTTCTTTAGGTCTGCTGAAATATCTTGATGATGTTGTAAGCCCAATTCTTCATAAACTCGACTTATTATTGTTGATCGCACATCGTGGCTTCGGGCCCATCGTTGGCGTGCTGAGATCGAATTCGTGAAGTGTATAACACCTGTAAGTCTTCTAGCAGCATCTGCATTTATAGTTTGTTCCAATACCAAATCGATGGGTTGTCTTGAAAATGATTTATTGGTCCTTCTAATTCCAAAACAGCCTTGTTTGAATATTTCATATAAATCAGGATGAGTTTCTGCTACTTTAACCAAATTATCATAATATTTAACTGTCCATCGAGCATAATTTTGTTGATTACATATGAAGAATAAATTTGTAATTTTTGGTAGCACAAATTTAAAAAGTTCAAAATCTCCTGTCCGAATGCTTCGTGCTAGAGTTAGATAATAATTTATGAGGTTAACGTAGATTGAATAGAATTGCGGAGTTTTACCAAAATCACCGTTTAAAGTTTGCTGTTTGTATATACTGTACTCATTTAATAATTCCTTCAATTTTTCATTTTCCATTTTAAATGATGATAATTTACATGTTTGCAATCTTATGACTTCTTGTATCATTTCATCCGTAAATTCTGTATTTTTAATTTGTAGAAATGACTTATAATGTAATATTTCCAATCCTAATGCCATTAGAGGATGTAATCTCTTGCACCTGTTGAAGTGTTTTCCATCAAGAAATCCATTCAATGAACCACTTGCCAGTAAATTACTTTCAACCATAATATTTGTTAACCCACTGTCACTTATTACTTTACCGATTGCTTTAAAATAGGCCATCATAATGTGAAACGGCCCTAAATGTATAAATAAATTATCAAATATAGGTTTTTCCGTAGCTTGAATTTGTAAAGCTACTTTTGCAATCGCAAGATCGTAAGTAACCTGTATAAAAGGTTGATGTAACTCATCAGAAATTTTTTTACTTTGATTCATGGTCTCCAGAACTATAGCTGTACTAGTTGGTGATGCATTTATTGGTGTTAAGTAAGAAATGAATTGTTTTGGACTATTATTATCATCAATCTGACTATTGAAACCAACCCACATGGGAACATTGGGTAATTCCAAACAATGACTAATCATCCAAATGGTATCTATTTCATTGTATAATTGTAAGTTGGTAGGTACTATATTTTCCATTTTTTGGGTTTTTTAGGATAAGGGACTTCATCTAGAGATATCGCTTCATAAGTTCTTCTTTTTCTTTTTCTTTTTTCTGTCGAGGTTTCTTCATTGTTAGAACCTGATGTTTCAGGTATTTCCAATATATTAGCAGTACAGAGGTCAATGTTCTGATAAATAATTCCTACTGTATCATGTAACGTATCCTTACCACTTCTAGTTTCCACGAATCGGTCAAAATTGTCAAAGGCAACACCAGTACAAAGATCAGGTGATTTTTTGATGATTTCTGGGCATAAACTAGATTTTTCAACTGACGTATATGTTGTCTCGGTTTCCAATTCTTCAATTGCGTGATAACTTGCACAATGACCATATCTGTTTATGATATCAACAACTTTTCTGCTACTCGTTAAGCTTTTTAAAGTCATACCCAACATGATGTGTTTTGATGTCTTTATTTTACCGTTGTGAACTCCGTAGACTATATCCGCACAATATGAATGAACTTGACGAATACATTTTGGACCACTCTTCCGTTTCTGATTGCAACCTCCAAGAAGAGTGAAATAAAAATCTAATAATTGTTGTGGTAATGACACTTCTCCCTCAATTAAATGCTGTGTAGAAATATTTTTCGGTAATTTTTTCTTTTCCACTTGTAATATTAATTTTCTCAAATGTAATGCTGCTTTATGTAATATATCTTCCGATTGCAAATTTTCAAACGATGCTTCATCTATAACACTCAAATACTTTGGCGCTATGAGTTTTTTATTGTGAGTAGTAACAATTTTAATCTCTCGATGAAATACTTTCATTATTTTTTCTTCTAAATGTTGCGATGTAAAGACCACGTTTATTTTTTTGCAATTTTCTTCGGCGATTCTCTCCAAAATATCCCTGTAATATCTATGTAAATAAGTTAGGAGATAACAATGCCCTTTCTTTAATACATTTTCTTGTATGATCAACGTTATTTCATCAAAAGCAATTTTATGGTACTGTCGATGATCATGCCAAGAACTTTTAATCTCTATTTTGCTCGATGAAGTTATTTTATTATTGAAATCCATTTTACAAACATTATGATAATATATTTTTGATCCAGAAATATTCGCAAATTTATCCAATAACTCTTGATACTTTTCTTGATTCATTAATATAGATTTTATAAAAGATTCAATTTTTTCTTTATCGGTTTCATGAAGTGGCTGTGTTTTTGAACGTTGTCTTTTTCTTTTTTTGTCACAGAAGAAACAAACAACATTATAATCATCAATAATATCAGTATCAATTTCGAAAGTTGAATCATTATTACCACTTTCTTCTACAACTTCTGAATCATCCACGTGTTCTTGAGAAATTGTTGGTTGTGGTTCTACTACTACAGGTAATGTAGTTGCCTCAGGTATTGGTACAACTTCTGTACAGGATGACTGTAAATGAGATAATAAAGGTTCAGCTGGCTGTATTGTTGACTCAGGTACCAATGATGTAGAAGGAGATGGATGCTCTTCTGAGGAACTAATTAATTTTTTATTTGAAATATTTTTTTCAGTAGTAGTAGATTTTGATATTAAATATTTTTTCATAAGCGCTGTAAATGACTTATAACATTCTCTATGATAACCATTTTGTAGTTCTTCAACCGGTAAAATTACATCTCGATATTTTAGGTTATGTTCTTTTCTCAATTTTAGAATTTTTTTTACAGTTTTTCAAATGTCTCTTCGGAAAATATTATTATTTTCCCACTAGCCTTCTTACAAAAAACACAATTTGATTCATCTGCCATGATGATATTTTCACTTTAAAACACAATCAAATAAAAAGTTAACTTTATTTCACAAAACTGCACAGTAAAATAGAAAAATATATGTTGTACGATCAATGACTGAACATAAACTGAGCGAACATCTGCCATCAGTCCCCCAATCCGAAAAACTATAGTTACTATAGTTAGTTAAGTATACTATATAACTCTCTTACTCGCACTCGCTTGCATGGGTAATGTTTTCACACTCGCACTTACAGCTGACCTTTTGTCGTGTCTGGGGGGATGTTAGCCCCCTCAAATCGGTTTGGCTGCTCGGGGGGTATTGTAAAATAGTTACCTGAATAACATATATAAAATTCAACTTTGATACTATAACGTAAATGCCTTCGTTATTCACAGAGCTTTAAAGCGTCTGGCAAGAGTAATGCCCCGCGAAAAGCGTCTGGCAATGATTAATATGAGACCAAAATACTATCCCGTTGAACATATTAAAAAATTAGATTTGATATTATAACGTTTTTGTCCAACTATTTTATGCACCTTTACTACCTGTTACCTGCCGAACGCCCCGCTACCCAAGGTTCATAATACCCAAACGTTCTTACCGGCTATACTGTGGCTACTTAGAAAAAAATTTAGCTTTGATACTATACCGTAGGTCTGGCGGCTATGGGCTCTTACTCTATAAGGAATGCATAAGATTTTCTCATAGATTTACTTTCTATTAAATTCAATGGTACTTGTAAATTTATGCAACTAGCTAATGCTCGGATAAACAATTTTTGTATATTACTAGTGGACTGTGTTATGTAACTATGTAGAGTGATTGACTTGGACGTAAAGTCCAGACTGCCAGCATGAGCTGACAGATCACTCGACGGACAGCGTTAACTGCAGGGCGGCACGCTAGTTCGCCTCAGCTATTGGCGGAGGGTGTGGGGAGGTTCCACGAAAAACCTGCCGCTGCCGTCTGCCATAATCAAAAAATATTTCGTGCCTATTAACTAAAAGCCGGCACACATTCGGTCCTGAAGGGACCCTTACGTCACTTACCCATATCCATCAGCGAAGGTGCAGATGGTTTGCCTTCCGTGCGTGCCCCATCCACCCATCTGACTCTGAAGGCAGATTTTTTTTTTTTTTTTTTTTTTTTTTTTTTTTTTTTTTTTTTTTTTTTTTTTTTTTTTTGTATTTTCAAATGTTGTTATTAATGTAGTCATTTCCAGTTCAAGAAAAATTTAAGAATCACCAGGCAAGTAGCATATAATCTCATTCAGCGCTACGCTTCTTCAGAGTACTTCAAAGTGAAAATTTCCGGCGGCAAAAAAGAACACAGTGCAGAAACACAAATGTTGGCTTTTTGGTGGTAAGTGATTCGTCATGAAATATAATGTATTTAAATAAATTGATTTTTTTTTAGGTTTGCTGGAAATAAAAACACATATCGTGAAGTTGCCAACTTATTTGGAATTGGGATAACGAGCATGCACCGCTACCTAAATCGAGTGTTGGATTTTTTCTTCAGTATTTCACGAGAGCATAAAAAGTTTCCCAAAACTGAAGCTACGAAAGAAGAGCTATCAAAAGAATTTCAATGTGTAAATACTTCATAAATTGTTTAGTTATAAATGAAGATATTCAAACTTTTCAGGTTTTCTTTGCCATATTTACTTACAATGGTTTTTTTTGGACGCAGGTATCTGGATTTCCAAACGTGATAGGCTGCTTCGATGGAACATATATAGAGATCCGAAAACGTGCGCATAAAATAAGATCGACGTATATAAACCGTCACGATAAGCTGTCACTTACAATGCAAGGTATATGTGACGCAAAAAAACGGGTTTTAGATGTATGCATTGGTTCTCCAAGCAGAATCGATGATGCTAGAATATTTGAATTGTCGCCTATTAAATATGAACTGCCAAACAATTGCGGAAATACATATCACATTTTCGGAGATTCCGCCTATCCCCTAAGGGAGTATTTGGCTGACGCATTTGAGAGACCATGGGCGGCTTAACGAACAACAAAAGCGGTTCAATTTGAAGTTTAGTCAGACTCGCGTTAAAATAGAAAACGCTTTCGGGCTACTAAAACAGCGTTTCCGACAGCTCATCCGTCTTGATTTTTTTAAGGTTAAGACCATGTGCCAATTTGTTCTGGCATGTTGTGTATTACACAGCTTATGCATAGATGGAGATGATGCTTGGGCAGAAGACACTCATGAAATACTACCCAATGAAGAAGACACAATGAACGGATCTCCAGATAATCAAACCAATGAAGACGAAATAGGGGGACTTCTCCGGAAGTTGGGTGAAATAAAAAGGAATCGATTGTTACGCACATTTTAAAAGGAATATATAACGAAAATGTTTGTGTGATTGCATAATTTAAAAACTTGTGTAGAATTATATATTGCATTTTTTGTAAAATATAACAGCAGTCTTTTTGTAATTTATAGATATAATAAATAATGTGATAAATTAAATAACTATATTACTGCTTCTTGGAAGACTGCATTTGAATATGTTTCGTTATTCCATCTCCAATGGATGACATCGCTGTTATACGCTCTTCCTGACGTTCCTGCTTCAATTTCTGCTTCTTTTCGAACAATTCCTCTTTATGTTTTAGGAATTTGTCCAAAAGTTTTTCTTGCTCTAATTGTTTCCCGCGACTTTGTCTTTTATGCCCAATATTTGGTGCAAGTAGGTGATCGCTCGACTTTCCGGATGTCTGCAGCTTTGGGGACTCCGATTTTTTATAGAAGTCTGCCCTATGTATGACTGCTCCCGGTGTGACCAACACTTCTGGGAAAATGCTGTCATCAAGGCCAATATTTTTTTCTATTTCATCGTTATAAGATTAATTTGTGCGGACAGCCCCGCTTATTTTATTAGACGCCAACGTCTTCTTGGCCTTTCGAATAGTCGTTTTGTAGCGATTCTCGTCTTTAAGGGTCGAAAACGAGACCACAAATTCTTCGGCAATGGACGCAGCCAAATGTTTCCATAATTGTCTTTTGTTGCGGAATTTTTCATGGGTCCAATACTGCCCATCGATTCGGCATATATGTTTAAAAGGTATTTTGTCTGCGCTTCTGTCCAAATATCTGTACTCCTCTTTTCTTCTTGTGGTTTCTCTTGGCCAGAAGGTCCTGGTGTTAAAAAATCTTTTTCTTGTGACTCATACCCACAAGAAGATTCCCGCATCTCACAATTTGAGGTCTGCACTTCGACTCCAGGCTTAGAAATGGGATCTTTAATTGTTGAAACGGAATCTTTAATTGTTGTCCCCTTCGCCACATTGTCCTGGATGACATTTGCAGCATTTCTAGTGCCTGTTGAGCTCTCAGGCATAACTTGTGGTAACAAGTCTACCACATCCTCATATCGAGCGTTAAATATTTCTTCATCTAAAATAAAAGATACATAACCTGGTCAATTGAAGAATTTTGATTTTATTTTTATTTTTTTCATTACGACTGCATCACATGTACTTACTCAAATAATTGCGGAGCATCACACATCCGTCTTCAACTATTACTCCACCAAATTCGTCAACAATGACTCCAAAATCTTCGAAATTAAAATTTTCCATATTTCACTTTGTTGTTTTTCCCAGAAAATGTCAATCTGACAAATTACACAGATATGAGCTACTAACACATTCTCATCGCGTTAAAAGTTGTTCCATTGAAATCGTTTTTCATTAACTGACGTTAATTTTTCGTGAAATTTCAATGGAAATCGACATAAGTTCTACCGCTGGCGCAAGGTTATCAAATTGCATCGTGCGAATTCTTGCGCGCAGGGTATTGTGTCACTGCTTTCACTTGTTTCTTTATGTGATTAAGAAATTGGTGTAGGTCAGTAGCGAGTGACTTTACTGAACTTTGCAAATATGTTTGTAGATATGTTTATACTTGCAGCTGGGAATTATAATTCTGCATGCAATGAGAATGCTGTAGGTATGTATGTACCTACATATTTGCATTTGTTCATTGATGCATGAATTTTATAATTCTGCGTAAAGCGAAATCGATTCAGACATGTATGTATGTATGTATATACATGTTTAACTGATGCCAATGGATGTCCTGTATGTAATAACGATTAAAAGTCAATCAGTCGGTGACAAGTCAACAGACCAGTCGCTGACTATCAATTGACTCGGCAGTGTGCGTTCTCCCTTTGACGAATGAAATTGCTGATGAAGCTTACAAAAGCAAAACTTTCTTAATAGAACAAGTGGGAGCCGCCCAGGTGAATTCTTAATGAACTACAATTACCGATTCGGTAATTCAGGCACCTTTTTAGCTGCGCTGTCTACGCAGTATGAAAACTATGTGGCACGGGTAATGCAAGCGTAAGTTCTTAATGAAATATATTTACTACTAACATAATTTAATCCTCTTCAGGTGAGCTTTCTACGCACCATAAAAATATTCAGGACAACTACGCACAGGTAAGTTCTTAATGAAGTATGTTCACTACTAAGATAATTTAATCACTTTTCAGATGAGCTGTCTACGCAGCATAAAAATATTCTGCACTAATAACGCACAGGTAGGTTCTGGATAAGAAATATACTCATTAGTACTATAATGCAATTCCCTTTCAGATGAGCTGTCTACGCAGCCTAAAAATATTCAGGACAACTACGTACAGGTAAGTTCTTAATGAAGTATGTTCACTGCTAAATTTTAATTAAGTATTAATATAATTTCTTTTTAGTAGAACTCCCGAAGTTTCCTCAATTCTTAGCTTTACTTTTTGAACGCGGATGACTGTATCCCACAAAAACAAACTCCCGCCGGCATTTAATCATGAAGTCACGTACTCAATCACCGCTCAAAATCAACTGACGAAAAACTCGACGCGGTCTCCCTACATTGTAGTCGTTCCGTCGTTCAACCCAACCGACGACAGGGAGGTTTTTTTTCATGAAATTTTGGACGAACGGCTAGCATCTGTGCTGCTGTGGGCACAAATTTTCGAAGGGCTTGCTGTAATGCATTGTATGATGGTATCGTACGATGCATTACAGCTAGGCGAAATAGCGTTTTATGTTTCTGGAATGTTGAGTTTAAAAGAAAATTGTAATTTGTGAGTGTTCTGCAGGGATTAGAATTTTCGTTTGAGAAAGGAAAAAAAAAATATGTATTTTCTTTTCAGGGTTTTACATGAAAGATTTTAATTTGTGCACGTTCTGCATAAATTAAAATCTTTCTTTGTGGGAATGAATGAGAAAGATTTTGTTTTCTTTCTCTTCTTTTCTATTAGACGGATTTCTTATGGGAAAGTAGCAGACGGGTACTTTCCAAAATTAAAGAAATATCCTTTTGCCCCGTTTTAGGTACTCCACAATTATAGCAACCCCAGGACATTAAGAGGGAAACAAAAAAGAAAGAAAAGTAGAGTGCGGGGAAAATGCCTCGTTACAGCAAAACCCTCAAATTCACTTTCACATATCGGACATTTCTTATCGTTAGTACTGCTTGCCCCTCTGCAATAACGCCGTTGATTTTGTCGCAAGCCAGCAAGTGAGGAGTAAGATGCACCACACATGCAGTGAAAACCATTCACCTGTGACGCGGTTGTACTCACCAGTCAGTTGCTTAAATTTGTTTCATAAAGTCACCAAACTGTAACACTGTCGTGCCATTAGAACTGTCTTTATATTGTGATACGTGTCTTTTTATACCCTAGATGAAATCTATAGGGTATACTAAGTTGGTCATTCCGTTTGTAACACCTCGAAATATTGATGGTAGAGCAAAATGGATTGGACACCCACGCATAATATTAAAAGTTATTTTGGTTTTTGCATGTCCGTCCGTCCGTCCGTCTGTGCGCACGATAACTTGAGAACGCGTATACTTAGAGCGCTGAAATTGTGTACAGGGACTTAAAAAAAAAGTAAAATTAAGTTCGAAAATGAGACAAATCGGGCAACTCCTTCGTGGCGTTGCCATACAAAACTTTCGTTTTCCACTATATATTTGGACCCTGCCTGAGAACGCGTCAACGTAGAGAGCTGAAATTTAGTACATGGTGTTTTATTGTACTAGCAAATAAAATCTCAAAAATGGACTAAATCGGGCAACTTCTTCTTGGTGTTGCCATATACAAATTTAGGTTTTTTACGTATACTGTGAAAACGATCAGTCCAAGACATTTTTATTGTACTTCAGAATACGAAATCCTAGAAATTGGTTATAATCATTTTTTCTGTCCGACAAACCATTCTAGAAATACATGCGAAAAACCACTTCAAAAATAAAAATTGTTCAAATGGGTGACCATACGAAATTTCAGACGGGCATTCATCGAGCGTATCATAAGAATTGGTCTTAGACCAATTTTAGGTTTTTTACTTGTTTATATATACGGGTGTCCCAGACGTACCGCATTTCCTTTATGCCCCGGATACTACAACTTAAGATTGAAGATGACAGTAGGGCTGGTTCCGCATTCATTGCAAAGCATAGACGTTTTGCTATCACCTGAGATAAATTTCGCATTGATAGGGTGTATATCAAGTAATTTACAGGGTGTAAAGTGGAAACAGTACTAAAAATAGAAACCCCCCCCCCCCCTACCGCCCACACCGTGCATTTTCTGGCTCTCCTCCCATAAAATTTATTTCTCGAAATTGAGTGAGGAATCCGGGGTATAAAGGAAATGCGGTATGTCTGGGACACCCTGTATATTCTCAGCTCCTTTTGAATACAAAATATAGTTTTCGTTTTTCAATTCTATATATCACAACCAATTCTATTCAAATATTCCTAATGTCCAATAACGATACATATGTAATATGCAAGCTAAAATAGTTTAGGGAATTTTAGCTTACACTATTTATGTATTGAAATGAGAGGAAATTACTGAAAATATTGCTTTTGAATTTTAATGTAAGAAAATTTTATTAAAAAGATTGGATTATAGTGCTTGCCTGAATGGTCCCTAACACGGCTGTCGTGCTTTCATAATTTAACTGGAAGTAGGGTTAGTACCGTACGTTGTTAAATTTTCTTGTTTTGTTTAGGATATGCGTTAGTTTGATAAGTTTATAATTTCTTACTGTTATATTTTATAATTATATTTTTAATTTCTTCTTACTTCCTCTCAACTTTTTACTTCAGATGTTTGTACCCGGATATGTACTCCTGTCTACTTTGCATTTTCTCGTCGCCTTCTTCGCTGCCTTCGCTGAATTCCAGCTTCACAGAACGGAGATTGCTGCTTCGCTTTTAAGCTTTCTTAAACTCTCTGTTTTTTTATTTAAAAGTTTAATTTATAATCTTTTTGTATTGCGGGGAAGGTATTCCCGTCTGTAAGCTGAAAGAATTTAATTTTAATTATATAAAGCAAAACACAAGTCGACCAACTTCAACACCATGATAACGCCCCCCGCTAAAAACAAAAAACATCCCTGTCAGTTCTAAAGCAAATCCACCATCGAGTTTGCTTTGCTTTTTTTTAAAACAAATCCAAAGAAAAGACCCGCTTTATAACTGCACCCGAATTTATGTCTTGTTGCAGTTGGGCTCTACATAAAAGTTTTATTACTTACACGTCCACCTTCGTGGCCAAACAAAACTTGAAGACCCTCCAAAAAAGCAAAAAAAAAAACAAACCGGATCTCTTCTTCTCTCCTCCTATTTTAGTCCAATTTCGAGGTTATATTCCGAATAGCCATAAGGAAAATAGCGGGAAATTAAATCGTTAAGGCTAGGAACTAAGGGTCATCTTCTTCGTTATGACTTCTTATTTATTAGCTTCTTGTTCTGTTTGCTATTTAAAATCATCGTTTAATATCTATTTATGCATTCGTATAATTAGTTCTCTTTGAGTTATTGGGTTGGGATATTATTATAATTAGATTTATTGACTTTTTTAACCTACTTGAGATTCCCAATCTGATATTGATTTTACAAATGTAAAAACGGAGATTGAATATTTTTGCAATATTGGATGCATCCAGCTTGAGGCTTTTATTTACTCTACGATATTTTGTTCTAGTATTAATTCATTAATTCAGTATCTCCTAACACTACTCGTAAGACCTTCCAGGGATATGCCTTTCAAATATACAATAACATACTTCAATCGTATAATAGTTAATAATAATAAATAAATGAATACATAATTTAAAACTTCATAGTAAATGTGATTCTACCAATTTTGTATCTTAATTGCACGTGATAAATGTCATTGCCAAGTTTTTATCCATAATAGACTCACATACAGGTGTCGCTGTCTTGATAGTATCCCCATTTGATTGAAGTCAATGATAAAACCGCGTGCTAATCTTCTTCTTGCCTGGAATAAACTGCATGTGTATTAGATAGATGTCTTCTTCATTCCGTGCTCATGTTTTTGTTTTGAAATAATATTCATACTATTTCCTCAAAGAAATTTAACGACATTTCTGACCGTAAACCGAATGTTCTATGGCGTATTCAAGGAAATTCTGACAAATATATTCCAATTAAATCTAAAATAAATAAACAAACTCCAGTAATTATTATTATTACAAACTTTACTTAGTTGAACAAACAAATATTATTAATCAGAAGAATATGCTTGACAAGTTACCTACAAAAGTTTGGGAAATCTCCAAATTTGTCACCAACATAATTGACAATTCATAGCTTACAATCGTGGGCTCTGGATTTGGTTATGCTGATGTGTTATGTCATCACTTAGATGTCCAATATATAGAAAAGTAAGAAAATGTAAATGCAGTAAATCGAAAAAAACACGAATGATTAACCATATAAATTAAATATTTTGCTGCTAATAAATCATTATGATGTTAATACATTTATGTCATTAATAAAACAGGCTTACTGGGAAATTCACTGCCCACTCCCTGCCCCTACCTGGCTCGCGCATGATTTCCTTCTCAATCCTTCACTTTCGATAAATATATCCATAATTCATCACTAGGTAATTCGACCAGCTTTGCTTTCTGATCTTCAGAAAATTCAACTGCTAGCAAAATTCACTGCAAATCTAATTTCGTTTTGTCAATTTTCTGTTTTAAAATTTCTGCAACTTCTGCTAAACTAGTTGACCTCTCAGAGCAATTGTTTAAGCAAATTTCAGGTGTTATAAAACTCAAACTTTGGAAATATGAGTCGAAGATTGGTAAGCGCCCTCGTATCACATAAGCAGCTGTTGGGTAAAATTTCAAAATAACTTCTCTTATTTCTTTTTGTGATTTTACATCTAAATCTCTTAATACGGATTCGCAACTAGTTCCGACTTTTATCTCCTCTAACGGCAATAAATTATTTTGATCATTTATACGACATTTATATTAAGGTATTTCGACCTTATGAAATTTGCAAGTAAAGTATTTGACTCCTACTAGCGAGTATATGAAATAATACGGGTTTTGCTTGAAACATCGTATTAAATGTGTTAAAGAAATTGAGACCATAATTTAGAATAGTTAAGTACGCCTTAATAACGACGTTTTGTAAAGAATTTAGTATGCATTCAGCAGACTTCAATTTATCCTCAAATACAGCTAATCTAAAATAAATTTCCAAAGTAATTCGTAATTCAATTTTCTAGTATACGTTCTACACAGTTCAATCGCGACAACCATCGTTATGTCAGCCAATTTTAAATTTTTGTTTTGATTTTCCGTAAAACGTTTACTGGGTACCAGTTATAATAGCTGTACATTTTGCACTAGAAGATAAGTAGCCACCAATTATATTTTTAAGTAAATCTTCTGGAGATCTGGGAAGTGCAGAGCGAGCTTTACTATCAACGATCGCTCCTGTATAAGAAACACAGTTTATAAGGATTAAGAATTTTCTCAACATGATGTCTTTTCATCACTTTCAATATATTGGGTGCGTTCACCGACACGATAGTGTCTTGTAGCGTAGTGATAGCGTAGCGTAGTAATCATATGTCAAAAGAGCTTTGACAGTTAATTACTACGCTACACACTTTGCCACGGTGAACAAAAGAAAGCGTAGCGTAGTGTAGTAAAAACTTTTAATTTTTAGTATTCGAGTTTTTTAACATAAAATAATAAAATATGTTCGCAAATGTATGAATAAAAATTTAAAACGAATATCATCAGTACCCTGAATAAAATTTTTATATTTTTTGCTGGCTCTCAATGATTCCATGTAACTTAACATTCTACTTTCAAGATTTCTGTCTTCAAATATTTTTTTGAACTGGAAGCGTAATGGCAATAAAACGACCGTTATTTCCATCTTTGAATATTGAAGATTACCTTTATGTAATGGTTTTTTGAATTTGCTTATTTATTATCATCTCTTTAATGTTTTCTAGATGGCGCTCACTTTTGTCAATAAATAATCACTATTACATTACTAAAATGAATTTTTGCACTTTGCTATTAAGCTTAAATTTTCGTTATATATTTCAGAGTTATTACTTAAGTTAATTTTGGAGAAATCTTTAAAAATATTCAGTAAGGGTGTGAGATCTAGTCTCATTCGTGAAAGAGTAGAGCCGGTATAAAGGACAACTCAGTTTTTTTAAATATTTCAAATATAAAATTTTATTAAAATTCAATAATCCAATTAGCTTAACCTAATATCACAAATTCAATAACAACTTTAAACAAAGTAATAAAAAGAAAGACAAATTAAAAATGACGTAAAGCTGCGCCCTTCTTGCTTCCTTTAATTCTGAAAAAGAAGAAGAAGAACAGAATTAAGCATCTGTCAAAAACATAAATTTCGATTGATATTAATGACACTGCTACTGCGTAGAAAACAGAAGGGTAAGACAAAATGCCCTTTGCCAGTGCGTGACAGCAAAAGTGTAGCAAAATGCTCAGTGCTAGTGTGTCACAGCACGAAGGTCGCAAACTACTCGGTACTAGTGCGTGACAGCGCAAGGGTACCAAAATGCTCGGTGCTAGTGCGTGACAGCATAAGGGTATAGCAAAATGCTCGGTGCTAGTGCGTGACAGCACGAAGGTAGCAAATTGCTTCTATAGAAAATATAGGACGCTCAGGTTATCCCTGACCAGAATTATCTTCTGTATAAAAGGATAGCAAGCTCAGGTTATCCCTGACCAGAATTATCTTCTGAACGATAGGATAGGAAATTCAGGTTATCCCTGACCATAATTATCTTCTGTGTGATAGGAAACTCAGGTTATCCCTGACCAGAATTATCTTCTGTGAAAAAGGTAGGAAACACGATTCTTTATAACTCTGATACAGAAAGTCAATTTATTTTTTTAGAGAAAGTCAATTTTATTGTGCCTTGAAGCTTATAAATGTATAGAGTTACTTCCTAGTTATATGCTACATACTAAATTTTGGTCTTTACCAGCTTATTACGATGTTTTATAATAAATATTTATAGTGTGTTTTAAGAATTGCGATTGATGTATTAATACCTAGAAAAGGACACTCTAAAAACTAGGTTACAATGTATTGTTTCAGAAATTCTAATAAATAGCTAGAGATAGCTAAATCTAATGAATGCTAAACCTACGTATAACTAAGTTTTTACATGATGTACACTAATGAGTACTAATCCTAATTCTTAATTAATATTTACATCGAATTTTATTCGGGTACTCAGAGCTTGTTTGAGTTTATTGAATTTTTATTAGATTTATTAAATTGTACATGATTCTGTTTCCCCTAGCGGATTTGTGGTACTAGGTAAGTCTATTGTATGTGTGATATAGTAGGTGCCTATTTTGCAGCCATTTCAGGACATGCGGTGCTTTGCGTCTGGGGATTTCCATGTTAGTATTGCTCACGTGTTCAGCGTATTCCTCTATTGTAGGATTAGTGATTGTTCTGAGTCTCTCCAGATACTTTATTGCATTTGTTATTAAAAATACCTCTATCCTCTTGATGTCGGTGCGCCTACAGAGTTCCTGGTTCCTGATATGTTTGTAGTTTTTGGCCTCTGTACGGATGTGGTTTATTGAGTACCTGAGACATTTTCTCTCAAATATCCTTATTTTCTCCATTTGGGTCGGGTTTATGTCGAACCAGATGGGAAATGCGTAACCAAATATTGGGCATATTAGTTGCTTGTAGCAGATAGTTTAAATCCTATTTCGAATGGTGTTCCTAGGTGTTATTACTGTTGAGAAAGAAGAAAAGACTAGATCATTTCTCTATATTAATTTTTAGTTTCCATTTTTTATAATACTTAAATGGGGTATCTAGGTAGCTGCTTACTTCCGATTTCATAGGAAAAAATTTGTTGCTTGCTGTGTATGTCGTCTGCATTTGCGATGATTTTTAAAGTGTCGGCCGGGGAGGGATGTCAGCCGTATATACAGGGTGTTTCCCACTAGGAAGGTCAATAGAGCGGGAGGTGATAGTACTCACCTAGACGAACCAAAAATTGAACGGCAGGGGGTGGGGGGCATATCAACCGTTTAGGAGTTACAGAGTGATTAAGAAAAAAAGCTGGGTTTTCACGAAACACCCTGTATCTTAAAACTTGCAGGGCGTACCGTCATAGGTAAGAGCTCATTGTATGCAGAACTTCATGGCCTTTTCAACGATTGCTCAACCAGCCCCATTCCCCCTCCTATCAAGAAGTATGGTTATCTAAACTGTCGACACACACACATACACGTACGACGTGTGTGTGTGTGTGTTTGTGTGTGCGTCGTAGACCTCGGTGCGACCTCCCCCTTCACCGCTCATCTCCATCTTCTATAGTATTTGGTTATATCGGCTGGTATTACACTATCGGCGTAAAGGCTTGTAGCATTTCATGAAATGATTAAAAATTTCAGACATTTCGCGTAAAAACTCATTAAGCGAAAACTGTTACACTATCTGCCTACATTTGATGAAGTGCCTAGACCTTTCATGAAGTGTTGAGTTACGTCAAATGTCTAAGACATATTTATATACGTAGATAAGAAAAAAGGGAAATTATTGTTTTTTTCTCAAATGTACAAAATAAATATTGCTCCAGCGTGGATCCAACATAAATAGATCTCCTCTCCATATATATGCATGTACAATAAAAAGGAAACAATCAAAAAATGTTAATGCTTAAATATATCATTACTTACCGGTGATCTTCCATTCAAAGGTTCAAATTTATGAATGTTGAGTAAACTCGGCGGCTGTTTGGTTTCTCCTTGCTTTCCCTTCGAGGCGATAAGCTCGCTTGTTCCCCTATCGGGACACTATTTTGGCTGTCGAAGATGCGCATTTCATACCGAACTATGCGCCCCCCCCCCACACTGTGCTACGATAACACTATATTAACTCTCTCTTATTACTTTCATTGTGTCTATTGTTTCTTATCTTTCTAATACTCAGTTCCTTATTGGCACTAACAATTCTATAGCTATCCAGCGAGTTGATTGATCATCAACTTCCTTAATTTGGGTCAAGCAGCCCACTCTTCTCCTGCGGAATATTTTCCCGGGTGTTTCTTTGTTCCTTTTGAAAAAAAGGAACTGCACTCCAAATTTGTCTTTTAGGCTTACTAACTTTAAATAATTTTGCCTTTTAGGCTTAAAACACTTGCCTTTTTAGGGAGAAAAAACTTTAAATAATTTGGCTTTTTAGGTTAAAACTCTTAACTCGCGTCGGCTAGTACCTCCACATTTCGAAATTTCGCTTGGGAAAGACCGAATTCTTTTTAAGAGCGGCCGACCCTTCCGTTATCTAATTATCTATCTCTTCTGTGCGTATCAATTTTTGCGATCTTGTTACTAAGCCCTTGCACTTAAGCGATATACTAGTAAGTTGCCCTTATCGACTGTTAGATGACTCTGTATTTTCGACAAGTAGTGCGTTTTCGCAGAAGTGTAAGAATTTTAATTTTTCGCTGTATTAATATCAGCAGTCTTCAGCAGATCCCTAACCTCCATGAGTATCTAAATAAATTTTACCTTTTAAACGCAACCCCAATTAACGCATTCTCGCTTAATTATTTATTAATACTTCGCTCTACAGGAAAAGCTCGCTACAATATCCGGACATAAAACCTAATGATCGCCATAACCTGACATCATGCTATTTCTCAATTTCTGCACCCATTTCTCCATACACATGCCATTATTTGGCTCGATTAATTCGGAGTGTGGTAGAATTCTCAAGTTTAGGAACTCTTCAGAGAAGGGGTTAGTGTAGCGCGAACAATAATTTTAATCGGATTTTCTCGGAATAACTCTGAGAATTTTAAGCGTTTGTTCAAGGCTGGACTGACTGGTAGCATGCGGCATGAATTGCGTTCTGCGAGCAATAGTATTTCCTAGCCATCTGATAATAGAAAAGCCTTAATCACCGCTTATTACAAATTGGCATAAGGCGTGGGAGTTATGCCTTGCAATCTTACTTCGCTAGTTCGAGTCCGGTCTTCTTTTAAATTGACTACTATCTTTTATTTCTGAACCAATTGTTACAGAACTTGAGTTCTTTACACTTTACCAGTGACAAATTTTGTAATAAAAGAAAAGTAATTTTATGCTGCTATGTATGTAATTTAATTGCTAACGAACTTGACAATCGCAAATATTCGTAGGTATTCATAATTTCTGATACGCACAGTACCAATTCGTTTTGCATGAAGATTAATCGTTACTGTTTAAATCAAGCTTATGATTATTAAAATGAATTCTTGTCCAGTAATTCCCATAACATAAACCAGCAGTAGATAAATCATGACTGCTTCAAAATAGCAAGTGTATGAAGCGTACTCTAATCTGCTGCCAGGAGCTGGTCGTTATTATCAATGTAAAATTCAAAATATGGATTTTCAAATGTTGGCGCTCACGCAGCCACTGCTAGTATGGAAAAAGCCATGAAGTTCAGTGGACTGAAGGTGGTTACTGCCGTGCTTTTTTTTGGAGGACTGCTTCCTGTAGTGGCGATAGGTCGCTCTTCACTTCAGTATTTAAAGTGGATCACGTTAATTTTTCGTGTTGAGAAAATAAGATACGGTTTTTGTTTTGTTTGGAATTGTAAAGGAATAACTGGAGAAGCGGGGCTTAAAATATAAGAAGAACGAGTTCTTCATGCTAGCGAGTTGGAAGATAAGTACTTATACATATTTAATAAAATTTTTGTGTAGTCTTTCCCTAGTGCGAAATATATATATACGTATTTCTTTTGTTTTTGTTTTTAAAAGTAACTCTAACAATAAATTTGCACAAATTTGTATTTGTTGAATACATTAACTGAATTACATTAGCTGAATAAACTTAATTTTCTTGAGATCGCGAAGTTCTTGTCATAACTCCCACGATGTCATTAATAAGTATCGTGAAAAACCAAATGGCACCCACAAAATGCAGCTTTCCTGCGAATTTCGTCCCGTACTTAACCTATAGCCTCCTCCACTTGAGCTACCACACCTTTTACGGCAGCGTAGCAAGACAGTGTCTCAAAATCTTCATTGTTAGTTAAATCATCTGTAAAATTTTCTTATATCGTTTTTTCCATAGTACTCCCAAGCTCGTTATTTTCAACTTCTGCTGGAAAAAATATATTTCTACTTAGTTCATCTGCTACAACATTTCTGCTTCCTTTTTATAATCAATTTCATACTTGTACTCTTCAAGACGTAATCGCCAGCTTACTAGCCTTGACCCTGGATATTTCACCCTAAATGGCCATGTTAAATTTAAAATCAAAACGGATCATAGGCCATCCGTTTTGATTTTAAATTTCTTGTCATAAATGCATGACCCAAACCACAGCTAGACACTCTTTCTCCGTCGTACTGTAATTAAATTTTGTCTTATTTAGGGCTCGACTGATGATATGAATAGGTAAATCTGTACCATTGTATTCTTAAGATAGTACTGCGCCCATGTTCTACATTGCTTGCATCGGTGGTTATAATGAACTCTGCTATAATCTGGATATTGCAACAAACTGAAATTCTTCAGCTTTCTTCTTAATTCTACG
Organism: Dioctria linearis; assembly: GCA_963930735.1. Taxonomy (NCBI): domain Eukaryota; kingdom Metazoa; phylum Arthropoda; class Insecta; order Diptera; family Asilidae; genus Dioctria; species Dioctria linearis. The sequence continues at coordinate 256,021,721 of OZ005740.1, read as the reverse complement.
AAACTATACCTCTTTCTCTGCCCAAGTAAAGTACACATTTTGTTTCTATAATTTGTGCAATGGTGCGGCAAGGCAAGAGTAGGTACTAATTTCTTTTATAAACTTGCGTTATGTTATGGTAGCATAGGAGTGAGTATGCTTGGACGTGGAGTCCATTCTGTCAGCGTTAACACAGGTCGGCACGCTAGCACCACTGCTAGTTGTCGGGGAGGGGAGGGGGGGGGGGGGGAGTAAACCAAATATTTGCCACTGTCACAGCCCATATAAAAAAAAATATCGTATCTGCTAAAAAAAAAACACGCAGCACCACATCTGGTCCAGAAGGGACCCTTACACCACTTATCCTTACTTCCTTTCCAAGAAATGCTCTTCACTGCCATGCCCCATCCACCGTGCGACACTGGCCAATATGGTTTTCAGTGTCCCTATGATGACCTGTAAGAAGCGGACCTTAGTCAATCATCGCTGTTAAGAGGGCTCCAGGAGAGTGAAAAGAGAAAGAAAACGCTTTATACCTTTATTTCTTTGCAAACAACCAATCTCTTTACTCAGATTGCCCTTAAATATACATGGCGTCCTAGCTTTAGATAGATACATGTATTAAGCTTAATATCAAAAAATCTAATTAGGCTAAGGAACCTGTTTACATAAGTGTATCATAACCTTAAAGGAAGGAAAATAGAGACAAAGCCCAAACGGAGTTACTCTTGATTCAATTACCATGACCAGAACTGTCCTCCACGAAGGACTTCGGAAGTAGCTGTGAATCTGTATTTAAAATTGAAAAGGGAGAAAAAACCATTTCGACAAGTCCACCCAAAATTTTCGTTACAATATACGATGCAATTCATTTTCATGACAAAAAATCCTACTATACGTGGTATCCATCGGGCAGAGTGCCCTATACAAATTGTAGGCTAAGTATGTATACGCATACATTCCTTCCCAAATAAATGTCTCGCCTATACTGTATGTCTAATGTTGAGGTGATTACAGAATCCTTGTGCATTCCTTTAGAAAAGTTTCGATTTTAAACGCCTAAATGAGGTTATGTAAATCTAATATGTAGTGAGGTAGGTATGTTATAACTCATTAAATATTGCTAAATACCTCTACGAGGGAGTAAGTATAGATTTTTTTATTTATTTATATATTCTGTTTTTAAAAACACAGTTGAGATACAAAGCTCATAGATGTGTGCATACTCCTGATAAAAAAAGTACACGATAAACAAAGTTTTATGAGAAAGCAAAAATAAACTGTCTAGTAGAGTAGAATGCATATACATATATATCTAGTACCAAACTATAAATAATGTGAAACAAAATTGAAAAAGAGAGAAAAAGAAAATGAAAAAAAAAACAAGAAAAAAAAGCTTATGCATTTACATATATTATAATAATAACTGAGCCTATATTTCTCAGCATTGAGTAAAATAATCTAATCTAACTCTGACACCATGAATGAAAAAGGCGCGAGAGCTAAACAGAGTATAAAACCTTGGTAATAGTAGTCATGAGATTCGACGAAATGACAGAAGTTAAACATAATCTCTGAAGGTAGTCCGAAGCCATATTATTTACAATTTTATACATCATTATGCATATCCTAAGATTAAGATAGCTATTCAAATCACAACCCAAAACTTGTCTAGAAAAGACAGATCATACTTCCGTAGACTAGACAGAATATATACCGCGCACAAGCATTAAATGCGACATTGAGCTTTCTTCTACATGGGGAATCAAAATTGCAAATATACACAGTCAACATATGTGATTATCTGGGCAAGCAAGACTCTGACCAAACGTTGACGGAGTTGGCGTGGGTGTACCTTGCATGACGCCAAAGTGCTCTTAATCCTTAGTAAACTTTTTCAACCATAATATCAATATGCTTATGCCAGGATAACCTAGATTCAATATGCGTCCCTGGTTTTTCACTACTTCCATATATTCGATGGGAATGTTATCCAAGAACAACAATGGCAAAGAGAACGTGTCGACTTGTCGATTACAAAAAGCAATATTTTGGGATTTAGAAGGGTTTAACAAAATTTTGCTCGCAGCCGCTCAGTGCTCGAGCTAGGTCTTGATTAAATTTAAAAATATTGATAGCCATGCTATCAACAGGAGAGAAGAACAAAAGTTGAACATCATCAGCATAAAGTAAAATTGAACAATGTGTAGAGATCAGAGCAATATCGTTTATGTATAGCATGAGCACTAAAGGGCCTAATATTGATCCTTGTGGTACTCCTAATACTGCTGAGATGCGAGATCCCCATACAGTGACTTGATTACGATCTATTAAATACGAAAGAATGAAATTTGCTGCAGCACTACCAAAATTAAACTGATGTGTCAATTTTTGCGTTAGTATACAATGATCGACTGCATCAAAAGTCAAGTAATACGGTGCAATTATGTTATTCAATATTACGATGAACAACCTCAATGAGATACAAGAGCGACGAAATTGTATTATGTCTAGATCTAAAACCGGATCGATGTTTAGCGAGGGTCAATATAAGTTTTAATTTGATTATAAAGAACACGCTTCAATTTTATGCAATATTGGTCTTATTATGAAAGGAAGAATTTGTTTTAGAAAACTAACATCTATATTGTCAATTCCAATGGCATGTGATTTAAGATATTCAATAGCAAGAATAACTTCATCAATAGAAACGTTTCTAAATGAGAATTGATCACCGTGGTTGGAATTCAATATCGAAAGGTCATTCAAATTTAAACGGGAAACAATGAGAATACTATTAACATTAACAAAATAGGTGTCAGGCGTGGATCTAGCGTTAAAATTAGGGGGGGAGGGGGTCACGGTCATCTTACTGCAAGATAAAAATACAATTGTAAAGTGTTTAATTTACCAAAAACGAGTATGTATTTCAAACATTTATATAACATTTAAGTAATATGGTTACGTGCCATAGTGCAATAGAAAAGAAGACATCTATTGGAAATGGATACTTTGATTGAAAGACTAATTAAAAACGGACATAAACAACTTTCGGAAAAAGAAAGGCAACATTTATAAAGTACGGATATAACCAACTTTAGGTTCAGGGAATCGAAGTTTCTGGAATGGAATATTCGGGGTTCTACGGCAATTTGCAGAGTATAAATACGGCGCTTGTCACCACCATGAGGCAGTCTTATAGTAGACAGTGCAGTGAATACACGTAAAAGTATAAGTGATAATTTGAACGAGAGTGCAAGCGATAATTAAAATAAAGTTGATTGTGTTTGTTTGTGAATTTATTAAACAGTAAATAGCGAAGTATAATAAATAAAAAGAATTTGTGAATTCTGCGTGAAATAGTTTTTTTATTTATTTTATTTTTTTATTTTTAATTAATGAGAACATTAAATTATGAATTCAAGTCTTCTCTGCTTTAATTGTGGATATTTATTATATCATCGATATCAATCTTCAAATCTCGATGTTCACAGAGTAGAGCAAGACCATTTAGACGTTTCTTAGCTATAGTTGATCGAAGGCATGTCTTCAAACGACGGAGAGTTGAGAAAGAGCATTCTGCTGTGGCTGCACAAAAATAATTGTATGTTCGGATATCTTTTTGGATCACACAGTCCTATAATATGAGGCAACGATTCTGGAATAATAGTGCCTACGCTTTTTTCACGCTTCCATTGCGTTATCCACAATTTAAATACATTAATTACTATAGAAACCTGCTGATAATTCAAAAGCTGTTTGTAGCTATCAAAAACTTCTCGTACAGTTACTAAGTCAATTTCTGTGTAGGAAGACTTTGGCAAAAAAAAAACTCCTAATTTAAATATTGACATTACCTCCGGAGAGAGTCGGTCTTTTAGATCTCTGATTATTGAATTTAATAGAGGAATGTAAATAGCTTTGCGGAAATATTCCTCTACTGATTGATTTGCAAGATTGTTTGGACAATATTTTTGATTAGAAACAAATCGTGAGGCTTTTAATTGCACATCTAATTCGTCGGCAATCTCTTTTGATTCTGAAAAAAATTGTTGGAAAACAGAATCAGCTCCAGATCTCTTTTTTTCAAGGACACTAATGGTGTCTTTTTTTGTAACCGTTGCTGTTTTCAAATCGATTGATGAAGTTTGGAGGAAACGACTTAGTGAAACAGTTGTACCTATCAAATACAAAAAGAAAATAAAATTGACTAATACGTATATTATTAATTTTTATATATTTATGTGAATACATAGAAATAGACGCCATTACCGAACAACTATCTGTGCCAATTCCAACGCAATAATTTAAATCTAAATCAAATTGATGACAAAGTTCCTGTACTATATGAGCTAATGCAAGTCTTCACTAGCACCAATATCCTCATCACGAATTTTCTCATAAGCGTCAACACATGTTACAAAATCTTCTCTGATTTTACCATCATAAAAATATCTAAGAGAGAGACTTAGCTGCTCTGTGTATTGGAGATGTCAGTTGTCTCGTCAAATATTATTGAAATAACTATGCTTCTCTTGCTCTACTCAAAATTTTATCTTGAATAACAAATTTGATTGTGTCAATTAATTCATTTTGGGTTGTTCTACTAATATAAGTTGCGTTAGAATTTGTTGTATTTAAATGATTGAAACATCTCCTGCTTCTACATGGAATTGTAATAATGCTCTAAAATATCCTTCTTGATTTGCTACTAAACTTTTTCGTTGCTCATCTTAATAAGTGTTGAGTTCATCAGGATCAATATTCGTTGTTTGATTAGATTTTGAAATGATACAAGTTTGTTTAATATTTTTCCAAAATGTTTTCGATGGTTGAGACGTGTCAAGTTTACTCCGATAAAAGTAAAATTTTGCACTCCGAATAGCGGTTGTAGTAAAGTTACGAAGTCTTTTGAAATTATTCCTTAGTTGCGATCCACCCTATCGTTATAACTTAAGAAAATTACACTTTCAACTAGGTCACTTAATAAATAAAATTTCACGTGTTTATCAACGTAACGAAAAACTTGTGCTAATTTCAGATAATATATTAGAGTTCACCTTTTAGGAATGGGATGAATGTGTATCACTATACTTAATAATTGTGATATATAAAACTATATATGGTTCATCAAAAACGTACTCACCAGTCTAAAATGTGGAATCGACTTTATGGCGTTAGTAAATAGATAGTTAGTGATTATCTTGTTCTAGTCGTGCCCCGGAACAAGATAATTTGTTTCACTCAAGACCCAAAATAAAGTTTGTGTGTTAGTCCTGATCTTGTTCTAGTCGTTCTCCGGAACAAGATACTTTACTTCAGTGGAGAACCAAAGCAAAGTTGTATTTTGATTAGTAGAATTCTTGTTGTAGTCGTTCCCAGGGACAAGATACTTCACTTTAGTCGAGACCCAAAGCAAAGTTTTATTAGTAGTATTTATTCTTGTCGGTACCCAGAATAACTATATTTATCTCAGTTGAGACCCAAGATAAAGGTTTGAGAATAGTAAGTGTTTTTCTAGTCGCTACCCATTATAACTATTTTTAGCTCAGTCGAGACCCAAGATAAAGTTATTGAGTTAGTAAAATTTATTCCAGTAGAGATTCAGAATAAATATCTTTATCTCACTCGTTACCCAAGATAAATTTATTATGTTGGTACTCATTATTCTAGTCGTTACCCAGAATAAAGTAAATTTGTTAATAATTCAATGTTGTTACCACTAGCCAAGTCGATTCCGATGTATTATCACTAAGTGCTGGATACAAAAAGAGAAAGATTCAACTTAGCCTGCGACTTATATTGCCTCTGAATTGCACACGGCACCAACAAATTACTCTACACTGCACATGGCAACCATAGTGCATTGACCTTAGCGGTTATGCCTAGCAACAGCAATTCTTAGTATGTGTGTTGCCGAGACTAGAAAGTATACGATTGGGTGCCTATTGTAATATTACTTAATTTGCTACCTTTTAAAAGATACATTTAACTGAAAAGATGGCTTAATCTAATTTGATTTGCATAAAGTTTATCTGTTCAAGAAGAAACTCTTTTTGGATTCTCGGTATATAGCAGAAGCTAAAAAATGTTTTTAATTTGTTATTTCATCAAACAACTCATTATATTTTGGGTGACAAGCTTCAAGTCGTGTCCCAATGGAATCAAACAACCAAAGAAATTACCGAATTAATTAAAAAAAAACACTTCTCGAATTATATTGGAACAATTCTTTATTTATGTACACCGCGACTTTCCCTATCTTACGTTAAGTAGACTACCTGGCACTTAGGTAATCATCTGAACCGACACACGAAACTTGATACGCTCCAAAAGCAGCTAAAACTTGACTGAACGATAAAAGACACTCGCCAGACCAGTCATTGGTCTTTTATGCCCCAATATTCGGAAGTAAGCTTTCTTTGTTCACAACGCGGATGTAAACAAACGACATAACCTTGTCGTTTGCTCTACCGGTTGCAGCACCTGAGTTGCTTAGTGGTAAACAATCGCTTTACATAATTATTACCATGTGAGGTTAATTATTATTGTAATCGTCGATTGCTCCACTAAGCGCTCATCGCCACCAGCTGTTGGGCTAATCAGCAAAACATTCTACGGTTGCAGAACAATTCCGTGCGAGGTAATTGTTTAGCAATCGCTGATTATTTTACCAGATGTGCCTTTGGTTGTTGGAAGAATCTTCCGTATATTGGGCCACAACAGTTTGACTCATGAACAGGTCCCAAATAGCGAAATTGTGTGACTTGAAAAACAAAGTTTATCGATGACAAATTACCTTCCTCTAATTGGATTATGTCCCGATTTTATTTGTGTGGAATGTAGCCACAATGTGTTGATTGTTATCTCCACTAAAACCTACTTTATCGACGTGCTTGTAGGTGGGTGTGCATTGTTTTGTTCCCAACCTAATTTCGATAAATATGTTGGATATATTTTCTTACTTTTAACACTGAGGGAGTACTCACTCTATCAATTGCTGTTCTATTCCGTGTGTGGTTGTAGAGAGTGTAGCTGGTGTTGTTTTTTTTTCTTTCAATTAGTGCAACACTTTCTTTACATGTTAATTTCTTTATATTTTAAGACTTAATTGATCACTCGAACTTATCTTATGTACCTATACACATATTTGTTCACTAGAACTTTTGCTATATGGATATATTTCTCCTTTTTTTTGTAACACTTAACTTCTCTTAAACAAAACGGTTGTTATTTTTTGATTTTTCAATCTATTTGTTTGAACCGAACCAACTTTGATGATTTATTTTTTAATTTAATTGTTTGAATGGTGAAATTTTTAAGTAAAACGACTTGGGTTGTAAACTGAAACTTTTGTTTTTCCCAAGTCATTTTATGGGAAATATTTGTATGGTATGTGAGGAAAATTGCTGATGCAATTTGCTTCGCCCATTTAAGAGATAAGCTAACCATGTTTTAAGCATGATTAGCTTATGTGAAAAATTAATGAATATAGTTTTTATTTTCTGCCCTTTTTCAGGTTTATACGAAAAATTCTATTTCTTTTTTATATGAAAATTCTATTACTTTAGGTATATAACAAATATAAATACTTGGAATTAGAATCTTTTGAACGATTTTACTTTCAGGTGGCCTTTTAATGTAGGTCTCAACAGGTAGAAAGGCACGCTCGAATAAAACTGTAATAATTTCCAGTAAAACCAATTTGCGAGATTTAGCAAGTTTAGTTTTAGGTTGCATTTGATTACTACTACTACTACGCATTATGATGAAGTCTGAACATAACGGTGTAATCTGAGATTGTACACTCTATCACAACTGATAATTTAGATAATAGATCTTTTGTATTCTCATTAGGTAACCTTGGAATACCATATAAGATAACGTCTTTTGATTTATTATTTCTTTCAAACGAATCGTTCTTATTATCTAGCTCTTACACAGGCTAGGTAAAGGTCAGATAATTTAGTTTTCATGTCGGACATAGAATCATTATTTTTTTTTATTAAAATCGCTGATTTTGTGGGTTAGTTTCGATTCCATGACCTTAATTTGAGCCTTCTTATGTATTTTCACTGAATCAATAATCACTTTCATTTCAGACGATGTTACTGGTCCATCGGATGTCGAACCACGCGTGATACGATTTACATCCGAAATTTTTTGAAATCCTGATAAAACACCAACAATTACATAATTTAGTAGTTATATAAATTAAGTCAATTCGCTCGAATCAATAAATGATGATACCATTCTCTACCTTATTGGGAACTACCATTACAGTCTTTATGTTGCAGGCCGTGATATCAAATTCTTTCAACATAATAGAAAAGTACGATTTCCTCACTCTCACATCGTAGTAGATGGTTCATTCCATAAAATATTACAAAGGTCAGGTCGCGGACACATTTTTAAAAAAGTAAGATACTCCCATTATAACCTATCATAGCTATTATTTTGGGTCATGAGTGTAATTATAGAATCACATGAGAAATTTTGTGTAAATAATGACGGATGAAGACAGTTGCATTAAAATTTTGTATACATTTACCATTAAAGTTAATATGTTGCATAAAATATAGCATATAATATAAGTATAGTAAAAATATGGGAGCTCTTTATACCAACCTTGACTTTATTCCTTATTGGCTTTGTTAATAATTTCGTGTGCTGCAATCTCTATAAATTATCTTTTTAGTTCACCTGACAATATTAACCCGTAAGTACTGTCTTGTAAAACAGTAACGTTGCCGCTGTCATACATCTGACAGACGAAGTGACATATTATCAATAAAACATAACTAAATCGCCATATAATCTTAAAACTTCAATTATATATAATATTTTAAGATAATCTCTATACTAAAAAAAAAGCTCGGCTCGGTTTATTTATTTAACAAAAACAAATCAGTCCATTCAAAAAAGCCCTTTTTTTTTAATTAGTAACAAAAATATAACTGCAAGTATATCCTTTTTTTTTAAAACATAAACTAAACATAATGGGACACTGTGATGTTAATTCGCACAACAATCTCCTAATCAGTTGAAAATACAAGAATACACATTCTGCATTCTTGCATTATTCAATTGACCCAAAATCCATCACACAATTAATCAATCACAATAAATGCGATCGATTGATTAATTGCAATTAAGCAAAAACATACGCTAAACAAAATATATGTCACAACCTTAAGAAGTGACTGTAATTGTTTACATGCGTTTGTTTACCTTTTTGCAACCAGCGTAATGCGGGTCAATTATAAATGCAAATATGCAATTGCGTCATGACCTATAATAATAATTGTAAACAAAATGCAAGTATGCATTTTGTATTAAGAAAGAAGAATTGTGTTAACGGTAAGAAACAATTGGTGTATAAATTAAGTAGCATTAACCGAATAAATGACAATTGGTTTTCACTAGTTTTAGACAGTACAAGTAGTCTTTTATTCACTTGGCATCTGCTGTTTACAGCTGCGCCAACGTACCATCTTCCATTTTGATACTACTACCGGGCATCTGCTGTTTACAGCTGCGCCCGTCGTAGTAGCGGAGGTCTGCTTTTCTCAAAGCTTCTCCTATCTCATCATTTACATCTATAATATCATTACATGGCGACCGTATAGATATATACATACATTATTAATTATTACATGGCGACCGTGATAATTAACTTGTAATCTTCGGACCGTAATAAGGAAAATGAGATCTTTGGACCGCGACAATAACGAACAATGTTTTGACCGTAATAAAGAAAAAAGCAATCTTCGGACCGTGACGATAAGAACCTAGGTAAAGCAAACATCAGATAGAGGCGTTAAAAAGAAAATATTCAGTACCTCAGATGACTAGTAACAGCGAATTTACCAGTTCAACCAATACGTCAGTGACATCGAATAAATCAATTAATCAAGACGTTTTTCAAGAAGTAAAAAAAAAACTACATCTTGCTGAATTATCATGGGATCATAACACGTCATAACGTCACTACTGTTTACTGTTCAGTTCACGATGATAGAAATGCAGTTAAAGTACATTTCGATTTGTTTTTTTTTGTCGCATTCAAATAAAATTTATCAATATAAAAGTATCTCCCTTCGAATAAATAACGTTAGAGCATCCAGCTTAAGTAAAAAATAAATAAATAAATAAATCATAATATCTTCTTTCTATAAGCAATAAGTATTAATTAGCGTAATGTAATGATAATTTTTTTGTTATATATATAAAGTAAAGTAAATTGACAGTAAAAGAATATTGTACGGTAGAAAAAAAATGTTTTTGTAATTTCTTGTTTGTTTTTTGTTTTCAATTATTATAAACATAAACGGAATATTTTTATTGCACCCACAATGGGAAAAACTAATTCAAAACACGCAGATAATAACGGCGAGATCGTCAACAACCTAATAATAGAAGATACGGTCAATATTGAGAATAAGCAGATTGTCATTCTTTTGGCAATCATAGCAGTTGTAAAGGTAATAGGATTAGTGTACACTCTGTACCGAGACCACCGAAGAGGGCTTAGGAAAAAATACCTCAATAGCCCTGTACAAATTACAGTTCCGAAATAAGTTTGTATATTATCGTAAAAAGCCCGCATGAATTAACGGATAAATATGCACAATATAAATTAAACGACGGACTTACACAGTTTATTTGCTCTCCTACACTGCGAAACAAAAAAAAAAAAATTAAACAAAAATGGCAAAACATTTGAAGAATCATCAGAAGACCGCAAGGCACTGTAAAGACAATTGCTGTCCCTGTTATGATATTGAAAATGCAGTGGAGAAACATTTGAGTCACTGCAGTTCACATAAAGCCAACCACTATAACAGTTTTTTTTTTTTTTGCAATGTAATGGTGAAAATTACATACCATCAGAGGATCCAATTTACGCTATTAGAATGAACCTAAAACTAAAAACGAAAAACACAAAGAGGGGAGAAGAAGTCAGAAAGAAGTATGTAATGTTACACAGGAAGACGCCAATAACAGTGTGCAGTCTGATCAACTGCATATCACTGAAACCTTGGCACCATCAGATGTAACGAAACTACCGAATTCGAAATTCAACGTTGATTATGGAAGAATTGAAATCACGCCAGCACAAAAAAAAATGCGGTATATAGAAGAAAAATTCCCAATTAGTAGAATTCGCACTAGAGCGAAATTTGAATCATTCTAAGGAATTGGTTTAACGCTAGCACTATATTAAAAATAATTTATAAAGCGATACATATAAAGAAATAATACCCAATTAGTAGAACCCGCACTAGAGCAGGATTTCGAAGCATTGGAAGAATATATTGATAAAGCTCTCTGCAGAAAGCAAAAACAAAGAAAAAACAAGAATCTCAGCAGAAAAAAAATGACACATGCTCAATATGAGCTATTATTTTATGCATTCTTTGCATACTCCCATGTAGCACAAAAACGTTGAATAAACGTTGAAAGGACGTTCTTCACAAACGTCGGGAAACCGTTTAAATCGACGGAAAAACAACGTCCAGATGTCATACCCTTTCAACGTTATAATAACCTATTGTTTTAACGTTTTATACATGTAATAATGTGGAGAAGAAAAACGATTAAAATAATGGTTTTTATACGTTTTAAAACCTAAAAGTTGTAGCTGATTTGAGAGAATTGGACGCAGGGTTAAAAAGCTTAGGTCTTATTCTGTAGCCGTTTCTTATTAGATTCGTATATATAAACATGTATATATATATATATATATGTATGTATATATGTATGTTACGTTAATCCATTTAGTTAAAAACCATCCGTTTTCTCAAAGCATGTCATTGGTACATTTCACTTACAATCGGATTATTACCTGTTAGGAACTAACTATATATACCTCATTTTACATATGTAGTTATCTAAGATGGGAATTTTAATAGGATGAGGTAAGATTTATTATTTATGTTCATAAAATTACTTCACCAAAAATTGCAGATAATTGAAACGCTTTTTTTTTTAATAATTTACCGATGATATTCTACAATGAAAGATGCTTTAATACATATATAATATAAAACAATTTTGCAATGAAAAATAAAAATTGTTATCTTACTTTTATTTTTGAAAAATAAATTGTGTTTCACACTTTTACATATATAACATATTGGTCTTTTATTGCCATTTGTTTAGGAACATTCACCGTTAATTGATAAATATAAGACCTCTTAGCTCAATACAAATTATTTTTAATAATAATATTAAAAAAATCATTTTATTGGACAGAAACAAACATTAAACACACTTTCTTTCAAGATCTAAATAAGATAAACATTGGATTCTGGACATTTCCTATATTCTTAATTGAATTTAATTATTTTTATATTTAAGCCTCAAATAAAAATGTTTATCTTACTTTTCCTTTTGAATAATAAATGGTGTTTCACACTTTTACATTTATAACAGATTGGTCTTTTATTGCCATTTTTTTAGGAATATTCACCGTTAATTGATAAAGATCTTAACTCAATACAAATTATTTTTAATAATAATATTCAAAAAATCCTTTTATTGGACAGTAACAAACATTAAACACACTTACTTTCAAGATCTAAATTAGATAAACAATGGATTCTGGACATTTCCTATATTCTTAATTGAATTTATTTATTTTTATTTTTATATTTAAGCCTCAAAGGGCAGTATTTCAGCCAATTTTTAATTGCTGCTTCAATACTTTGTTCGGATCCATTGTCTGGAAGTTTCATTTTGGTCACGGCATCTGTAAATTAAATAGTTATTTGTAGTAGTTTCATTGTATAACAATTGTACAAATTATATACTCACATATAATCGCAGTCTTTGTTTTCGTCGTTTTAAACTCATGTTTCTCTCCTCTCCCAGCCCAGTTGTACTGAGATGCCAGCTCTAATGAAAATATTTTCTTCAGGATACGTCGCGTGGTTTCTGTCGCACTAGACCCTCCTTTCATGGCTAATACTTTAACCTGTAAAATAAATACCTTTATATACCTAATAAAATCATATAAATTAGGAATAGTACAGCTTTATTGAAATTTGTATTTTCAGAAAGAAAGTTTTCCCATTCTCTAAAATCTGCTGTGGAATTTAATGGAAGATCCGGCAAATCTAGATCTGAAGTGACTTCCATTCGAGATGTAGACGAAATTGAATTCTGAAGCTGACTCAGTATTACGGTATGATCCCTTAACGTTCTTTTAATATCGTCCAAGGATTGATATAATTGTTTCTCCATTTCTAAAAAAAAAAAAATAGTTCACTTTATGATCTTAAAATGATTTTGATATATACACTTACGGGTGACATTATTCATTGATGTGGAAGGGGAGCTTGCCGAAGAACATAGATCTGAGTTTCTGACAAAACTTGTCCGTGAGGAGCTCGGAGTTGGTTGAAACATTGTAAGTAATTGCGAGTTTTGTCGTGCGGAGTGAAGAATGGAAGATACTGGGCTTCGGATATGAGCCATTCTGGGTCCTGCACGAACTTTGTGGAGCTATTTCAGTTTCATTCTCTAAATTTAGTTGTGATGATTGCAGAACAGATCGTGACTTATCTTTTTCCACTGAAGTAATAAGGCTGGGAAGAGGTAGGTCTTTGTATTTTGGTATGCCTAAAAGTTCGTCATCAGAGCAATCTGTTTCGCTCGGAATACTAATCCGATTTCTTCTCCTTTTATTTAATCGAGACCGTTTAACCGTTTCTTGGTCCGAAATTTCGGTTTCTAAGTTCGATGTTTCTTCTGCTATTATCAGCTTTTCTCGCGCCTTTTCATATGAGTCTAGTAAGATCAAGTTAAATATTATAGTTTGATAATTGATTGATTGTAAAAGTAAACTAGCTGCTTCTAATTATAACTGCTGTGCTCGTGCGGGAGACAAAGTATACTTGTGGTCTTTTCTATAACTTCAATCGACATTAAAAATTAATTTTATACACTTTTTCTAGTATTAATTACTTTAAATGACATTACGTAAAGTGAGCATTTTCTGAGAAAGACAATAAATGGAGCTTCATATATCAGGATTTGTGGTAAGGTACAGCTAAGATCTCCATGATTGTGCAAAAGGTCGGACAGTTACCTGGCTTGAGCCAAATGCTAATAATTATGGTCTCCTGATCTACACAGAGTATTCAATGAGGATCTCACCGATCAAAGCGACGTAAATTTCGATTTCCAATTTGGATCGTGCAACGTGCTAAGAGATATAGCTAAAAAAGGAGATAGATAAGATGGGTCAATAAAGATATATTTGAAAGATGAAAATTCTACATATTTTATAACCAACTAATATCGCAATATAATAAAACTAAAAAAAAATAATTTCTCTTTTATAATAACTTCCAGTCTAAAGGCTAATTGTAGAGAATTTATAGAAATGCAAATTATTTCGATATTTTGTGGAGGAAGAGTTCACAGAATTATGTATGACTTTTGTAAAGTTTGCTAAGCTTAAGCACCAAGTCTTTTGAACCCAATCGAAGTCTTTATGTATAATTCATTCACATTAACCAACTGCAAAATAGGAAGATCGGGGTCTTTTTGTAATGCGCTTCACGAAACCATCTGGAATCAGATAATACATAGTGACTACTGTAAAAGTTTTATAAATGTAGTTTCCAACTACAGCAGGCGATAGCAATGTTTGTATTAATTGTTAAGGAATTTTTGGAGGATTGCGAATTCACAGTCCTATCTTATATCAATATTAGACACCTGAAAGCAATACGAAGAAATTCTAAGCGAGAATAAGTTTCAAAGATTTCAAAGAACGGAGTAAACATGTAATTTCACTAGTACGGTTGTTATCAAAATGGAAATTTACTTCAATTTTTTTTAGGATTCATTATAATACTTGATGAAAAATTCTAGGATATGTAAAAGTTTTCTTTATCCCCACACGAGCTTTCTATAAACCTTTCATAATTTTTTTACCTTCTGATTTATCTTTAAACGCTATTAAGACAAACCAGGAACAGACACAATAATAAATAACGAACTTTTTTAATGGTAAATCTTTGAACGAGTGTCTTTTTTGTGACCCTGACTTAAACTGATCTCAATGATTTATATTATATTTACTAATATGTAATTAAATTCTAACTGATATTTTTTGTTAGTTAGTGTTCTTGAATATCTACATATAACTAAATTTCAATATTTAAGAGACTATTTAATACTTACCATAAACTCCCAATGATGTTATTCGATAAGATTTCCAAGATATTTCAGGTGAAGATCCTTTGAGCAAAGCTTGTTTGAATTTCGAGGTTTTAAAAGGTGGCCAGTTACATAATTCTTTATTTTTTGATACCCATGCTGAACTTATAATTTCTACTTCGTTGCTTTCAATAAATTTTACGACTTGGAACATTTTTAATTGCTATTCTGTATTATTTAGAGGAAAACATATGAGGTCTCGTCCCTGTGGCAGAATCAAGCATTTGAAGCAGATTTCGTCAAAGGTTGGTTAAAATTGGTGATCTCTTAGTTAAAACTGCTATGCCCAGCTGAAGAGAGGAATATGGATAATTGTACAGTTCATTACTCGCCTCAAATGACATATATAATATACTGTTCCTGACCAACTTTAATAAAATTTTGTACTTCTGCTATAGAACCATTTCTCAGACAACATATATTATTACCAAATTTCAAGGCAAGTGAAAACTTCTCAAATTGTACCTCACTGTACTGTTGAACGTTGTGCATCGTTGCTTTCATTGGGCCATTTGAATGCGATTTTTTAAGTAATGGTTTTTTGTCACGTTTTGCGTTGAGGTCGTAACTTTTTCTTGTTCAGAGAGTCATTTTATAATTTGGTGTAATGGTTTGGAAGGAGTTCGTAATATTCTTTTTATCTTTTCCAAGAAATTTTCAAAAGGAAAACAGCTGAAGGTGTCTAGCGGACCAAATTTTTCAACATCTTTTACTAAATGGATTAAACTATGCACGTTATAGGAGCAAAATTCCTTTCCATAAATTTCAATAGAGTGGGCGACAAATGAACGAAGGCAATTCTCCACTAAAGCAAGACCATTTACCTTATGTATCAATGAAAATATGGAGAAGTGCAACAATAAAAAGTTAAGATAAATAGCTTTAGGAACTCTGTCTTTTAAAGCAACAGGTCCCAAGTAGAGCAACAATTGTCTCAATTCTGTAGCCTTCCATCGTTTTATTTCTTTCAATGTTCTGGGTTTTCGGCTGAATTCGCATGGAAAGTTGAAAGCAAAAGCAGCCATTTCATTTGAAATTTGTTCTACATTTCTGGTTGATAATCGTACTGTTGGTTTACCATTATTCAGCCATTCCATTAAGAGCTTTTTAGTTACTCCCAAGCATACGAGATGCATATAATCCAATGGAAATTGGGTTACCATTCCAAGCCCCTGAATTCGAACTAGAGGTGAAATAGAAACGTGATGTTCGACATTTTCAAAGTTTCTAAATTCACGATTAGTTCGTAATTTTGAATTTAATTCTGTACAAACCATTCTATTTTTATACCATACTCCTTCAATTTTGCATTTTTCGCAAGCGTAGTAACCTGTATGTCCTTTGATGCATTTAACATAGGATCGTGCAGGAGCATCACAAATAAAAGATCGAATAAAGATCTTATAGCAAATACCATTCACTTTGATTCCAGTCACTAGGAGTTGCTGTACTTCTTCTACTAGAGAGTTGAGGTATTCATCAACGGATGGAGGTTTTTCAGGACCGCAATACAGCCCAATTACAAACACATTCTTGCTTGGGAATATCCTACATAATATTGGCCAAAAGCAGGTATTAGAACTCTTAAATAGTGGTAGGCCATCAATATTAATATCAAGTAAAATCAATCTGTAACTATTAAATATACTTAAAGTAGGTATGTAAGTTTGTAAGCCTTTTGACAGTTCAAAGTGGTAGTAGTTCCCTTTTTGAAATACATTGACATTCGTTGTCCTTTGCGTACAGAGAAGTGTCCTGCAATCTTTAGGAAGATCATTAGGGTATGGTTTTAGAATCTTTAATAGTTCATTCATCGCTAACTGAGTGATTTTGTGATTCAGACACCAATATTTTAACTCCTTTTGAAAATCAAGTGTTTGTGGCTCATTCATAGCTTCAGAGTTATCTGAACAATCAAATATGCTAAGTAGCTTTTCAGCATTTTCTACTGTATATAAGAGTTCATTATCACACTCCCTAATTTCTTCCGGTACATTCTGCGCAATACTGGGAGAGCTGATTTCCGTACTTTCATACGTAACCAGTTGAAAGTTTTTATTACTTACATCTGCACAGTTAACGACGTTTTTACAAGGCATTGTATTTTTTAATTGGATTTCTTCACAAACATTTTTTGTGCTTGCTGCTGTTATTCTCAATTGTTGTCTTTTGGTTAAATGTATATACGTACTCATTTTGCCAGAGTTTTTACCAATTCACTGAAATAATTTGAATAATTGAAATAAAAAAATTACACATTACTTTAACAACTAGAGATATTCAACTAATGTTCCATGGGACGCTAGTAATTCTTTAACCATAGGGAATTTATACCTAGAAAGAGGTGCAAAAATAATGATTTTTTGTCCGTCATTCAATTGCTCAAATATCTCTTTAGGAGAAGATGGTGTATCTTGGACATATGTGTACCTTGGTCCCCTTTCCACGAAGACTGTAAGTACCAACTACATAAACGCACTTTTATCCAATTTTATTAATCAACATCGGACACTTACATAAGTTCTTCTGGGATATATTTTTCGGACAAACATGCAGTTAGTGAAATTTAAAGAAAAGTCGTGAAAAAAGTAAATATTTTCCAGGGATTAAAAATTGAAAGTGTTGAAGTTCCATACTTTCTCTATTTTTGGATTCCAGCTAAGGTAAAACTTGTTTATATTTACTATTATAAATCGTGCATCATGTGGTGATTTGCGCGTCTTAAAATATTTCACAGGAAGTTTTGTTTCTTTTGCAAGGGGTATGTACCTGGACCCTTCAAACATTTGTACAACTGATTTGTCCAAAAAAGCCATAGCCCGGCCTTTACATAAATATTATATTAAATATGTATAGCTATAGCAATTTTTTGTTGAGTAACCTGCTTTACAAAAATTATTATTCTTGGTTGAATAAAGAGTGTTATTTAATTTAACTCTGTTAATATACCATATCTTTCTTAGTAAATTACAAATGTACCAGGTACAATACCTCCACTGCCCATGGTACATGTTATACCTTGGGCAGCAAGCGCGACCTTCACATTTCCTTTCATATATCCTGAAATATAAATTTTAAACTGCATATTCGACTATTAGGAAAAAGGTTATCGGTTAGACAATCTATAATTATTGCTTGCTTAAAATTTATCTCATTAGTTTTGTCAAAAGAAAGACTATTTCAAAAAAGGTACCAAGGTACAGCACCTTCCAGTACCGTTATTATTTTTATAAACCAGCATCAAATTTCTATAAAGCTTTATATATAATTGACAGCGCTTTTCTTACAATTGAAATTTACAGATAAAGCTATTTTTTGAAAACCGAGTTACAGGCCAATGATTGCTGATTTTGCCCGTCGGTGTACCATTTTATTGCTTTTCGACATATATGTACATTTTGCCGTCAGAACAACTATAAACGAAAAAGCGAATATCTCTCGTAAATTCAGCAATTGTGCATACAATAAATATCTTTAGAAAGTACAAGTATGACTGTATCAACTACCCAGGTTTCCTTTTCTCTAACTCTAACCAATAGTTTGCTTGAATGGAAAAACGGCTACAAAACAAATATTTCCTAGTAGATTTAGCTCTAATGATTAACTTTCTTCAGAAGTGCTCACTACTATTCAATGTCCTTCAAGCTATAAATATAAAAATTGTCAGAAAAAATTAACAATTGAGAAGAACAATTAATGCTTTTCAAATCTCTAAAGGCTGTCGTGGTTATAACGAAAAATAAGTGAATGAAGTATTAACTCGGAAGCATGAAAAAGCATTCTTTTCGTCAAGAAAAAAATGTATGGAAGTCTCTTATTAACAGCATCGTAAAAAATATGAAATTAAGATTGATATACTGTCAAGTTCGATTAAGAAATGACAAAAACATATTAAAATAGCATAATTTATAAGATAAGGAGGATAAAATCTTAATAATGATTCATAGATAATTAGTTTGTAAAACAAAGTTTTAATGAAGTCAGTTGAAATGCTCTACGAACGGCACAACGATTGGGTGTTACAAGCCGATAATAATACAACCTGAGAGCACTTCGCTTCGAACTCAATACAACAACGCATAAATCTTGATAAATCTTGCTTAATGTAACTAAATTACACCGGAGGAATTGACAAATTTCAGTATTTGAAGGCCTTCAATATCGGCCTTTCGATATTGTCCTATAATCTAAAGCCAAAATAACTACACTCCGCTTGAATGCTCAGCATCTTAATATACTATGCACTTAGGCATGCTTCTAGATATTAAGTCTGTTCAGAGCAACACGCTATGATTTCAAAAGCGTTTTGAAGTGACTCTGTGAATTCCACGAGAGCGTAAAAAGCAACTTTGTTGCTCTGAACGAGAAAAAGTAAAAAAAGCGGTTTGATAGAAAATATTCATATGTTATGTACGGTCAGAAACCAAACTCAGGTTTTTTTGCCCGTAAGTTGGTAAATTAGGACTTCAATAAATTAAAACTATAAACAGCAATAAAATAATTTTCTCTGAACGCAAAGGCGACTGTAGTCACTATAGCGTGTTGCTCTGAACAAACTCATTATGTTTCTTGAAGTCAGGATAAATCTCCGATATCAGCTTCGCAAACTAAATAATGTTTTATAATAAATTATCCCTAATATAGGTATAATATCTGCAGCAAAACAAAACCAATATCTTTTTTTGTCTTATTCACAAACCCTCAGATTAATAAAACTTAGTTCTTATTATAAAATCTAAAGAGATGCGTTGTATGAATTGCAATGGGAAAAAAATGTTTTAATCGTCTGTACATGGAAAGAAACACATTTAAGTTATTCTTTACAGACCTTGAGCTAGTTTAAATCACATCGATTTGAATGAGAGAAATACGTTTCATACACAAAATAAGAGTGCAAGCTGATATAATTGGATTCGATTGAAGGTGTGTGCCAACAAGGAAGAACGGCAAAACTGTGGTACTGCATAGCATCTTTTTTGCAAATGCTTTGTTGCCTACCCGAAGTTTCTAGCGAAGTAACTAAGTCAAGCCATCTTTCCTCCCATAGAGTTACCCCATAGGCTGACCTACCGTAAAAACTTTTGCAGAATTGTCCTTTCGAAAGTTTCCAGTTTGTCGATATTCTTTGGAAAAAAACACTGCCGGTTAGATTATTCAGAATAAAAAGAACAAAACAAAAGAATGATCAAAACGGTAAACGTTAGCTGAAATTTCGTAGTTGGACTACTGTCGTTTGACTACGCTATGTTGTGCTAAAGTTAATGTGTGTAATTGGCCAAGCAGGTGAATGCTCCTCCTCTGCCTACTCTAAATTCAACTCGCTTAAAACTTCTGACCAGAAAACCACTCTCTTCATTGTTCATGTTTTTTGGAGTAAATGAGTAAAATTACAGAGGTGTAATTATCAATTACATTCATATTCGTCATCAGGAGATCAAAATGAGCAAAAATCACATACCCATTTTTAACACACTGACACTGATATTGTCTGTACATAAGCGCCGTAAAATATATATACCTGTACATAATTGAACAACCTGTGCACAATTTTAATCACTTTTATTTTTTTTACTGAATTTGCAAACTTGAACACAAAAAAGTTAATAATTGAGAAAAATGTTCAGCGGTAAAAAGTTTGAGAGCAATATTTGTTTCGCGCCCCTTTGGTTATTTCATGGTTTTTCCTGCGTCAATGCGCCAAGCCCAAAACCAAACCTAAGTATGAATAAAAAATGGCGGAATGAAACATACATAAAAGCAGAGCAATTTTGGGTACGCTCGTGTACACGGATCGTGAGATTGCATCTCCTTTATTTATTACCTCGCTGTTCGTCATGCAAAAATAAAAATGTTTACCTGTTGATGTATACCAGCTGTCTCAGAGCTCGAAGTAGATGGTAAATCCTTCTCAGTTTTCTTCAAATACTAACTTTAAGCGTTTAATAATAAACAAAGGGTACTCGTGCACATTTCACAAAAAAAAAATTTAATTCTAGCAATGACAAATTATTGTCGTTTTGACATAAATGAACCAAAAAGTCAATTAATTAGATGAGGCAGAATACTTAAAAACGCGCCCGGAAGAAGGCACACTTAATTCGCGTTAAAATAATTTATAAGCAAAATGCTCACTTTAATGCACAACACTTCAATTTTCGACAACAACTCACTCAACTAAATCTAAATCTTGGGCTTGCGCTCGTCTCAAATGTTCATTGCTGACTGAACAGAACACTGCAGCTGCAGCCCGTGCTTTGTTTTACAATTCTCTCAAGTCATCTGACGCTGACCTGCTTTAACTAATGATAGTAAGCTGCGCACTGTATCTGAAACAGCAGAGTCAAACAAAGGAAATGATACCAACACGCGACGATCTAAAAAATGTATCCACACGTGGAAAGAGGAAGACGGCTTCCCATTTTCATATAAAACTGAAAGAGAGAAGTAATCATTGTACATTCTCTTTCAAAGCATATTCGTATAATTGCTCGTAAGTGCTTAGAAAAATTCCAGTTTTTAATTTGGCAAAAATCGTTTGGTGGAACCAATCAGAATGTAAAGATATCAAACTTTGTCACGAACACATTTGCCGTTTATAGAAAAAGAGTAATTTCGCTCAGAACTGAAAAGTCTAGTGAGAATAATTATTGTCCATTTCAATCTTACTTATAAAGTTTAAGGGCTGAACATGCGTCGGCTTTGTCTAGCACAATTCGATCGTTCCAACTCTGTTGTTCTAATTTAATAAGCACGGTGGGAGTGAAATGATTATAGGAAAGACTTTTCATAAAGTTCTGAATATTATTCACCCTTTTTTGCACATCTTGATAATATTTTAAATCTCAGAAATTTTTAAAATTTCTGCCTTTGTTCCTCGCATTAACAAGAAGAAAAATAAGACATTTTCTGTATGGGAATTTTGGATTGCATTACATGATGCGTTGCTTTGTCAAGAAACTTGTTCGCAGCCAATACTGGCGAATAACGATTATTATAACAAAGCAAATACAGGCAAGCACAGCTACTTTTGCACTCACATCATGCAGGAAGAGCTACGATTTCATTTTAAACGATCCTAGAGCTTAAAACTATCACTCCCACAAAAAAAATGAAGTTAAAACAAATTGCAGCCCAATAAGTTTTCTTTCTAATAGTGTTAAAACAAATGTAGCGTGTAGAACCAATTTATGACTATTATTGTGTTTGAACGAAATCCCAGCTACTTTTATATGAAAACCTCTAGCAGTAAGACAAAGCAGATGTTTTTTCAAGTCTTTCATGGCATGTATATTCCGGAGGTTAATATGAGTGCAATGAATATACGAGTTAACATATTTTTATTGGCTGCTCCAAAAAAGACTACTTACAAAAAAATGATCGAATAATAATTTTCATCTTAAACATCTTATAAAAATTGACTTGTTCGCAACACTTCAACTTGTTTCCTTTATGAACATAATTTGATTGCTCTACTTAGTGGAAAACTATTTTATACAAGAAAGTCAAAGCTAGTTTTCTTTTATGAAAAAATATAAATACAAAAAAAGAAACAGGCGATATTAAAACGATTTAAAAACGAAACTTTTTTAACTATGATATCTATGCATAATTCGTATTCTACAACACGGTAAATTTACGTTGAAAATATGTTGTTTTTTCAACGAAACCAATTTGTAACTTTCTTAACCATTCCGAAACGTTTTTTTAACGTTTGGTGCTACTTGGGCTGGTGCAGAATGCTGTAAGCAAAATGCTTCTTTGCAAACCAGGCAAATATATGCTGTACTTCGTCGTTCTTTTGATGAGCATAGGTGACATGTTTTTCGTTTATTTGCCTTCGATGTTCCAGATTCTATCTCAGAAGCAACGTCATCAGTTATTTGTAGAATACGCCGAATACACATCTTTATTTCTTTATCTAATTGTAAAGTTCTTGCTAATCGCCTGTTCATGTGTGGCTGAACTAATTCTTTCGCTAACATTCTAACGAACTCTGCCCGCTGAATTGTGAAATCTTAAAATAGAATATATGAATTTGCGCTGGATATATCTAAAATCCTAAAAAATAAAGATACTGGCCATCTTCGAGTTCTTCGCCGACAGGTGTACTTAGAACATTTTTTGGCCAAGCATCCACTCCTCCTTTGGTTGTTTATAGAAGGAAATAATTTCCGGTAAGCCATTTGATTGAAGTATCGACAGATTTCGAATGATGCAGTGATGATATCAATACAACTACTTTTGACGGTTTTGGTACGTATGATAATTGTCTTCTTCGTGAAACTGTAACGAAGAGCTTGTCCGTCGACAGATGTACCTGCATCCACTTGTACCTGAATGCAGATACATACCGCGTCCGACACCTCTTTGTTACAAAATCATCGCGGGATTAGCGTGGGTGGCTGCACAGCAAATATGCCGCTAGCGATCAGCCGGCTTGGGGTGGTTCTTGCCACCCACATCCCTTGATGCTTGTTAAGCTGTGCATAATGAGGAAAAATGTTTGTTCGGACAGACGGACGGACAATTAAAAAGAAAAAAAAAGGACTTGAGGGTGTGACTGCAGACGGACAGATGGACAAAAAAAAACGATCCTTTTGTAGACAGGTGACTGCTTCCCCATGAAGCGTGGATAACTGAAAAGAAGAGTTCTTTACATGAAAATTGAAGATGCAAAGCGAATACTCCTTGAAATGCTGCCCACGCCGTACCTGTGTAAAACCCCCGGAGAAGGTTCAACGTAGTGTTGGTGTGAGCGAGAGAGAGAGCGGTTTTTTTGGAGGCTCCAGATATTGGTGGAGCCTCAGCCCATGGAGTGTGCGGGCCCATCGCCCCCTACCACCCTTGCTAAGCCTCCAACAGCCTAAAAGTTTACTTAGCCCCAAAATATGCGTGTGTAGACTACAGTTGGAAATGTAGTAACGAGCGTTGCTGCGGCCACATCATGCCCCTACTTTCCTCGTGCTGCTCCAATTAGCTCTTCATCTCGGCCCTAGAATGGGTATGAATGCCAGATGTCGAGAGAAACGCAAGAAGAAAAGAATGAAAGGTAGGAAGAGGGAAGTAAAATTATGCAGGCGTTGCCACAGTTCAATATAAAACAGATTTAATTTATTTTCTTTCCTCCTTTAGCAAATCGCCATTTACTTCACATAACTTTGGTGATCCATCTAAAGCTATTAACAAAAAAAACAAACTTTCTTTCTCAACCTTAATAAATATTCTAGCCCTACTTAGGTCGTACACGCCGTCTCTACTTAGTTGCTATGGGGTGGTGGCCCGTGGCCGCAAAGAGATTTAATTCACAAAAAAACAAAAAATAATAATAATAATATTAATAGTAATAATAGTAGATTTTTAAGTATTTCAACAAAAAAAAATCATATTTTAGAAAACTAAAGCTAAGTAGTAACAAGGAAGAAGAAAAGAACAAAAAAAAGGCAAATATCATAAGCTGACTGACCTTATCACATCCATACTTAGTAATTGGCGACTTGCAAATCGTGAGGGGGGGGGCGGTGTTACATCACCCCGCCTTTCCTGTTCCGTTCGATCGCTCCACTGCTTCCTCTTCACTTCTTCTTCAAGTTGGTGCCGGGGCGCAAACGCCCTTGAAAGAAACTTCTTCCAAAACAACAAGAAACTTTAACTGCGCTGTCTATGCAGCGGGAAAATATACTGTTCTAATGACGCACAGGTAAGTTCTTAATTAGGAATATCTTCGTTGCTAACATGAGTTGATTACTTTTCCGATGAGCTGTCTACGCAGCATAAAAATTCTGCACTAACAACGCACAGGTGAGTGCTTAATTCGAATATATTCACTGATAATTTATTTTGTTCACTTTCAGATGAGCTGACCACGCAGCCTAAAAATTCTGCACTAACAATGCACAGGTGAGTGCTTAATAAAGAATATGTTCACTGATAATTTATTTTGTTCACTTTCAGATGAGCTGACCACGCAGCATAAAAAGTTTACACAAACAACGCACAGGTGAGTGCCTAGTCAAGAATATGTTCACTACTAACATATTTTATTTTATTTCAGATGAGCTGTCTAAGCAGCATAAAATAAATTCCGCACTAATAACGCACAGGTAAGTCTTATTATAAATGAAATTGCTGATAAAATTCATAAAAAAAAACTTTCCTTATAGATCAAATGGAAGTTTCAGCATATACGGCGCACAGGTAAATTTTATTCCAAACGAAAGTGCTGATCAAATTCACTAAAACTTTTTTTTCTTTGTATAGATGAGTACATATATACGACGCACAGGTAAGTTCTTAATATAAATGAAATTGCTGATAAAATTCATAAAAAAAACTTTCTTTATAGACCAAATGGGATTTCAGCATATACGACGCACAGGTAAATTTTATTCCAAACGAAAGTGCTGATCAAATTCACTAGCATTTTTTTTTCTTTATAGGTATAGATGAATTGAAAATTCAGTATATACGACGCACAGGTAAAGTTTTATTATAAATGAAATTGCTGATAAAATTCGTAAAAAAAAAACTTTCTTTATAGACCAAATGGGAGTTTCAGCATATACGACGCACAGGTCAATTTTATTCCATACGAAAGTGCTGATCAAATTCACTAAAATTTGTTTCTTTATATAGAGCAATTGAAAATTCATTATATACAGCGCACAGGTATAAGTTCTTAATATAAATGAAATTTATGAGCACGAGTAAAATTTCTAGAACGCGGGTGACTGTATAAAAAAAAAATTTAATAAAAAAAAACTCCCGCCGGCATCTAGCCAAGATGTAACGCGCTCCACCACTGCCCAAGATCAACTCACTCACAACTCGGCGCGGTCCCCCTACATTCCATGGTCCCGTCGTTCAACCCAACCGACAGCGAGCCTCTCGCTTTTTCTTCAAATTTCTGATGAACGACCAGCATTTGTGCTGCTGTGGGCGCAAATTTTTGTGGAATTTCCGAAGGGCTTGCTGTAATGCATTGTATGATGGTATCGTTCGATGCATTACAGCTAGGCGAATTACAGTTGCTTGCCTGGAATGTTGGCTGGCAAACGGTAAGATTCATCGGAAAGATTCCAAATTGCGCGCGTTCTGCGCAAGTTAGAATTTTTTATAGGAAAAATATTATTTTTTTTGTTTTCTCTTTTCAGGATTTATGCGGAAGATTATGATTTGTGCGATTTATCGGAAAGATTTTAAATTGCGCGCGTTCTGCGTAAATTAGAATTTTTCCGTATAGAAAAAAAACAAATTTTTCCTGTTCTTTGTTTTTTTATGATTTCCTAAAGCCTAAAGAAAAGTAGCGTGCGGGCAAAACGCTACAAAACATATGAACATGTTGAAACTACTCTATATTTCATTGGTAAAAATTCCCGAGGAATTTCAGTTTTATTCTTACGCAGAGTCCCAACATAAGTTAAATGCTGATTTTCTAACTCATTAACTAGCTCTAGTGAGGAAAACCAATTATCCGTAGTAATATTCCTATTTGATCCAAAAATTGGTTTGCATAACCTCAGGATAGATTGCATATGTTTACCAAGCTTTTTGTGTTCGGTCGAAGGTCCCACGCCATCTGAATCCTTTCCATGGTATATGTAGGCATTATAGAGGTAGTGAGTTGTAGCATCACAAAGGCACAATAACTTTAATCTATATTTGGCCGAATTGTTAGGTATGTATTCTAAATTTACATCGTCCTCGAAAAGAAACTAACATCTCGTCGATACAGGCAGGTTTTCCCAATATTATAATATTTTTGACAATTGCTAATAAATATTTCAAATATTTCTGATATATCCGCCAATCGATCACCAAACTCTCGTTCACTTCTCGTAAGCAGAGCAATATTACAGCGAATCGCTCTTTAGACATGACAGCCCGAAAAATATCTCTTCCAGTTCCATCTGTTGCAAATAACAAGCGTAGATCTTCACCGTAGAATTTGTAGTAAGATTCCGTCAAAAATCCGCTAGACTTATTTTTTTTCCGTCCATAAAATCCGTTAAAATAGTTTCATAAACTAGAATGTATTATACTACAATAAAATATATATTTTATTGTATTTTTATATTTAAATCAATAAATAGTCTACATTAAGCAAAAATCATCGTCACTTTCTGTGCTTTCGTGCTGTGATGTGGCCGGTAAGCTTGCAGGAGCTATATAGGTCGAAGGTTGACTATAACTTTGATTTGTTCCAACCATATTAATTAATTTAACTGGCAAATCGTAGGTATAAGGTATAACATGTTTTTCCACGTCGTTTTAGTCCTGATGGTATATTTAAGATAGCATTAACCATATCTGTTTTCATTTTATTCCTTAGTTTGGATTTCACTCCGTTCATAACACTGAAAACCCTTTCCACCTCAGCGTTGGAATAGGGTAATAGCAAAACTGAGAAAGCAAAATCGCTCAATTCTTTAAAGGGATTATTGCCGGTTGCATCTTCATACTCCTTCACCTCTGACCAAAATTCCACAGTATCTCTTATTTTCGTCCATTTTGTGAATTGCTTTCCATTGAGTTTCTATTAAAGATATGTCACTATTTGAATATTGTAAATGCACCAATAAAGGACTTAAAGATTCTTTGTGTACGTTCAACACATTTTTACATGAGAGTCAGTTTGTTTTCTGCAACACTTCAATGTTGTCAGGTAGTCTGGAACAAATATAGCAATATATAGGTAATTGCTCGGTAATAGTTATTATTAGGAAGTGGTAGCCAATAACTTACCTAGAACGTAATTGTTGAATTAAATTTATAATAAAACTAATGCTGGCGCAGATCATGTTCGCCTTGTTCACTTCTGTTTTTTTCTTCTCTCATTTCGTGTATTTTCGATTCGAATCCGAAACCAAGGTATGGCTTTGGGTCCAAATAATTTTCCACACTTATAGTTAATGGATCCATGCTCCGACGCGCCATGACTACTTTAGAGACCAATCCAATGAGCGTTGATAGATCTATGAACAATTTACAGGGATCTGCATTTTTTGCCTCAAAGGCTTTGTTCACTCGCTGCAATTCTTCTAATATTGGGCATAAAAATGAATATAAAGCCAAATTGCTGTCATCTTTGTACATGTTAAATAATAAATCAGCAGTATAATTTTGCCTGGATATTTCGAAATGTTTTTTTAGCTCAATCCACAGTTTTAATATCCTGTCTACTGCCGAATGTATCGATAGCCATCGAGTTTGGCAAGCTCGAATAATTTTTAAGAGTTCGTGGCCCTCATTAATAGTGCTGTACTGTTCTTTATACGCAGCCTGCCGAGTCGATGACTTGGCGAACCAATTATATGTTTCGGATATCATAAAATCAAGATTTCTCGGCAAAGTACCTTCTGAAGGCGCGGGATATGGCAAGCTGAATTGAGTGACACACGCATCGAACGAGAACTAGTCGCGGAATATCCTTTCTCAGTTTTGCATACACACCGTTATTTATTCCAGTCATGACACTGGCATTGTCAGTTCCTATACCAATAATATTTTTGCAGTCCAAACCAAACTCATTTAGAGTGTCTTTAACTGTGCAAATTATGCCGTCTGCTGTGCAATCAGTTAGTGGTGTGTTATGGTAGTATAGTTAGAGTGAATGGTCAGGACGTGAAGTCCAAACTGTCAGCATGAGCTGACAGATCACTCGATGACAGCTATTGCACAGGGCGGCACGCTAGCACCTCGGCTAAGGGTGGCGGAGAGTGTGGGGGGGTCCACGAAATACCTGCCGCTAGTCATCACCCATAAACAAAAAAAATTTCGTGCCTTCATACAAAAAAAGAGCCGGCACACACGGTCCTGAAGGGAACCTTACGTCACTTACCTATATACTGGTGGAAGGCGTAGGTGTTATACCTCCCTTTGCCTTGCCCCATCCTCCCTTTGACTTGGGGGGCACTATTTCCAAGTCCCTTGGCTGACCTGTGGAAGAGAAAGAGAGACTAGGCGAACCTAGACGACCTTTACCTCACGTGGGAGGGCTCCAGGATGTGAAGGGGAAATAAACGATTTAATTCATGATTACGTTATAATAATTTACTGTCTTCAATGTCTCTTACAGTACACAGTTCTGCACTGAAAATCTCCCTGCACGTACTCTATTCTACGCCAGCTATCCACAGTAACTACATGAATAAAAGATCTAGTATTAATACTAATAATAATCGTAACATGAATGATGAGTATACCTATCTAGGCATATGCAAGTTCATCTGATTAGAACTACCAAAAAAATTCATTCAAAGATCTAATAATAATGTTGATGATAATCGTAATACGAGATGGATATATATCTAGGCATATGCAAGTTCATCTGATTAGAACTACAAAAAAAAATTCATTCAATGATCTAATAATAATGTTGATGATAATCGTAATACGAGATGGATATATATCTAGGCATATGCAAGTTCATCTGATTAGAACTACAAAAAAAAATTCATTCAATGGCCATACGATCGTATCCCCCATTGCCTGCCTGGTTTCAGGTAATGTTTAATTCTTTGGTCAGATGACGAAATTCGCGCATTAGAAAATGTGAGGCGAAATAGCAAAAAAAAACGGATTGCAAAAACTAAAATAGAATACATATGCATAGAAAAAGTCCAGGTTCATCCCATGCGTGCATGGGATGCCTATCTGGCTATACTTATGCTAGAAAAACTATAGAGCTATAGGGTGCCGTGAATAACTGATTTGAGTTGAATTGCATTAAATAACAATATTTAACATTCGCATAGCACTATGGTCACAAATTAAGCTTATTCCATTTCACTAGTGCCGGTTTCCTTTCCTTTCCCTTTTTTTTCCTTTTTGTTATCTCTGTTAATAGTCGCAGTCTAAGGCGAGTCTAATATGGTTAGTAGACTGGATACGTACGCCATCCCTAGATTATATAACAAAGAGGATAGGTTATAGGAAAAAAAAATCTAAGGTTCGATTTACTACAACGTTGTGCTTGGTGTAGCCTTGAAAAGTATTAATAAATTTTTTGTTTCGACTTTAACCGTAAGGACAACTTTATGAAGAGAAAACGGACTATCAGACTAAGCACTGGAACTACATTTTCCGCAAATGTGATTCCTTAAATGAACAAATACATTTAATCTAATGATTAAGGTACTCCTACAGTACTGTCGCAACACCCTTTAGCTCACTAGATTAGAGTTGTCAAAAAAATGTTTTTTCGAATTTTGAATCTAAAAAAAATATTTTAATTTCTCACCACGCAATGCGCGCTGTTTGTAATCATCTAAGTAACTTAACTCTAGAAATTATGATCTACAAAAACCTACAGTTAAATGTAATGCTCTTAAGTTTAAATATATGAAACTGTAATAACTACTGACCCTAGGCTAACAATGCCGCGTGAACTGTAGTCAGGAAGGAATGACAGCACACATATACGTTTTCGTACACACGCCT
This sequence comes from Dioctria linearis, assembly GCA_963930735.1. Taxonomy (NCBI): domain Eukaryota; kingdom Metazoa; phylum Arthropoda; class Insecta; order Diptera; family Asilidae; genus Dioctria; species Dioctria linearis. Next base: position 255,991,070 of record OZ005740.1, on the reverse strand, counting down.
GAATTTCTGCTCCATCACCACCACGTATTGTGGCCGGTTTTGGGAATACACTGTCCCTTCGTCCGGGAGAAATTTATTATTATGTACTGTAACCTCCTCTGCCGGTGGTGCCACTTTGTGTGCAGACTTTCCTCGTCTCATCACACCATCCTCAATTCTTCATGGTTCTGGACTATAAGTCATAAAATTTCTGAACCAACCTATTTCCCTTGTCCTTCAATTCGGGCTGCGTTGTTTTGTCCCCTTTTTTGTTTTTTGTTTTTTTTTTCTTTTTCTTCTTTCTTTTCTTGCCAATTCTCTCAATAGACAGATGGATTAGGCTCTCACCTCCGAAATGGACGCGCTTTTCTAGAATTGTACAAGCTCGTGCTATTTGACCAATTTCAGAGTTTTGATAATGGAAATGTTACCTGTACAAGCTCGTGCACGAGCACGCTGAAAGTTCTTCGTCAGGGTGAAGATGGAAGGGCTCCTCTGAGCGCTGATGATTCCAGAATTCGTTTGCCAAATTCCACAATTGAAATCACCACCAAGATGGTCGTCACGTCACCCCGTGGTACGAACAAAATTTGTTGCGGACTATCCACTACGATGAGTGCGCGGGCGCGTAAGCTCAAATAAAAATTGAATATTGTGATTTCTTACGTTAAATCCCGGACGTAGATTTTTCTTGCAAACGAACGAACTAACACCCTTTTTCTTTCTCGTGAAGACTGTTGCTTCTCTATTCCTTGATCACGAATGAACATTCTCGACAAAAATGTGACAGGAAGCAAGCTCTTTTTATTCCCTTGTCAAAAACTGAAAAGTAAAAGGAAACGCTCTTCCTGTCGATTTGGGTGCGTTCGGTTGTCGGTTTCCTCTCAGGCCAGCGTACATGCTGCAGCACTCTTAATGTAGCATATTGCGATATGCCATACGCTACGACCATAACAGGGCAGAGTGGTCTGCACCACCCGTGGTTCAGACGACTCTGAAAAATGGTCGACTGAGCTAGCCGGTCTTAAACGTAGGCCTCATCACTGCGGGCGCTCAATGAGTGTCACGACTCACGACCCAATGCTTTCCTCATCACTCGCACTCTACTTCCGATGACGCGTCGAGGACACATCCCTGAAGTCTCGTCAGTCTTCGATCCTTCGACATCCTTCTCCGTGTGGGAAGTCAAAGGTACATCGACAAGCTGGTAACCTAAAGAATCCAGCCGGTCGATGCCTCTCTGCCCTCCTTCACCGAGATGCTGAGGAAGCTTTGCGATCAGCAACCTAAAGAACTGCTCACCAGGCTTTCCCGGCGCAATATCTCACCCTGATCTCAGACTGGCGATTGTTCAAGGGTGTGTCTCCAAGGCGTCGTCGAAGTAGTGACATGTTGACAGCCGAATATGGGAATGGATTCCAACAGGTATATCACCCACCATTGACGGGGCAATAGGAGGGCTTCGCGATATCCTATAGTTTACCAGTGAAGCTGGCTGGATGCCTTTTTAGGGCTACCAGGAATAACGACAATAGGTATAGGCGACGTTTTCATAATGATGATCACTGCTTGATGTCTTTGGCGCGATAGACACCCAACAGTTTTCCTCGCAGATCCTCAAGCTCGTATAGTGAGCTTCCTTTCTTGGCCCTGACACGACATTTCACAAATTTCCGTCCCAGTTTAGCACTAGTCTGCTGTTGGAAATTGCTTTGAGCAAAATTTCGTCTAAATACCTCCTGACCCACTTTGAAATCGACCGGTTTCGCCCTGAGATTGTAGGCTCTTGAACCCTGCTCGAATGCGTGTTGTAAGTTTTCCTGCACTTTCGCACGGATCAATCTCATTTTATCATCAGCATCTACTCTCAATGGCTCACTAAGAGTTCCAAGGCTCCTCAAGATGGAATAGGAGCTGCCATGTTCAATCATTTGTTGACCGAAGAGTGTTCGATAAGGAGAGAAATCAGTAGCTTGATGGAAAGAGCTCCTGAGGGAACTAGCTACTTGGCTTAGTTTCTCATCCCATCTGGTGTGTTCCTTCTTGATATATGCTCTAATCCCCGACAATAGAGACCTATTTACTCGCTCTGAGGCGTTTGCTTGTGGCGAGTAGACTGCCGTTCGCAAGTGCTTCACCCCATACTTATCCAGTAATCTGGTGAACTGAGTCGAGCAAAACTGGACTCCATTGTCAGAGACGATCACTTCAGGAACTCCGAACACGTGGAACACTTCGGTCTCAATGAACTGGCACACATTGAGTGTAGACGCTTTTCTCATAGGTTTGAAAACAGGAAATTTTGAGAAGTGGTCAAGAACTATTAAGATGCAGACGTTTCCTTTTACTGACCGAGGATAGGGACCTAGAAAATCAATGTACAGATTTTGCCATGGTCTTTCTATCACAGACTGGACTCTCATAGGTGGTCGTAAAATAGTATTAGGAGCTTTCGTCTCCTTACACACGTCACAGGCGCATACGTAGTTTCTGACATCAACTGTCATTCGTGGCCAGTACAGATGTCTTCGCAGACGTTCCAGAGTTTTCCCTATACCTCCGTGTGAAGCCAGTGGCGGATCATGAGCCCTTGAAATGACGTCGTTGACAAGCCCTCGTGGAATCCAAAGCTTCCAAGCTTCTTCCTCCTGAATAGGATCGCCTGTTCTCGGAACAGTCCGGATATAAACGAAGTCATCCCTGACGCAAAGATCTGGTAGTTTGCCAGAAGTCGTTTTAACTTTATGCCTCAGTTCCTCATATTCCAACGAGTTGAAATATGGCGAACTAAGGTCAACTTCCGGGCCAGGATCTTCGTTTGTGCTCAAGCTGTTACAATGAATGCGTGACAGCGCATCAGGGACGACGTTCAGGCTTCCTTTCCTGTGCTCAATAGTGAAGTCGAAGCCTTGAAGCTTCAAACTCCACCGTGCAAGTCTACCGCTGAGGTCCTTTTGAGACATCAGCCATTTCAAGCTCGCATGATCCGTCACTATCTTAAACGGCATAAGTTCTATGAAGGGCCGGAACTTCTGCACGCTCAAGAGTGCAGCTAAACATTCTTGCTCTGTGACTGTGTAATTTCTTTGTGCTGAGTTCAACTTTTTCGAGACGTAGGCTATTGGCTTCTCGTGCCCATCGTCATCTAGTTGAAGCAGCACTCCTCCAATACCTTGTTGGCTCGCATCGCACTGGATCACGAACGGTTTGGTGAAGTCTGGACTCACTAGCAACGGAGCAGAAGTAAGTTTTTGTTTTAAAATATCAAGAGACGTTTGGGCTTCAGGTGTCCAGTTGTACTGACTCGGATTTTTCAAAGTGTCTGTGATGGAGGCAGTTAAATCAGCATAGTTCGGGATGAACCGTCTATACCATCCCGCCATACCTAGTAGGCGTCGGGCTTGCCGAACAGTTTTAGGTGACGGATAGTCAACTATAGCTGAAATTTTGTCAGGGTCAGTTCTCATACCTCCCTTTCCTACAATGAATCCCAAGTATTTAGTCTCCTTGATACAAATCTTACTCTTCTCGACGTTGATAGTGAGGCCAGCTTTCCTCAAACAATCCGCTACACGGGCTAGCAGCGTGAGATGAGTGTCGAGGTCTTGTGACAGAATTAATAGATCGTCTAGATAGACGAGAACGTTCTCACGAAGATCGAAAGGAATGACTTTATCCATAAGGCGGCACATAGTCTGTGGAGCGTTGCATAGGCCGAATGGCATCACTGTGTACTGATAGAGAGGATGACCAGGTACTGTGAAAGCGGTCTTCTCTCTGGAATCAGCGTCCAGTGGGATCTGCCAGAATGCGTCTTTCAGGTCCAGGCTCGTTATGTAGTTTGCCGGAGGAAGTCGACTCAGGAGTGCGTCTATCTGCGGTAGCGGATAGGCGTCCATCTTCGTAACCGAGTTGACCTTCCTGGCGTCAAAACAAAGCCGGACCTTTCCAGGCTTCCTTACCAGAACGACTGGAGAGCTCCAAGGACTCTGGCTCTCCTCTATCACACCCAGTGATAGCATTCGCTCTAATTCAGCATCCATTAAACTTTGTACTGCCGGCGAAATCGGATAAAAGCGCTGTTTTATCGGGGCGGCGTCATTCGTTTCAATCTTGTGAGTGACCAATGATGTTTTCCCAAGACCTAAAGAGGCGAAAGAGGGGAAAAGCTGTTTTGTGGCTTCTAAGCGTTGCTGATCGAAACTAGAAAGGACGTGGCAGTCGGTGTCAGAGGTAGCTATCCCACTTGGATTCACTTCTGCAACTATACCCAGGACATCTGGAGCCAACCCAAATAGACGCCAGAAGTCTATTCCCAGATATAGTGCCTGTGTGAGCCCAGGAACCACGTAAAAACGCACGTTATGGGTCTTACCACGGAAAGTGACGTCCAAGTTCGCATGACCATGAACAGTCGTCATGGCACCATTCGCTACTTGGACCTGTGTCCGATACCTCTTCCATTCGACCTCTGCTTCCGCAAGCTTCTCTAGAGCTCCCCGGCCTAGAATACTGACAGTGGCACCACTATCAAGTAATCCATTCTCAGTCCGCCCGAGCAGCTTTACTTCGGCGTACGGTCGAATGTCATCTGGCATCGACACGGAAATCTGTGCCAGGTTTTTTCTTTCTTTCTTCATTCGTCGACAGTATTCCCGCCAACGAACAGTTGATCGTTTCTTTTTCGGTCGCATATCCCGGTCAGGAAACATTATTTCAGCTAACTCCGCCACTGAGGAGAAGATTCGGCCTCTTGCTGCGTTATATCTCCGCAGATGCGTATGATACGGCGTCAGCGGATATAAAACTGGCTCACGCCCACTCTTCATATCAGAGCTGGGTGGCCGTTTCAACACAGAAATGACAGGAGGCCAAACCTCCTCCTCAGTAACCTTGTCAGCTACATGTGCTATAGGTCTCAACGGGACATCGAAGATTAAAGACTCTTCTAGGGAAGTGTCTAGCAATGTCATGGGCTCCCCAGAAGTGGAAATGGGAGCTTGAAGGTCTGCGGAGAAATCTATTAAGTTCTCCGCCTCTATCGGTGCAATATTCGTACTATCAGATGTTGTACTGATATCACCAGAATCACTGAGTGATATCAGCGGGCATATCAGGGAGTTATCGCTAGTGTCTGCTAATGGAGCGGACCTTCCCCCTTGTTCAAGGCTTGAACTGGGGGGTTCGTTACAGTTGCTGCTTGCGACGTTGACGCTGGTCGGAAAAAGGTGGTGGTATTCCCGACCCGTCTCTCGTTTTTCTGTCTGCAATAGCGGCAATCAGGCTTGAAGACGTTCTTGCGTCCGCATCCATAGCAGAACACAACTTGTCTCTCTTGTCTACAATCTTGATAAAAATGACCGGACTGATCACAGTTCCAGCATACTATAGGGTGTTTGGTCGAAATACTAGATATATCCCCTAGGCTGTTGTCATTGCCTGTCGCTAATGCCAGTTCAGGATCTAGAGTTGGAAAATTGTCAACTTCGTGCACTCGTTGGTTCCGGTGAAAGTTCCACCTACCAGCTGTTGGGATACGCGTCTGCGTAGCTTGAATACGCGTAACAAGCGATCTCAACTGTCCTATCGTATCAGTAGGATGTAGACATATTTTTTCTTGAATCTCCGGCATGGAATTTTGTAGCTGATCGCGCAGTAACCCCAAATGGTGGTGATACATTGCGAACAGTTCACCAGGCTTTTCTTTCGAGACATAAGCTGGAGTCTAGTTTTTAAATCATCTTTAGGTGTCCCCCATTCCGTGTACAATCCCATCTTGATGACGTCCCAAGTTGGGAACGGGTTTTGACGTAAGACTGACCAATACCAGTCCTTTGCTGGTCCTGTCAATAGCGTATGCATATTTCTGACGAGTAATCCAAAATCCCCCTCAAGAGCGGAGTGCGTGAGCGCTTCGACTCTGAAGATAAACTCATCGACGGAGAGGTCCGAGTTATTCCCGTTATAGGTCAAGTTCCATCTCCTGATCGGACTGCCTGATCGTCGGTATCCTACATTTGTAGGAATACGCATAGGTTGTGGAGGGGGTTGTGGTGGTTGAGGAGGCATGAAGTTTTGTCTGGGCTGGTTCATAGGTTGGCCAAAAGGTTGACCAAAAGGTGGTGATGGTCTCCTAAATGATTGTCTTCCCCTGTTAGGGAAATCATTTGACGGCCTCTGGTTACTTCTTGAGGAAGGAGGTCTTGCAAAATCTACTGGCGGCATTATTGCTGCCACTTGCTGCCTGATACTGTCGCCTAATTCAGACCGCAAAACATTTAAACCAAGCTGGAGACCTCGGTTTATTAGGTCTTCCATTCTGGAGCTCAGGTCTGCCATCAGCGCATCCGTAGCAGCTAAGGTGTTGTGTTCTCGAGCTGTGCGCGCTGGACCCTCACATCGGGGACTTGGATTTGTAAAAGTCTTTGAATGCAAGTCAGGCATTCCTGGGGACAATGATCGTCGGTTAGAGAGTGGCAAGTCCAATTTCGGTAAGTCAAAGGTTGGTACCGAGTCACGCCTTGTGGACTTCACGGGCTTCGCCTTTTTCGGTTTCTTTGGGATAGCCCCTTGGTACTCTGTATAGTCTTGTTCTGTGAGGCTATGTCGGCAGTTTGGGCAATTAAAGTGGTCCCCTATCCAATGTTGTAAGCATGCTTGGTGGAAGATGTGTCCGCATACAGTTAGGACAGGCTTCCGCTCAACTGACCAGCTCCCATCTCTACAGATGGAGCACGGTTCTGGCAGCGTTGTTGCCCCCGTTGTCGTCGGAGGTGGTGTTCTCATTGTAGCCATTGTATAATCTTTCAGTCGTTAGTCAAGGCGGCTACAGTTTCAAAAACTTTCTCAAGTAGTTCAAAGGAAATGCAGAGGAAGAAAAAAAATTTGAAGGTCCGAAGAAGATATCCAAATCTTCAATGAGCAAGCTAACCGAAATGACGACTTGCAAAAAAATCAAATGTTCGGACAAGTTAGCAACCTTTCCAATACAAATCAGGATGACAGACAGATCAATTTGAAGTCTCCAAATTTTCCAAGAGTTCAAGCAAAAAGTTCAAAAATCAGCAAAATCTGGAGAAAATCCCAGCCGTAACTACTAAAGTTCTAAGTATATCTAAAAAGACAACGAAATGTCAACCTTGGTAGTACTTTACTCTCAGAATTCAATATTTGTACTACCACTGTCATACAGTCAAAAGGTGTAGATGCTAATCTGTATCTGAGAAACTACCAGAAATTTCAGCTCAGACGTTAAGGAAAATCAACAAGGAAAAAAAATTCATAACATTTCTCCCTCACCCCCCAGGAGCTAACTCTCCCGTAAGGCAGCAGGTCGTTCTCCCTCTTCCAAAGCTAGAAACGAAATACAGGCAAGTGACGTGAGTGTGTGCATGAAAAATATGTGGAGTTCCCACAGAAATCGGGGAAGAGTCAGGTTGGGGAAGCTAGAGACTGATAATGATACTAGAGATTCTTCAGCCAGGCAGTTAGCAGTACGCCAACTCCTGATTGCTGAAGGTCTCCAGCATCACTTACATCCTCCAACAACTCCTTCCTTCCTATTCACCTGATCTTCATGTCCAGCTAACCTTCCAACCGGGCAGAGTTATGAATCTGGTCGACTAATTGGCTGAAAGCCAAAAAGTCGTCTCACAGATTCACAACTCTGTCCAGCCAGTCGGCCAACAGAGTCATGTCTCCGTGAGAGCTCACACAAAAAAAATTTTGTGAGGCCACCTACCATTTCCATGGCAGAAGGCCAGCGGGAAAGATCATTCCAAAAAACTTTCAAAAAATTCAGAAAAAGACAAATGTTCAGACTCGAGGCTTGACCAAAGTCCAACCTAGAGTCGAACTTCAATTCAAAAACTTCCAAACACATTTCTTTACTTTAATCATTACAACAAAATCAATATATCAAAAGCTTTACTTTAATTTACTTTAACCAATTTTCAAAAATCAAACTCAAACTCTTAAAACGTTACGTTACTTTACAGAAAAAAATTTTTACAACAAAACCAATTAGACTCAAGTCCACATATAACTTCCACTGGATGTGAGACTTGAGGTCAATCAACTAGCAGACACCAGATGATCGTCTCTCTCTAAGTCTCAGTCCCCAGTAAAATTTATATTTAGACCACTGAAGTCTAACTGAGGTGGCCCCACGTTGGGCGCCATTTTTGTTATGGTAGTATAGTTAGAGTGAATGGTCAGGACGTGAAGTCCAAACTGTCAGCATGAGCTGACAGATCACTCGATGACAGCTATTGCACAGGGCGGCACGCTAGCACCTCGGCTAAGGGTGGCGGAGAGTGTGGGGGGGTCCACGAAATACCTGCCGCTAGTCATCACCCATAAACAAAAAAATTTTCGTGCCTTCATACAAAAAAAGAGCCGGCACACACTCGGTCCTGAAGGGACCCTTACGTCACTTACCTATATACTGGTGGAAGGCGTAGGTGTTATACCTCCCTTTGCCTTGCCCCATCCTCCCTTTGACTTGGGGGGCACTATTTCCAAGTCCCTTGGCTGACCTGTGGAAGAGAAAGAGAGACTAGGCGAACCTAGACGACCTTTACCTCACGTGGGAGGGCTCCAGGATGTGAAGGGGAAATAAACGATTTAATTCATGATTACGTTATAATAATTTACTGTCTTCAATGTCTCTTACAGTACACAGTTCTGCACTGAAAATCTCCCTGCACGTACTCTATTCTACGCCAGCTATCCACAGTAACTACATGAATAAAAGATCTAGTATTAATACTAATAATAATCGTAACATGAATGATGTGTATACCTATCTAGGCATATGCAAGTTCATCTGATTAGAACTACCAAAAAAATTCATTCAAAGATCTAATAATAATGTTGATGATAATCGTAATACGAGATGGATATATATCTAGGCATATGCAAGTTCATCTGATTAGAACTACAAAAAAAAAATTCATTCAATGATCTAATAATAATGTTGATGATAATCGTAATACGAGATGGATATATATCTAGGCATATGCAAGTTCATCTGATTAGAACTACAAAAAAAAAATTCATTCAATGGCCATACGATCGTATCCCCCATTGCCTGCCTGGTTTCAGGTAATGTTTAATTCTTTGGTCAGATGACGAAATTCGCGCATTAGAAAATGTGAGGCGAAATAGCAAAAAAAAAACGGATTGCAAAAACTAAAATAGAATACATATGCATAGAAAAAGTCCAGGTTCATCCCATGCGTGCATGGGATGCCTATCTGGCTATACTTATGCTAGAAAAACTATAGAGCTATAGGGTGCCGTGAATAACTGATTTGAGTTGAATTGCATTAAATAACAATATTTAACATTCGCATAGCACTATGGTCACAAATTAAGCTTATTCCATTTCACTAGTGCCGGTTTCCTTTCCTTTCCTTTTTTTTCTTTTTGTTATCTCTGTTAATAGTCGCAGTCTAAGGCGAGTCTAATATGGTTAGTAGACTGGATACGTACGCCATCCCTAGATTATATAACAAAGAGGATAGGTTATAGGAAAAAAAATCTAAGGTTCGATTTACTACAACGTTGTGCTTGGTGTAGCCTTGAAAAGTATTAATAAATTTTTTGTTTCGACTTTAACCGTAAGGACAACTTTATGAAGAGAAAACGGACTATCAGACTAAGCACTGGAACTACATTTTCCGCAAATGTGATTCCTTAAATGAACAAATACATTTAATCTAATGATTAAGGTACTCCTACAGTACTGTCGCAACACCCTTTAGCTCACTAGATTAGAGTTGTCAAAAAAATGTTTTTCGAATTTTGAATCTAAAAAAAATATCTTAATTTCTCACCACGCAATGCGCGCTGTTTGTAATCATCTAAGTAACTTAACTCTAGAAATTATGATCTACAAAAACCTACAGTTAAATGTAATGCTCTTAAGTTTAAATATATGAAACTGTAATAACTACTGACCCTAGGCTAACAATGCCGCGTGAACTGTAGTCAGGAAGGAATGACAGCACACATATACGTTTTCGTACACACGCCTGAATTTCGGCTCCATCACCACCACGTATTGTGGCCGGTTTTGGGAATACACTGTCCCTTCGTCCGGGAGAAATTTATTATTATGTACTGTAACCTCCTCTGCCGGTGGTGCCACTTTGTGTGCAGACTTTCCTCGTCTCATCACACCATCCTCAATTCTTCACGGTTCTGGACTATAAGTCATAAAATTTCTGTACCAACCTATTTCCCTTGTCCTTCAAATCGGGCTGCGTTGTTTTGTCCCCTTTTTTGTTTTTTGTTTTTTTTTTCTCTTTCTCCTTTCTTTTCTTGCCAATTCTCTCAATGGACAGATGGATTAGGGTCTCACCTCCGAAATGGACGCGCTTTTCTAGAATTGTACAAGCTCGTGCTATTTGACCGATTTCAGAGTTTTGATAATGGAAATGTTACCTGTACAAGCTCGTGCACGAGCACGCCGAAAGTTCTTCGTCAGGGTGAAGATGGAAGGGCTCCTCTGAGCGCTGATGATTCCAGAATTCGTTTGCCAAATTCCACAATTGAAATCACCACCAAGATGGTCGTCACGTCACCCCGTGGTACGAACAAAATTTGTTGCGGACTATCCACTACGATGAGTGCGCGGGCGCGTAAGCTCAAATAAAAATTGAATATTGTGATTTCTTACGTTAAATCCCGGACGTAGATTTTTCTTGCAAACGAACGAACTAACACCCTTTTTCTTTCTCGTGAAGACTGTTGCTTCTCTATTCCTTGATCACGAATGAACATTCTCGACAAAAATGTGACAGGAAGCAAGCTCTTTTTATTCCCTTGTCAAAAACTGAAAAGTAAAAGGAAACGCTCTTCCTGTCGATTTGGGTGCGTTCGGTTGTCGGTTTCCTCTCAGGCCGGCGTACATGCTGCAGCACTCTTAATGTAGCATATTGCGATATGCCATACGCTACGACCATAACAGGTGCCAATTTTAAAAATGACGTTTTTTTTTTTTAATTGTACTATAGTATATTATCACGATGCCAAGATATTTTATGATACTAATGTACGTAGACTCATCCAGAAGCAGACAGAATTTCCCATTTCCAATATCAAGTTTTAAGTCCTGCTTGAAATGAGGACTGAGTATATATCTTATAATGTTGGAACATTTTGTACGATGTAGTTACATATCTTTAATCCCTTCAGAATCATCACCCACTTTTTTCATCAGTTGTCCCAAATGATCTACAGTTATAAGACTGGTTGCTGCCACTAACAGAACGGCAGGGCACCGTATGTATGTGGGATTGAGAATGGAAGGGACGTACATTTAAAATAAAATGAACTCGCGAACTCAGATTTACACGATTTTATTAAATTCAAGATAGCAAGTTAACATAGGTAGCCAATTCAATTTAATGGAACTAGACAAATTAGTAAAGTACATAAATTAGTGAAGCTAGACAAATTAGTGAAACTAGACAAATTAGTGAAACTAGGTAACTTTGTAGGATGCGCGCACACGATCCGATTTCTTTGACATCTCTCCAACCAGTGTCCCATTCTTCATGTCGTCAAGCTCGTCTTGCCTCAGGTCAATTTACTTGCGTGTGTTGGTGTGCCTGTAGACTTTTACACCGAACAGGGTGCTCATTATTATTTGTAGAGATTATTAAGAGTTATGAAAATTCTGAATCCCACATTCGGCCGTCCTGAGTAGGTTACCGCCTCGGTAATTGTTAGTGCGTCTATTAATCTTCCTTTTTTGTGATTATTCTTCATTTTCAGATAGTACTGGGCTGACTACACCGTACGATAGAGAGTAGTATTCGCAATTTTATTTTATCTTTCTCATCTTAGTTTAAGTAGATCTCACATCTCACAATGGTTCTTCATATTTAGATTTGTAGGTAATTGGTAATATCTTATTGTCTGCCTGGGTGTGTAGCGTCTTATATGATATCTTAATGTTCAAAAATCTTCGCTATATACTGGAAGCGTCTTAGTGGGAGATAGCGTCTTAATATTAGTATAACGTCTTAGCTTATTTTTTCTCTATTATCATAGTTTTGCAATAACTTCAGTGTCGGCATCATCTTTATATTGGCCTAACGTCTAAATATTGGGGTAACTTCTAAATATTGGGGTAACATCTTCGTTGGGGTACATCGTCTTGACAACGTCACAGGGTACAATGGGCCATGATCGTCTTGGTTTCATCGTGCAGAGTACTCTATGTCTTCTGGATACTTATTTGTTTATGTTTAATGATTCACATTAATTCTTGTTTGTTTTATTCAATTTAGTCTTCTATCACATCATTAGGATTAGCGAGATCACTTTCGGGTGCACTGTCAGGTTTTTTTTTTTTCATTGATTAGCTGGTACGCTGTCGATGTCTTCGACGTCAGTTTCGTCGTTCTCTTCGTCATCGCTTTCGAAGTAAGCGAAAGGTTGCATGTTGTCAACGCTAGTGGAAGTTGTTTTGGGTCCTTCACAAGTTCCAATTTTAGAAACATCATAACGTTCGTGCCCTTTCACCTTGGAGACTTTATATGGGCCTAAAAACTTAGGACTGATCTTTAATCCTGCACCAAACTGCGTTCGTCTTATGGCCACAATGTCACCAGCATTGTATTACGTGGCTTCACATCTCTTTTTATTAAAATTCTTGCGATTCTCCTCTTGGATAACTTCAATCTGCCTAGCGGCGTCTTCTCTTAACGCGTCTCGTTCTTGATTAAAAGTCTACATTATTCTTCGGTTATCATTTCCTTTAATCTCGAATCTTCCGGGATTCACATCTTCGTTCCAAAAAGAAGTTCGAATGGCGTGGCGCGTGTGCTCCTGGAAATGGTGCTATTTATAAATCTTTGAACTTTATCTACAACCTTATACCATTCAGCTGGTTTGTCGAGAGCTAATTTCGTCAGTACTGTAATGACTATTCTGTGAATACGCTCTATTTGCCCATTACCTCTGCGAACTCCTGTAGTAATTTGCACACATTCGATATTCTCGGTTCTACAATAGTCTTGGAAGTTGGCTGATGTAAAAGCAGGCCCTTTATCGGTAACTATCCTCTCCGGGTTTCCAAAGTTCGTTTGTTGCTGCCTTAGTTTTTTCAAGACCTCTGATGTAGATAGAGTCTGCGTAGGATATAACCAAACAAATTTGGTGAAAGCGTCAACGACCACAAAAATGTATTTGTACCCTTTTGGTGTTGCAGTCAGCTGGTCTAGGTGGTCAATATGGTACATTTGCAATGGTAGTGCTTCTTTTGGAATTGAGTGAAAGAATCCTTCTTTTCTACCTTCTTTAGTCGCTAATAAATATGCACTTAACACAATTCTTGATACATCTTTTAATTTTCTCTTTGCGTTTCGGTATGAAGTAATCTCGATTCACCAATTCTTCCGTTTTTTGTAACTCCAAAATGTCCTTGGTCATGAATACTTTTGATTACTTCGGCGTGCATGGCTTTGGGTACGTAGTGTAGTTTCATTCAGTCTTTATTCTTAAAGAGTACATTTCTCTCCAAGAAGTAATCGTTGAAGCTGGTAGGTTTTAATGTTTCCATAATTGCCCTGACTGTTTCATCTGTCCCTTGGCGATTTGTATTCTAGTCAGTACAGATTCGTTGATTAACATCACCGCGGGTGATCAGCTAAGGGCATCTACATGTCTCATGTTATTTGCAGGTCAGTGTGTAGGTAAATTCCTCTAATAATAACACCCATCTTGCAATTCTTGGTGATAAATCTTTCTTTGTTACCGTTCCCTTAAAAGCACTACAGTCAGTCACGATTTTAAATGGAATCCCGATCAAGTAAACACGGAACTTTTTGAGCGCTGTTACTATCGCCAGTACTTCTAACTCATAGCTGGTGTAGTTCTGTTCAGATTTTGTTGTCTTCTTGCTATAGAAATACACGGGATGCCATTGGCGATCTTCGGGATTTCTCTGCAGTAAAATTGCGCCATATCCTAGCTTGCTGGCGTCTGTGTGGAGTTCGGTATCGGCGTCAGCTCGGTAAATCATTAGAATAGGTTGGACACATAATTTAGCATTTAATTCGTCAAATACCCTCTTCTGATTAGAGCCAAATTGAAATGCACAGTCTTTATTAAGCAAGTCCGTTAACGGTCTGGCAATCTCTGAGTAGCTTGCAATAAATCGCCTGAAATAGCCTGTTAGCCCTAGGAATGACTGTACTTGTTTCAGATTTTTAGGTTCTGGAAACCTCCTTACGGCTAGTATCTTATCCTCTGATGGCTTTATGCTACCTTCTTCTACTACGTATCCTAAATACTGTATACTCCGCTGAAGTAATTGGCATTTTTCCCATTTAATCTCAAGGCCGTACTGAGCAGCGACGTTCAGAACTTCTTCCAAATTTTGCATAGCCTCCTCTTCAGATGTTGCCGGTACTACCAAATCATCGACATAGGTAAGTACCTTTCCTTGCTTGATTAGTTGATCAAAGACTTTGTTGACGAACCTTTGAAACACTGCCGCTGATGTGCAAAGGCCAAATGGCGCTCGTTTAAATTGAAAATGTCCAAATGGCGTCACGCAGCCAGTATATTTCCGATGTTCCCTCGCAATTGGCACATGAAAAAAGCTGTTCTTTAGGTCGAGAGTAGAAAATAATGTTGCCTTAGATAAGCGATCAATGTTGTCGTCAATTAATGGCAAGGGATACTGGTCTTTTATGACGACTTTATTTAACTGCCTATAATCTATGCAAATTCGTTTGGTCCCATCCTTTTTATTCACTAGTACTATAGGACTCGCAAAGTCAGAATGTCTTTCTTCGACTATATCATTCTGTAGCCAATCATCTATTTGTTCACGTACGATGTTATTTTCAGTTGAGGATAAACGTCTCGGATTTTGCCATATTGGTGCGTCTTCCCGCAGTATAATTTTATATATATATATATAATATTTATATTGTACGAACCTCTTATTAGGACGTCTTACAAAAAATAATTATCAATTAATAAATCAAAAATAAAGGTGCTAGGTAAGTGACAAGTCAGTCAGTTTTTGAAATTATATTCTTTATTTATCCCGTAACATTGGTTGACTCCAAAAAACTTATACCAGCTCGGAAAAACTTATATCTAACAATAATTCAGTTTTTTATTTTATTAAAATAGTTTACCGGGTTCAACTCACCATATACAGTTTAGAGCACTATATATCGTTTGAATTACCACACACAGGTTTACTGTATTGCAACCAGTTTAAAGCACTGGAACAACTGTAGCTAAGGTCTATTGTACTGTGTATAGTTCGAATCACCATATACAGTTTAAAGCACTGTATACTGTTCAAATTACTATACACAGTTTTACTGTACTGCAACGCTTATCAGCTTTTACACTTAAATGCGGTGTACAACTGTTCAGCTTATAAAGAATACTATAAACCTCAAAGCGGTCTATAGTTTCTACTATTCTTGGTAATTCCAATTGTATAGTTTACAGCACTATACAATTGGTGGCATTAAGTAGTTTAAAACACTACTTAGCAGATTGATAATTTAAAGCATTACCTGGTCTGCTCAGCAAGGACTGCCCTTCTTAGAGCGCCAATTCCAATTTATATAGGCAGTTCATTCGTTGCAAAGACTACTGAGGTAAAAGATTTTCTTACGTAACCTTGGAGATGTTTTTATTGATTTTACTATCTTATGGAAGCATACACCTCAGTTGCTGTTGCAATTAGCAACCGAAATTAGATTATATATAATAAAAAATATATAAATATATATAAAAAAAAAATACAAACAATATAGTTTGTAAAAATATAAACCAATATATAAATTTAAAAAGTATATAAGAATGCATATACATACCTCCAGTGGACCAATCTGTGCCACTTTTCGAATTTTTACTTACAAGTAAAAAGTATATACGCAGCAGCCAGGCTGTTGAACATTCCTAACATTTACCATAAAGCTGTGAGGTGTTCCAGGTCTTACTATATTTAAACATAGCAGCATGTATACATATACACCAGTCTAATTGAAATCTCATGTAAGATTTCGAAAAAAAGACGACCTTTTAAGGAACACCTTGGTAAATTTGAATGTAAACATTCAGCCACTCAAAGATTTAAATTTCTGTCCACGCAAGGACTAGAATATGCTGTAAACACCAGCAAACATAGCTAAAAATTAAAAATTAAAACAAAATCACTAGTTTGACCAAACCAAAAGAAAACAACTTTTAAAAAAAGGAATCACTTAGCTTTTCATCTGCAATATCCAGTGCAGGGTTTTGTTGCAGGACGTATATGTCCTCACGAATAACCACAATACAATTCACTTGTACTTTATACATGATAAAAACAATAAATATACCATTGAACGAAAACAAAACACATCACGAACAGAAATAAAATTTTCATTCAATGACAAATGTCAAAACCACAACATTTAAATTGTGGCGCCCCCGTCATCTCAAAATCGTAAAACTCCCACAGCGCCGTGGTGAACTTGCGCAAAGTTGGAAACAATAGCCAGCAACTAAGCGAAGCCACAGAACAATGGGCGGCAGCTGGCCCCAACCATATAAAAAGGGGGCGATTTCAGAGGAAAAATCACTTGTTGCTCGGTATTTCACCAGTAGAGTCAGCTAGCTGGACCATTGCCACTAGCATTTTTTTCTGCCCACTTGTCCTCAAATTTTTTGTAGGGTTATTCCCACAACCATCTTCACACACAGGTAATAAAATAGAAATTTTTTTGGGATATTACCAGAAATTTTCTATTTAGTAAAAAACAACACCACTGAAATATAGAATAAATTCAAGATTTTGGGATATTACCAAATTAAGAATAGACTTCTATAATTTCAGATATTTTTTTCGTCATAAAAAAGGGAAAATATTCTGGGATATTACCAGAGAATTTCTCATTTAAAATTTTTTTTACTGAGATTGGAGAGTTAATTCGCAGTTTTGGGATATTACCAAGCTAAGAATAAAATTCTGCAATCTAAGTTATTTTTGTCTCATCTTTTTTTGTAACTAACTATTCAACAAAGTTGATTTGGGAAATATCCAATTGACTAAGGTTAACGTACAAGGTTTCACAAAACATTTCATTTCGGGATATATCCAAGTGAAGTGTGGCAGGAAACTTAAGTCAATCGGGAAATCATTAGTATTGGGCGATTTCCATACTAATTAGAAATCCCGGTCAATATCTAGGCTAGGTCGGCGGCAAAATCCCTTGGGATATTTCCAGGGCTTTTTTTTGCTGATTTGGTTTCGGATTCAGGAAAGGGACAATATCTTGGTATTGAACCTTTTGGGAGATTTTCAAGGGTTCAATCCAGAAACCAGAATTAGGTCAAAAACAGGTACAGGGATTAGCTACAACATTCAGGGTTGAGTATACCACAGAAAATAAATAAGTATAAAACTTACTAACCTTTTTTTGTTTCAAGAGGATATTAATTAACTCCTTTTTTATATATTGAATTTTCTGAAAGAATTTGAATTGCTATTCTTTTTTTTGCGCTTTATTAATTTGTTCATTTCTCTCATTGCATATAATTAGCAATAAGTAGAAATTAAGAGTAAAGTTAATAATTAAGATTTTTTGAATTACTTTATTTTTGTTAATTTTATTGTTTTTTTATTTTCCTTGAATTTAATTATTTATTTGTTAAAATATTGTTAGGTTTAAGATCACGCAATAAACGTATTAAGAGCAGGTTAATCTTTCAATCAGCAATTTACCTAGTTTATTACTTCCATTTTTTATTTTACATTTAATTTTTTTATGTACAGCCATAGGAGCTGTAACATTGGTCCTTCAAAGCCGAATAAACCGGTAGCATAATACGTTTATTGAGTGTTCAAACTATAACATAACAATATAAAAATATATAGCAATTCAAATTTTTCTTTGTATCTGGTGAAGGAAAACTAAATAAAAATGGAAGCACTTATAAAGAGACAAAGGGCTTTCAAAAAAGTTTTAACTCATGCTGTCTCTAATTATGAAGAGAGAGTAGGTTCAGGGCAACAGTTAACTAAAGGTTATCTGAAGCAAAGAACCCGAAGCATTGAGGATTTGTGGGAACAATTTTTGACTAATCATCAAAAATTATTAGTAGAGTTTGAGGAAACAGCACTCAACGACTACGAAACTAGCCATGTTTTTGAGGAATGCGAAGGAGTATACTTCGGATTCTTAGGGGAGCTCCAAGAACAGCTATCAAAGCTTCAAGAGCTCCAAATGCCAAAGGTAACTAAACCAGAGGCAAGTGTAATCAATGACCACAAAACGGAAATAAAATTGCCTAGCATTGAAATTCCGAAATTTGATGGTGATTACACTAAGTGGAGATTTTTCCACGATATGTTTGAATCTTTGATTCACAAAGATTCTCAAATTCCCTTAGTACAAAAGTTGCACTATTTAAAGTCCAATCTATCTGGAGAACCAGAAAGGATATTGCGACAATACGATGTAACTAGTACTAATTATCAACCAGCTTGGGCAGAGTTGACACAAAGATACAATAATAAAAAATAAAGAGTTGTGTGAACACTAATCAAAGCCTTATTTAATCAAGCTATAGTAAAAGGTGAACATGAAAGTAGCCTGAAAAATTTACATGATAAAACAAAGGAATGTTTACATGAATTGGAATCCCTTGGAATAGGTACAATACGTACCTGGGTTCCAATAATTATTTTTATAATAACACAAAAACTACCTATGGAAACTCGAACTCTATGGGAACAATCAATTTCCAAGAGTACAGAGATTCCAGAGTTAAAGGAAATGTTTTGTTTCCTAGAATCTCGCTTCCGAACTTTGGAAGCTATTAACCCTAGTAAGGTGAGTTATGTTGCCATGAACAAACATGGACAAAATAAGTCATTAAACTATCACGTCAACGAACAATATGGTTGCGTGGTATGTAAGGGAGACCATCGCATACAAAACTGCGACGATTTCCGACGGCATAATATTGACACTCGTCGGAAGATCCTGTTGAAGCATAATATTTGTTTTAACTGTCTACAAAGACATAATGGATCTTGTACGATGAGTAAAAGGTGCCCGGTGTGCAAAGGAGAACATACAATCCACAAATGCACACAATTTAAACAAAAGGGTTTTAATGCAAAACGTGAACTTGTGATAAAGAACAAGCTTTGCACAAATTGCTTAAAGCCACACAACAAAGAAGCATGTCCAAATAAAAATGGATGTTTCAAGTGTGACAAGCGTCATCACACATGGCTTCATGAAGACAAAAACATGTCTTCAAACAAGCCAAGGGCTGTTGAGACCATACAATCAAGACAGTCAGAAAATTCTGTCCCATCAACTTCGGCAAATGCTTGTTCAAATAAACAGAAAGCCACACAAGCACTATTAGCTACGGCTATAGTACATGTTAGGGACAGAAGTGGGATAACAATTCCCATGCGGGCTTTGGTTGATCTAGGATCACAAAATTCCTTTATAACCGAAGCGGCTGTTCAATCCTTACAACTGAAAGGCGTGTCAACGTCACTTCAAATTACCGGATTGGGATCTACACAAGTGGCAAAGGCAAACAAAGAAGTGTCTGTCCATGTGAGATCAGCCACCTCAGTTGATTTTGAAATCCCATTGCGGGCTTATGTTATTAAGAAGATAACTAATATATTCCCACCAACACACATAAGGTCTTCTGATTGGACTCATATAAAAGGCTTGCCTTTAGCAGACCCAGAGTTCCTAAAAGCAGGGAAAATAGACCTGTTGTTAGGTGTGAATACCTATGCAAAAATTCTATGCAAGGGAATTAAAAGTGGACCTGAAGGGACCCCCATAGCACAGAATACAAAGCTAGGGTGGATTCTTTTCGGAGAAACAACAGCACCACGAAATCAAGTGGACAAAAATGAAATTTTTTCTGCATTTACCACAAGTAGTGCTGATGACTTAGCACAGCTAAATATGCAAGTGCGGAAATTTTGGGAATGGGAAGAGCTCAACCCAAAACGTAAACTCACTAAAGAAGAAGAGCAATGTGAGCAATTCTTCAGTGAGAATCATAAACGCCTGGATAATGGCAGTTATGAAGTGAAGCTGCCATTCAAACCAGGCAAGGTTCCCGAGCTTGGGGAATCAAAGATAATGGCGTTAAAAAGATTCGCTCAACTCGAGAAAAAATTCGAGCGAGCTGCCGACATACGAGCTGAATATCATAAATGTATTCAAGAATATTTAGACCGGGGGCATATGTGTAAGGTAAATAAAACCACACAAAATGCGAATACCCAGAGGTATTACTTACCCCATCATGCTGTTTTTAAGGACAGCACTACTACCAAATTAAGAGTAGTATTTGATGCGTCCGCAAAGTCATCAACGAACAAATGTTGACAGGTCCCACATTACAACCAAAGTTGTACTCAACATTGCTAAAATGGCGTGTTCATAGATACGCAGTGACTGCCGATATAGAGAAGATGTATCGAATGATTAAGATACATAAGGATAACCAAAAGTATCAGACAATACTTTGGCGAAGTAGTGAAGTTGAGCCAGTAGAAGAATACGAACTCAACACCGTAACATTCGGCACTACGGCAGCACCATACCAGGATTTCTATGTTGACGATCTGCTAACAGGTGGAAATACCATAGCAGAAGTCAAACAAACCCAAAAGGAGCTAATAAAGCTATTAAAGGGAGGAGGATTTAACCTCCGGAAATGGGCAGCTAATCATGATGAAATGCTTGATTGGTTACCTAAGGAAGAAATAGAGCTAGAGTTGCCATTAAAATTTGAAGATGACAACCAAGTCAAAGCTCTAGGAATCCAGTGGCATCCAGCCACCGACAATTTCATGTTTGCCTTCAAGGCTTCAGAATTTGAAGCAGAAGCCACAACAAAAAGAAAAATTTTGTCACAAGTAGCAAAGCTATTCGACCCTTTAGGTTGGATAGCTCCCTGTGTAGTTTTGGCAAAAATTATCATCCAGAAATTATGGAAGCATGGATGTACCTGGGACGAAATAGTCCCAGAAGAATTCAGCGAGGAATGGAAGAAGTTCAAGATACAGCTGCCTCACATATTAAAAATAAAAATTCCTCGCTGGATACATACCAAGCAAGACAGAGACAACTGTCAACTGCATGGATTTTGCGACGCATCAAATTCAGCGTACGCAGCTGTCGTCTACATGAGAATTCAAGACAATGACGGCAAAATAAAAACAACATTGCTCGTGTCAAAAACTCGAGTCGCTCCCGCAAAACCAATTACTCTGCCAAGACTTGAGTTAAGTGGAGCAGTATTGTTAACTAGACTACTAAGCCAAGTTCGAGCTGACATGCATATGAGTAAAGTCAGCAGTTTTTCATGGAGCGATTCAAAAATCGTATTGGCCTGGATATCAGGTCATCCAAATAGATGGAAAACATATGTGGCAAACAGAGTTACCGAGATACAAGAAGGTAACCTAAATAATACGTGGGGATATGTACCTACAAAGGATAATCCTGCTGACATGGCATCACGAGGTCTAATGCCAATGAGCATTCAAGACTGTGAGCCATGGTGGACAGGTCCTAGTTGGTTAAGGCAGCCAAGCCAAGTCTGGCCACAAGATAAGAGCCTTAGCAGAGAGACGTCTTACGAATTAAAGACAGTAAAAGCTCTTGCAATGCAAAAAAACGAAGGGCTCGAAACAATAATTGAGCGATTCTCGTCATACAAACGATTGTTGCTTGTCACTGCACAATGTCTCCGATTCGTCCATAATTGTAGACATAAAGAAGAAAGGAGCATTGGCAGATTGACACCAGCTGACATAGAAACAGCCAAAATAAGAGTAATCCAGCAAACACAACAGCAAGAATTTGAAAATGAATTCAAGCAGTTAAAAGCTGGAGAAAATTTAAATAAAAATAGCAAAATAATAGGGCTTTGCCCATTTTTAGACAAAGATTCAGTCTTGAGAGTAGGTGGCAGGTTGCAAAATTCAGACCTGCCAATCTCAACACGACACCCAGTAATATTACCCAAAGATCATCATTTAACTAATTTAGTGATTGATCACTACCACAAAGAAACTTTGCATGGTGGACCACAACTGGTCCTAAATACTATACGAAGTCAGTTTTGGATCATTAATGGAATACACGCCGTTAAAAAAAGGATTCATCTCTGTGTAATATGTGTTAGACATCGCGCTGCAACACAACAGCAGCTCATGGGCAGTCTACCCAGTCCTCGAGTGTCACAGGCATACCCATTTGAGAATACGGGGTTAGACTATGCTGGTCCTATTGATGTCAGAACCACAAAATATCGGGGATCCAAAACTTATAAAGGATACCTATGTTTATTTGTGTGTATGGCAACAAAAGCCATACACATCGAAGTAGTCTCCGACTTAACGTCTGAAGTCTTTCTCGCAGCATTCAAAAGATTTGTTGCAAGAAGAGGTTTATGTGCTAACATATATTCCGATAATGGAACAAATTTTATTGGGGCAAACAAAATTCTTCAGCAAGAATATAAAAAAGCAATCGCTGAAGTAAGTGAACTAGCAGCTCACAGTACTGCAGCCATGGGGATCAAATGGCATTTTATACCTCCTGCAGCTCCACATCAAGGTGGACTTTGGGAGGCAGGTGTAAAAAGTATGAAACACCATTTGCGTCGAATTTTAGGTTCAACAACCTTAACAATAGAAGAATTAAATACATTAGTTATTCAAATAGAAGCATGTCTCAATTCCAGACCGCTGCACGCTATTACTGCGGATCCAGAACAACTGGAAATTCTAACTCCAGGTCACTTTCTAATAGGAAGACCCCTACTAGCTGTACCAGAGCCCACCCAAGAAGAGTCAAATATGCACCTTATAAGGCGATGGAAGCTGATTCAGCAACTACGTCAACAATTCTGGAAAAGATGGTCAGCAGAATACTTGACCGAATTGCAGAAAAGACAAAAGTGGAATACACCACAAAATAATATTAATATTGGTCAAGTTGTCGTCATTAAAGATGAAAAACAACCACCAACAAAATGGGTGTTGGGGCTCATTGAAGAGCTACACCCTGGTAAGGACGGCAGAGTTAGAGTGGTGTCTGTAAAAACAGCAAACAATATTTTGCAAAGACCCATTCAAAAAATTTGCCCCTTACCAGTCAATTTGCAATAAAGGTGTAAAGGAAGTAAGTTGTGATGTCCGTAAATGTTTGTATACGTCAAGTTTGATGCATGTATGGGTCCTGGCCATATATTTCTATTTTTAAATATTAACCAAATAATACATAAAACTTTTCCGAAGTATTAAAATAGGTCAAAGAATGGAGATGGAAGACATCTTAGACGTAATGTACGATGGGCTGATGAACGAGCTTGAGACGACGTGGGCAGAATTGGCAGATACTGCAATAGTCGAATGGGCGATCACACCATTGCCTCCGACACCACCGCTGCCAAGTATGCCAGACCTCAACACGCCGCCTAGAGAGGCAGAGTTCCAGTTTAAGATGCCTCTGCCTCCGAAGCAACCAAGATCCAGCAGTCCAATTCACGTGGACAAAGTCATAAGCGACATAAAGGACTTGAACACCTCACCAAAATTGACCACACAGCTACCCCACAAGACCCAAACTCCCAAAACATTGCTCGAGAAAAAGTATGATGTCTATACGAACGACGGGCAACACATACGCATCGAGTTCGAGGAATTGCAATCAATTCCGTGGGAACGCATCCGCAAATCGAAAAGGATGCGATATAATTTATTTTTAAAAGACCATTAGACTACGATTGGTTAAAAACAAAGTCGTGTACAATTATCATTGGCCGAAACCAAAGGTAAGCGCTCGTGCAATTTTTCAAACAAAACATGATCCAGTCATTTGGTTGATGCACAAGGAGTGCATCAACGGGGCCGGAAGTTGTTGCAATTAGCAACCGAAATAAGATTATATATAATAAAAAATATATAAATATATAAAAAAAAAAAAATACAAACAATATAGTTTGTAAAAATATAAACCAATATATAAATTTAAAAAGTATATCAGAATGCATATACATACCTCCAGCGGACCAATCTGTGCCACTTTTCGAATTTTTACTTACAAGTAAAAAGTATATACGCAGCAGCCAGGCTGTTGAACATTCCTAACATTTACCATAAAGCTGTGAGGTGTTCCAGGTCTTACTATATTTAAACATAGCAGCATGTATACATATACACCAACCTAATTGAAATCTCATGTAAGATTTCGAAAAAAAGACGACCTTTTAAGGAACACCTTGGTAAATTTGAATGTAAACATTCAGCCACTCAAAGATTTAAATTTCTGTCCACGCAAGGACTAGAATATGTTGTAAACACCAGCAAACATAGCTAAAAATTAAAAATTAAAACAAAATCACTAGTTTGACCAAACCAAAAGAAAACAACTTTTAAAAAAAGGAATCACTTAGCTTTTCATCTGCAATATCCAGTGCAGGGTTTTGTTGCAGGACGTATATGTCCTCACGAATAACCACAATACAATTCACTTGTACTTTATACATGATAAAAACAATAAATATACCATTGAACGAAAACAAAACACATCACGAACAGAAATAAAATTTTCATTCAATGACAAATGTCAAAACCACAACATTTAAATTGTGGCGCCCCCGTCATCTCAAAATCGTAAAACTCCCACAGCGCCGTGGTGAACTTGCGCAAAGTTGGAAACAATAGCCAGCAACTAAGCGAAGCCACAGAACAATGGACGGCAGCTGGCCCCAACCATATAAAAAGGGGGCGATTTCAGAGGAAAAATCACTTGTTGCTCGGTATTTCACCAGTAGAGTCAGCTAGCTGGACCATTGCCACTAGCATTTTTTTCTGCCCACTTGTCCTCAAATTTTTTGTAGGGTTATTCCCACAACCATCTTCACACACAGGTAATAAAATAGAAATTTTTTTGGGATATTACCAGAAATTTTCTATTTAGTAAAAAACAACACCACTGAAATATAGAATAAATTCAAGATTTTAGGATATTACCAAATTAAGAATAGACTTCTATAATTTCAGATATTTTTTTCGTCATAAAAAAGGGAAAATATTCTGGGATATTACCAGAGAATTTCTCATTTAAAATTTTTTTTACTGAGATTGGAGAGTTAATTCGCAGTTTTGGGATATTACCAAGCTAAGAATAAAATTCTGCAATCTAAGTTATTTTTGTCTCATCTTTTTTTGTAACTAACTATTCAACAAAGTTGATTTGGGAAATATCCAATTGACTAAGGTTAACGTACAAGGTTTCACAAAACATTTCATTTCGGGATATATCCAAGTGAAGTGTGGCAGGAAACTTAAGTCAATCGGGAAATCATTAGTATTGGGCGATTTCCATACTAATTAGAAATCCCGGTCAATATCTAGGCTAGGTCGGCGGCAAAATCCCTTGGGATATTTCCAGGGCTTTTTTTGCTGATTTGGTTTCGGATTCAGGAAAGGGACAATATCTTGGTATTGAACCTTTTGGGAGATTTTCAAGGGTTCAATCCAGAAACCAGAATTAGGTCAAAAACAGGTACAGGGATTAGCTACAACATTCAGGGTTGAGTATACCACAGAAAATAAATAAGTATAAAACTTACTAACCTTTTTTTGTTTCAAGAGGATATTAATTAACTCCTTTTTTATATATTGAATTTTCTGAAAGAATTTGAATTGCTATTCTTTTTTTGCGCTTTATTAATTTGTTCATTTCTCTCATTGCAGATAATTAGCAATAAGTAGAAATTAAGAGTAAAGTTAATAATTAAGATTTTTTGAATTACTTTATTTTTGTTAATTTTATTGTTTTTTTATTTTCCTTGAATTTAATTATTTATTTGTTAAAATATTGTTAGGTTTAAGATCACGCAATAAACGTATTAAGAGCAGGTTAATCTTTCAATCAGCAATTTACCTAGTTTATTACTTCCATTTTTTATTTTACGTTTAATTTTTTTATGTACAGCCATAGGAGCTGTAACAGTTGCCTTGGCAACGATTTATTTGGTGTACGACTGTACATTCTCCCGCCTCTCGATTTGAATACTTACTCCGTGGCTTGATCACGACCTTATATATGTTCCCTTTTTTTGTAATCTTGACTTGTTTATCGGTGTCAATGTTGTGGATGTAATGTTTTTTGGCTGCCAATACCTTTGTCCAAGGAATATCATGAGTCTTTATTTGCTGCAGCAAATCGGGAGATACGTGTAGGTTCCTCATTATGGTATCAGGAATCTGGTTTTGTTGTTTGGTCATCCTTCTTTTTGGAATGTCTGGTAATTTTTTTGGTCTTGAGTGGAATGCAAATGCTTCTTGTGGGCAGTGTAACAATCTTTTTGCCAGTGCCCTTATGGATGCCGAAGCTGGCTGTCACTCTATTGGTTTGTTTTGTGGTGTTACTGGCATTGGTGCTCTTGGAGGTGTGTCTGGGAGTACTGATATTCCCCTTATGGGTTCTTTATTTAATAATTCTCTTAAAATCTCGACATAGTGTCCATTTTGTTATATCTAGTTTTAGTGGATAAACTGTTAATTATTTTATTTTTTAGAAACACCAAATCGTTGTATTTGGTTTAGTGGATAAATTATAAATGATTTTGTGTATATATTTTATTTAGAAACAACTGAATCGTTGTATCTGTTGGCAACCATAGGTTGCTGAGGTTTTTTTTTTTTTTTTTTTTTTTTAAATAACTTGATTTAACGTTGGTTTGTTTTCCTCAATAAGAGGAATTATTTTTGTGATTGGTCTTGTTAAAATATTTTTAGCTGTTTTTATGGTTACAGCACGCACCAGATTATCATGTCCTCTGTGGGTATCCAAAACGCGACCTAATACCCATTGCCCAGGAGGAAGGTTATTTAATTACTTTATTTATTTATTTAATTAATAATTACTATGCTGTTTTTGGATAGATTGTTATTTTCTTTGCGCCATTTACTTCTGGTTTGTAGCTCGTTTAAGTAATTGGTTGACCAATTCTTCCAAAATGAGTTTGTTAATATTCGTAAGTATTACCATCGTTTTGTCGAATGGTAAGGAGTGTCCGGCAAGGCTGCTTCAATGGGCGTTAACAAATGTTTGCCCGTTAAAAAATGTCCTGGAGTTAGATAATTGTTGTCATTTGAATCGTTTGAAATTGCATATAGAGGTCTTGAATTTAAACATGACTCTATTTGAATGGGTATTGTGGACATTTCTTCGTATGTAAGGCTAGCATTATGTATACTTTTGTATAGATGTCTCTTTGCTTTTACTCCGGCTTCCCATAATCCTCCAAAATGTGGCGCAGATGGAGGATTGAAATGCCATGTAACACCGAAGTCTGTAAATTCCCTTGCTATGTCTGTTTCTACAGATTTAATGGCGTTGTTAAAGTCTGTTTGTAAAGCTTTGTTGGCTCCGATAAAATTTGTGCTTTGATCTGAGTATATGTGTGAGCAATGGCCTCTTCTGCCTATGAATCGGCGAAAGGCTGCTAAGAAAGCATTTGTGGATAGTTCGGTAACTAATTCTATATGGATTGCCTTTGTTGAGAGGCAAATGAATATGCAAATATATGCCTTTGTTATTTTTGCGAATTTTAGTCTGGTTGTTTTTAATTCAATAGGGCCGGCATAGTCAACTCCAGTATGGATAAATGGTAGTGACTGTGTAACACGAGCGGAAGGCAGTGAGCTCATTAGTTGGTTGGAGGTGGTCGCGTTATATCGTTTGCAGATAGTGCAGTTCTTAATTCGGTAGCGAATCGTGTTTCTAGCGTTGGTTATCCAAAATTTTGTTTGTAGTGTGCTCAGAACCAACTGCGTACCGCCGTGAAGAGTAGTCTTATGGATATTGTCAATTAGTATGTTTGAGATATGATGTTTATTAGGTAAAATGATTGGATGTTTTTGACTGTAGGCTATATTTGATTGGGAAAGACGTCCACCTACTCGTAGAATTCCCTTGGTATCTAAAAACGGATGCAGTGATAAAATTGAACTTTTGTTGTGAATAGGTTTGTTTTCTTTTAATAAACCAATTTCCCTTTGGAATTCCACTAGTTGTGTTAATTTAATCACAGTGCATCTTCCAATATCGATTTCGGATACTGATAGATTGTGATCATAACATCGATTGTTTTTTGGTTTTTGACAGTTGTGAATGAACCTTAGACAATAGGCCATTACGTGGACGGTTCTAGTATATGTGGAAAATTTATTTAATATGAATGACTCGTTGCTTCCACATGTGTTGGTATAAGTTTGGATTTTCCTTTCTTCTAGATCTGTGTTGAAGGAGTTGTTTTGCTTCGGCCAAAATTCTTTGGTTTGTTGCAACCATGATGGTCCATGCCACCACATTTCTAAACTGCATAATTGGTTTGGAAAAACTCCTCGAGATGCTGTATCCGCTGGATTGGTTTTTGATGTGATATGACTCCATTTGGTATCTGGTAGCTTTGTATGAATTTCAGATACCCTATTGGCAACATAAGTCTTCCATTTGGATGGATGAGATTGTATCCAAGATAGAGTGATGGTGGAGTCTGTCCATGCAAATGTTTGTATATTTTGTAGATTGAGGTCGCTTTGTACTTGATGCAATAAATGTACTAACAAAACGGCACCACAGAGCTCCAATCGAGGTAATGAGACACATTTGGTTGATGCTACTCTAGTTTTAGATGTAACTAATTGTGTATAAATTTGGTTTTTATGTATCGTCTTTAGATAGATGACTGCCGCGTAAGCATGTGTAGATGCTTCGCAAAAGCCATGTAATTCTGCAGTTTGAACAACCTCTGGATGGAAATTAGTCCATCTTGGAATTTTTATCTGGCGTAAATCCCCTAATTGTTCTTTAAACGTTTTCTATTCGGTTGATATTTTATTTGGAACGTCTGTATCCCACTCACACCCGGATAGCCATAATTGTTGTATGAGTATTTTGGCCTTAATAATGGCAGGTGCTAACCACCCTAATGGGTCGAATAACATGGATATTTCTGATATTATAATCCGTTTTGTGTATTCGTTTTTTGGGGGTGGCAGATTAACGGAGAAACTAAAGTGATCTGTAGCTGGATGCCAATATATTCCAAGTGTCTTGATGCTTTCATTTTCTGATACATTTAAAACATTTTTTATTTCCCTGTCTGATTCAGGAATATGTTCTAATAAACTTGGGTGACTGGTTGCCCATTTGCGAAGATTGAAACCGCCCTTTCGAAATATATTTACTAGTTCCTTAAGGGTGTGCGTACCAGAAAGTAGATCGTCTACGTAGAAGTCTTTCTTTATACATTTAGAGGCCAGTGGAAACTTAACCCCTTCATCTATTGCAAGTTGATGGATAGTTCTGATGGCAAGATAGGGAGCAGGTGCAGTTCCGAATGTAACTGTCGTTAAAATGAAATCTTGAATCGGTTTATCTGGACTACTACGCCAAATTATTCTTTGAAAGTTTTGATGATTGTGGTAACCTGTATCATACGATACATTTTCTCTATATCGGCTGATATTGCGTATTTATATTGTCGCCATCTTAGAAGTATTGTCCACAGGGTTGGTTGAATTGTCGGTCCGACTAAGAGCTGTTCGTTTAATGATTTGCCGTTTGCGGTTTTTGATGAAGCATTGAACACCACTCTCATTTTTGTGGTTGAGCTTTTTTTCATTACTGCATGATGTGGTAGATAGTAATAATCTATTTTGGTTTTATTATTTTGTTCTAATTTTATTTGTTGTGTTGGTACTATTTTCATATGACCAAGTGTTATATATTCTTCAATACAAGTTTTGTACATTTTGAAATATTGAGGGTTTTTTGGAACCGTTGCTCTAATTGATAAAATTGTTTAAGTGCCATGTTTCTGGATTGTCCTAAATCTGGCAAGGTTGAATTTATAAATGGTAATTTGACTTCATAACTTCCGTTATTTAGACGCACGTGATTATTCTTGAAGAAGTCTTCACCTTGTTTATATATTGGTGATAAAATGACTTGGTTGGGAAGTTCTTCTGTTTCCCAGAATCTTTTTATTTGGGTTTGGAGTGCTGAATTGTTGCTCACAGATATTGTCAGATTTGATATTTTATATTTGGATGTTTCAGGCATCTTTCCTATTACGATCCATCCAAGATACGTATTTTGAATGATTGGTGTGTCAGAAGGTCCCTTAATAATTCCATTTGTTATTATCTGTGCATATATCTCTGCACCAAGTAATATATCTATGGGTCCAGGTCTATAAAATTGTGGATCTGCTAACTGTACCTTTTGTATGTGTTTCCATTGTGTGATGTCAATTGTAGTACTGATATACTGATACTTGATATTTTATTAATTACTAATGCTTCGATATTTAAAGAGAATTTTTTATTTAATGCTTTTATTGTGAGAGATATGCATCTATGTGCTGAGGCCGTATGAGTATTTGATAGACCTGATATTTGTAAGTCTACAGGAGTTCCCTTCAGTTTGAGACGCTTACGTGCCGCTTCGGTAATAAATGATACTTGAGATCCTGAGTCTATTAATACTCGTAATATGCCCATAGTACCTTTAGAATTTTGTACTTCAATTAAAGCTGTAGAGAGTAAAGCCTTTTGAATATTTGTATTAAACAATGCCGTTGGCTGTGATGATGACGTGTCATGTATTTCTGATACTGTATCTTTATATTTGTTCACTGGAGAATCTGTTTCTGTGTTTGATTGATGATGCAAAAGCGTATTGTGACGTTTGTGACATTCCCAACAGCTTCTTTTATTCATACAGTTATTTATAGTGTGGTTTGTTGATAGGCAATTTATGCATGCTTTATTTTCTTTGATATATTTTAGTCGATTATATACATTTAAAGCCCTAAATTTTGGGCAATAGAACATTTGATGTAGTTCGTTGCATAGTTTACATGGTGGTTTTGTAATAGAATTGTTATATAAACCATATGTGGTTTTGTATGTAGGTTTTTGATTTAATTTGAATAGCTTATGAGTAGTGCCTTGATGGCTGTCTGAGCTCATAGCTTCGAGCGTTCTGAAACGCCTTTCTAAAAATTCGTTGAATTTTATGTATGTAGGAAAATTGCTCGTTGAGCTGATTTCTTGTTCCCATAGATAATGGGTTTCGGATTGTAGTTTTGATACTAATAAGTAAATTAGTATAGTATCCCGTTGTTGAATGGGTAATTGTAAAGTTTTGAGCTCATGAAGGCTCTCTTCTGTTTGTGTAAGAAGATTTTTTATAGCTATAGCAGATTCGTTTTTGATCTGTGGTTGATTTAACAGGAGTTTTAATTGAGTTGATGCTAATACGCGTTTGTTATCGTATCGCTTTGTAAGTAACTCCCAAGCTTTTTCGTAGTTGGTTGTAGTTATATCGAATTGCCGAAGCATTCGTTCGGCTTCACCAGTGACGCTGGTTTTAAGATAATGTAATCTTTGTATATTTGATATTGATTGATCCTCATGTATGAGTGATTTGAATAGTTCGTAAAATGGTCTCCATGATTTATAGGCGTCGTCGAATTTTGGTATATCAATTCGAGGTAATTTTATGTCTGATGCATAAGTATGGTTTGCCTTTCTTTTTGCCGTAGGTGGGCATTGGTTGAGACCATCAGTTAGTAGACTACGAACCTGAATGTATGAGTCTTCGGTACCTTTCATTAGGTTTTGTGTGAAATATGAATCGTCTATTTTGCCGGTTTCTTCACATATTGTTAGATGATTATCGGAGAACTCCTGCCAATAATCATCTATAATTTTTAATTTGGTTTGGTAGTACCCAAAGGTGGGTGTTTTTATATGCTGGTGGCTAGAGACAGCCGCTGCTAATTGTGCCTGAAGGGCATTTTGTCTTTTAATAAGCCTTCTGGTAGTCGAGTCCATTGTTCAATACAAAAGAATATTCTTCTAAACCGAATGACTTGCACATATATATCTATGAATATATATCCGGCTCGAAGGACCATGTACGAACCTCTTATTAGGTCGTCTTACAAAAAATAATTATCAATTAATAAATCAAAAATAAAGGTGCTAGGTAAGTGACAAGTCAGTCAGTTTTTGAAATTATATTCTTTATTTATGCCGTAACATTGGTTGACTCCAAAAAACTTATACTAGTTCAGAAAAACTTATATCTAACAATAATTCAGTTTTTTATTTTACCGGGTTTCTGCTGTATTTTTTCTATCTGAAATGGTAGAAAAATGCAGTGATTAGATTTATTTGTGACTAAAATGTTATAGTCTATTGTACTGTGTATAGTTCAACTCACCATATACAGTTTAGAGCACTATATATCGTTTGAATTACCATACACAGGTTTACTGTATTGCAACCAGTTTAAAGTACTGGAACAACTGTAGCTAAGGTCTATTGTACTGTGTATAGTTCGAATCACCATATACAGTTTAAAGCACTGTATACTGTTCAAATTAGTATACACAGTTTTACTGTACTGCAACCAGTTTAAAGCACTGGAAACAATTCACGCTAAGGTCTATTGTACTGTGTATAGTTCAAATCACCATATGCAGTTTAAAGCACTGTATACTGTTCAAATTACTATACACAGTTTTACTGTACTGCAACGCTTATCAGCTTTTACACTTAAATGCGGTGTACAACTGTTCAGCTTATAAAGAATACTATAAACCTTAAAGCGGTCTATAGTTTCTATTATTCTTGGTAATTCCAATTGTATAGTTTACAGCACTATACAATTGGTGGCATTAAGTAGTTTAAAACACTACTTAGCAGATTGATAATTTAAAGCATTACCTGGTCTGCTCAGCAAGGACTGCCCTTCTTAGAGCGCCAATTCCAATTTATATAGGCAGTTCATTCGTTGCAAAGACTACTGAGGTAAAAGATTTTCTTACGTAACCTTGGAGATGTTTTTATTGATTTTACTATCTTATGAAATCATACACCTCAGTTGCCTTGGCAACGATTTATTTGGTGTACGTCTGTACATATATATATTTTATTTTTTATAATTTTCATCTCGGTTGGTGGTGGCTTAGTGTCCTTCGGACGATATTCGTTAATTAGGTGAGTTACACGTTTCGCGATTTTGTGATCTTTTATATGCGTCAGATCTAGTTTGGGGACATCAATTTGTAAGCACGAAAATATATGTGAATCTTCCCATGGTTGTACTTCAATCTTAGTTGGTGTAATTCTCAGAGATACTCGGCCTAATAACGTCTTCCCTATAACGACTTCTTTTGGGAATATCTGCTGCGGAGCTACATGGAAGACTTCTTCAAAATTATTGGAATCTATTTGAACTTTTGCTTTGAATGAGCCCAAAGTTCGCATTTCTCCTGATCCAACTCCTTGAAATAGGATCGGCTTATTCACCATTGGCCTACCCAGTTTTATATACTGATCCTCGCGAACGAAGCTTAGATCGCTTCCAGTATCGAATTAGGCTGTAACGGCTAAACCATCAATGTCTATTGCTTTGCTCATTTCGTTAGATTTCTTTATCTCTTTCACATATGCTATATTATCTCTTTTCGGGTTACCATCTATTTTTTTCTTTGGGCAATCCGGCACTTTATGGCCAAATGTAGAACACAGGAAGCATTTTGGTCCTAATTCTTTTCTTTTGCATTCCTTGGAATGATGACCTCGAAGACCACAGTTATAGCACCGAGAATCTTGATGCGTTTCGCCCGATTGTTGCCTACTTCTATTCTCCTGTCGTCTTGGCACATTATTTCGTCCTGACTCTTCACATATGCACGAATACGTTTTTAATGTTTCTTTCAAGTCGTGTAGATTCTTCGCGCCATGAAGCACGGCTTTGTTAAACTCAGTATCTGGAACACCCCTAATTATATACGAAATGATAGCCTCGTCTTCTAATGAGGCATTCCGACCTAACTCCCTCATTGTAAAAAGGTAATCCGAAAAACTTTCATCAGTTTTCTTTCTACGTTTAGTCATCTTCATATGGATATCGGTGTGACGTCTTGAATTCGTCTAATAAAAGTTCCTTCAATGAAGACCAGTTCTTAATAACGCCAGCTGCATTCAGTGCTGACCGGGTTGTGCCCACGATAAGCCTCTTTGCGTACATCATTTTTTGCAATTCAGTAAATTTTAATGTATCTGCCGTTTGCTCAAAGTCACTGAGCCATTTAAATATGCTTTGGTCCCTATCCTTCCCGCTGAATTTCGACACAGAGCTCTCAATGTCTTCGAATTTAAATATATTAGAAGCTACGAAACTAGTCTGTACCGATGTCGCGTCAACTGTCGGAGAAAGATTGGTGGTTCCTTCACTCTCGCAACTGTGCATTTTCGTGGATGTCATTGACCCTCTTGTAATACCCGCTAGCATTTCTTTGTATGTTGATAGTTCAGTTTCCAGCTGTTTATACAGTTCTAACAACATTTCTCTATCTCTAGAGTCTCTGCTTGACCCAGCCTTTGTCTCCCAACGTACCCTATCCTCTTCTGTATCGTTCTCTTCGTATTGTTGTCTTCTATTATTATTTTTACCTTTCCCCATTACAGCCTTCTTAGATGATTACTTGTCGAATTTAGTGCACTATTATTAAGCAAACGCCCAAAGCTAATTTTATTTATAAAATTCCGTCCAAATACCAACTTAAAATATTTCACCTAGGCATTTGTTATTATTATTATTTTTTTACAAATAAAAATTTTACTCCCTATGCGGTCAATATAGATTTATTTATTTTTTTATTTATTGTAAGCGTTTATCAATAAAATATTTAAAAATTTAAATTTTCTTTCTGACTTCAAATCAGTTGCACCCTGTACCTCAGTGACGTTTCTCGTGAATTAATACCAAGGTTTTATTCAGCAAGTATCAACACCGAAATTCGTGAAGTTTATATTCAATTTTTCACTTAATATTTTAATTATGTAATGCCCCTTTCACTGACAGAATTAATATATATAAAAAGCGAATACAAATGCGCAATATTTCTAGGAGTAAATTGTATGCATATAAGAATTACGCACCTTACACCACTGTCGACTTACTGTGTTAGTGTGTTGCGAATTTACCAAACACTAGAACTCTTCTGCTGTTGCGTATGGGATGACTCCACAAATGCCAAAAGCTTGAGTGTTGAATAAGTAGACTCGCTCATTGTCGTCTTACTACTTACTTCACTGTACTGTGCTGTCACTACGCAAGTGCGAAAAGCTTTTTTGTTGACTGCATATACTCGTTACTGTTGCTGCTGCTTAAACACTGTGCTGTGCTGTCACTGTTGGGGGACACTGGTTGCTAATTGTTGTGTGTGTATTATAATGAAGACTATGGCATGGATACATCAACTTTGTTATTACTATGAGAATGTGCCTTGCATGAAACTTCAGAAATTCAGCTAACATCTACACATAAAAGACTTTAGAATTTTATATACACAGGCGAATATTAATTGTAATGAGGTTGTGTTGTTGAACGATACTAGATATGTCGTGACTGGTTGATTGTGCGCGTGCGCCGTAATAATGGAATTGCCTGGAATATGCGCCAAATGATACACCAAGGATTTTCACGTTATTCACGTTATTCTGCACTCTGACGATATTTCTCTCTTGTCGACCGCCTCCGTCTTGCTGCTGTCTCTTCTACACCTTTTCTTCCTTTTTTTTTTCTTCTTTCTTCTTTGATCTGGCTGACTTGAATTTTTGCCAATTTCTTTTTATGATTTTAATTCACTCACAAACTTTAGTTTTGTTACTCGTCTTTATCGCTTTTTAGCTCACAAGTCACTTTTATGTTACGTTTTTAATTTTCATCCCGGTTGAGCTCCCAATTTTGTGGGATTGAGAATGGAAGGGACGTACATTTAAAATAAAATGAACTCGCGAACTCAGATTTACACGATTTTATTAAATTCAAGATAGCAAGTTAACATAGGTAGCCAATTCAATTTAATGGAACTAGACAAATTAGTAAAGTACATAAATTAGTGAAGCTAGACAAATTAGTGAAACTAGACAAATCAGTGAAACTAGGTAACTTTGTAGGATGCGCGCATACGATCCGATTTCTTTGACGTCTCTCCAACCAGTGTCCCATTCCTCATGTCGTCAAGCTCGTCTTGCCTCAGGTCAATTTACTTGCGTGTGTTGGTGTGCCTGTAGACTTTTACACCGAACAGGGTGCTCATTATTATTTGTAGAGATTATTAAGAGTTATGAAAATTCGGAGTCCCACATGTATGTACTGTAAGAAAAACGTCATTCCTTGGCTCAATGTATAGGACTTTCAACGACACGTGACACGCACCTGATCACTTTTCTCATCTTCAACAATTGAATATACTTCAGAATATTACGTAAGAAAATTATTTATTGAACACTTAATCCATCTCTTTGCATATTTCAATTTCTATCTGATAATATTTATAATCTCTTAATGTTTTCTTAATTGGGCCCAAACCTAACCTAATACTATGAAGAACCTTATTTAATCGCTTAATACTCAAATCGAATTATTATATACATAATGTGCTTTCTTACTTACTAGTTTTGTACACCTAACTTGTTGCTTCACTGATGTAGATTACGACTTCTGTTAACGTAGTGGTGTCGATGCTTCAAAATCATTATTTTATTATTTATATTTTCTTTAACTGCTGCATTCAGCCTTTATTGTATCCTTCGCCAATAGTTGCCGGGCTTGCCTTGACTCCTATTATTTTCTCCGATATAAATGTTGGATTAACAGGATCCGGTCATTTTGAGCCGCTTCTCCGCAACCTGGTAACAATCCAGCGCAGATTACTGCTAGGCTCACTTTTCGTCTTTTAAGTGTATACACTAATTATATTGACTTCTTCTTCACCTCTACGTTTTTAGATAAAATTTGCATTTTACTTTTGACTTTACTTTTAAATAAAATACACTTTATTTCTGAACTACAATGTGAGGTTCGCTCCTCGGTCATCGATGCGGACTCCTTTTTTTCGCCAAAATTAGAACGAACCACTTCATCGCTTGACGTCCGCGTTGTCTCTCTTTCTCGGCCGTTCCGTTCTTCTGTGTGAACTTGACTGCATTCTGTCGATGGGGTTCGTTTATACGACGTATCGTTACTAATGTTGCTTGATTCTGCTGCATTTTTAAAGGTTGTTTTGCTTGAACTGATTTCGTGAATTAGATTTATTTACATATATTTATATTTTTGTTTTATTTTATAATATAGTTGAGATTCTAGTGTATTTATAATTATACCTTTATATTATTAGATTCACAACAATTTTGTGACCTACTACAGCTTAATCTAGAAATTACAATGTCGGGAATAAATTCTTAATATATTAAATCGTTTCCTTATGCCAAGTGAGTTTGCAAATGTATGTGTACGTTTTATATGTGAATTGTGCTTGAATATGTATATATATATATTATTTTATTCTTTATTTGTATTACGACAAGCATCCTGCCCTTATTTGATTTATGGATTTTTCTCTTTTACAATCAATGTTTCAGTGTCTTTGGTTTTAATCAGTATAGAATAGAGGACCGATCGGGCTTCCATTATACAGTCAATACGCTACAATGTTCAGCAATAAAAAGTGTCGTCTAAGCTTCACATGATTTCGTTCTGTCTGCTATTTTTTATGGAAATTAATAGTTCTTTGCCGTGATAGTGCTAATATGCTTTTTAGATGTCATGTGAGATATCAGATCCGAATATTTATTGCTGCTACTCACGATACACCGACAGAATTTGCATTCTGGAAGAGATTCACCATAACTATCATCTTTTCTAACTAGCCAGTCTTTAAATAATTTATCTTGCAGCCACTCACTGCGAAACTTCTGTTTAAATGGAGTTTTTGGTATTTTTAATCAAACGAAAACAAAACACTAAAATCACACTCATAGGCATACATTAACATTAAACCATAACACGTAAGTCCAGCCGAAACAATATCACGCAACGCAATAACCAATGAGCCTCCCACCCCACACGAGTAATCTTTCTTGATCCTTGACCTTGATACAGTATGCAATTGAAAATCGGTTTTCTAGGGAAGAGGTAAAAGAAGCAAAGAGATATCTATGCACTTTGGAAATCTCTTTGCTTCTTTTACGTCTTCCCTAGAAAACCAGTTTTCAATTGCATACTACATCAAAGATCAAGACTTCTCGTGTGGGATGGCTCATTGCTCACGTTTCGGGAAAAACGGGGAAGTCCTATTCAAAGTGCAATGATGCCAATGTAACGAAAAAACCAAATACATTTATGCGTGTTGCTTGCGGTATAGAGAATACAAGGTCAAAGTTAACTTAACAATAAGTTGAGAGGCAGACGAGATTTCCGATTGTTTTACATTTAAAATGCTAGAAAAGGAAAAGGAGAAGAAGATAAATAACAAGAAAAATCAAAATCTCCCCAAAACTCTTAGGAATAAAGATAAAAAAAGTGAAAGCGCAGATTACATGCAACGAAACAGAATGGCAAATGATTCATTTTCGTAAATAAATGAGAAGGGACGGAGTTTTTAACTTTTTACTCTCATAAAATGATCCCGCGCTTTTATTGAAACCGGTTTTCATGAAATATTGATAATGTGTTGTCATATGTTGTTGCTGTAAATGGAAAAATGTTGTTGCTGTAATCCTATGATATTTGAACAGCACGTGCTGCTGTTTACATTTTTTTTGCTGTGAAAAGATAAAGTGGGAGAAACTCATGCTGATATTTTCGGGAAAAATGAGAACTTAACTTGAGACGAACTTTATATCTCCTTTCAGCACCTCGGCCAAAGCGAAATTAATCTTTTTCTTAAAAAGTAGAGGTAGTGTGAGCTATGTACATTATTATGAATAGTTTGATAGGTGTGAGATATTTTCGGGAAAAATGAGAACTTAACTTGAGACGAACTTTATATCTCCTTTCAGCACCTCGGCCAAAGCGAAATTAATCTTTTTCTTAAAAAGTAGAGGTAGTGTGAGCTATGTACATTATTATGAATAGTTTGATAGGTGTGAGATCTAGTCCCGTTCGTGAGGGAGGAGAGCCGGTTTAGAGGATAACTCAGTTTTTTTTTTAGATTTCAAATATAAAATTTTATTAAATACTTCAATTTGCTTAACCTAATATCTCAAAATTCATAACCATAAAAATTCAATATAAAATCAATATACAACTAACCTACAAACTAATATAAAAATCCAATAACAAAATCAAATAAAAAATAAATCCAACAATAAAAAAATTCAAAGAAAAAATAAAATTGGCCACGCAGTCCGCCACCCTTGTATTATATATTCTGAAAAGTAAGGAAGAAGCAGAATGTTAGTCTTCTATGAATAAACTAAAATTTTCTAAAACAAATTCAAAAGGGTGCTACGTCTAAGCACACCGGCAGCAAAATGATTCTATAGACAAATCAGGTACTCAGATTTATCTCTAGTCCGAATTATGGTACGTGTGGGCTCAAGGAAGTAAAAAACTTCTATGAAAAATTCAGACTCAGATTTGTCTGACCAGAATTATCTTCTGTGTAAAGGGATGTGAAGCTCAGGTTATCCCTGATCAGAATTATCTTCTGTATAATAAGCTCAGGTTATCCCTGATCAGAATTATCTTCTGTATAAAATGATAAGAAGCTCAGGTTATCCCTGATCAGAATTATCTTCTGTACAATAGGAAAGGAAGTTCAGGTTATCCCTGACCAGAATTATCTTCTGTGGAAAAAGGTAGGAAGCACGATTCTTTTTACTCAGATTAGCTCTGATACAGATCAACTCTGCCAAAAGAATGGTGCCATCTACAAGTCAAGTCAAGTTAAGTGTGTTTTGCGCCGAGTTTTGTTTGCTTTGTCGTAGTTCCCTCGATGATTTCTCTAATTTGTCCTCATTTGTTCGTTGGGGCTCATCTTTAGCCCTCAGTTCAGTTTGATATCGTCTTTTTTCCTCTTGTTGCCAGTTGTCCATTGTGACTTTCGAACTTTCAGTTTTGTTGTCTTTCTTCAATTACAGCTGATGCGCCTTATCAGTTGTACCTCATGTCGTTCTCCTTATGGAGTTAGTTGTTAATAGGAGGGCGGGGGAAGGAGATATGAGAGGATAGGATGTGGATTTTTGGGATTGTTTAGGAATCAATGGTTCCTAAGGCATTGGTTTTCTTCAGAGACACTCTCTGAGTAAACGTGGCTGAAATGTGATTACCCGCGATAGTAATCACCTTTATGGTCGTAGAAACTTATTCTGCCATCATCAAGCTGGTAGATGTTTCTAGCCTCGGGCTTCGTTAAGAGCAGGGGTGAGAGATAATTAAAGTTAGCCGGTATGAGAAGGTCAGGCAGGTTGTTTATCAGTGGGTTTGGGTGGTTTGGTATTTTTTGAACTTGCTTGTTCGCAAGTTCAAGTAGATACTCCTGGATTGGAGTGATGAGGCAGCCAACTCATAGACTACTCTGTTGGGATAGAATTTTCCATTGGGTCGTCTATGGAATCCCGTGCAAGCTTTAAGAATCTTTCTTTCAACCTGGCTGAGTCTTTCCATATATGTGGGAGAAATAGTGTGCCAGATAGGGAAGCAGTAAGTAATAACAGGTCTAATGAGTTGTTTGTACAACAGAAGTTTGGTCTGAGTTGAGAGGCTGTCCTTGAAGTTTATTATTGGACTAAGTAAGCTATATGCAAAATTGGCCTTGCTAATTGTCGCTTTTGCATGGTCAATGAATCTTAACAGTTCATGAAATTTGATGCCCAGATATTTCGTACTTTGTGTGGGTTTAATTTTTCCCCTATTGTAGATGGCTTCAATGGTCTTAGATTTTGCAGCTTGGCGGTTTCGCCCAATGCCAGGTTTCTGGATGCAAATCAGTTCAGATTTTTGTACATTTATTTTGATCCCCCACTTTCTGTGGTAGGAGTCTAGATTTTTAAGGTGCAGGTTGACTTTATTTATAGCCAAATTTGGGCAGCGAGATTGGGCATACGTGAGGGAGTCATCAGCGTATAAGAGTGTTGTCCCGTTTTCGTTTGGAGGTTGGTCGGAAGTGTAGAGATTGAAGAGGATTGGGCCTAAGATGGAGCCTTGGGAAACACCAGCTTCTATTGCCTTAAGTGGTGATTTATGTTCATCGAGTTCCACATAGAATTTCCTAGAAGTTAGGAAGCTGTGGATTAACAAATTGAGGTGTGGGGGGGAAACCGAACTGATTTAATTTGAAAACAAGCCCTGCTGTCCATACTGAGTCGAATGCTTTTTCGACGTCAAGGAAGCAGTCTACGATACATTCGTTCCTATTTAAGGCTCTCGTTGCATCCGTGTGAAACTTTATTAGTGGATGGAAGGTGGAGTGCTGTGGTTTGAAACCAAATTGGGAGTCTTGGTGGATATTTTTTTCTTCACAGGTGTTTATAACCTGTTGCTTGATGACTTTCTCAAAAAGCTTTCCTAAGTTTGAAATTAAGGAGATGGGCCTGAACTCCCTGATGTCTTTTGATGAGGTCTTTTTGGGGATTGGGAAAATGCGTGAGATTTTCCATTTTTCTGGGAAGTAGCAATTATTGATGCAATTATTGCGCACTGTTGATAGAAAGTCGAGAGCTTTTGGTGGAAGTTTTTTAATAATTGCATTTGAAATTTTGTCGGGACCACTCGACTTTTTTGAGTTTATTCTCTTGGTTAAGACGAAAAGTTG
The DNA here is from genome assembly GCA_963930735.1 of Dioctria linearis. NCBI lineage: Eukaryota > Metazoa > Arthropoda > Insecta > Diptera > Asilidae > Dioctria > Dioctria linearis. The sequence continues at coordinate 255,949,355 of OZ005740.1, read as the reverse complement.
CAGAGGGTTGGTGAAAATATTTTGCTCCTCAGGATAGATTGCGGGGTTATCCACGCAGAAGAAGGTTTGTGGTATAGAGCCATTTGTGTTCAGAAAAGTATTAACACTGCTGTTTACTTCCAAGGAGAAGGCTGGAGTGCTAAGGATTGAGTTATCCTTAAAAGTGTCTTGAAAATATGATGCAAATGCATCACATTTTTCCTGTGTTCTTTATGACTTTCGCGAGTTTTGGCTTCCTGGAACAGACTTTGTTAATATTTTCAAAAGTCTGTGGGCCTGGTTTGATTTTTTCAAGTCTTTTCCTAAACTGTTCATCGCAGAACAATTTAGTTTGTTCATCGATGATAATCGATAAGCATTTGACTTGGGAGAGAATAGACTGGTAGGCCGCATTTTGAGAGTTTAGTGTTCTGTGATAAATGCGGTTTAGGATTTTCCGCAGTTTTTGTCTGTATTTATACAGACTTTGAAGATTTGCCGGAAGGTTTTTATAAAAATAGTTTTTGGTGCTAGTAGTCTTTGAAAAGTGGTTTATATTGCTCTGTAGGCAATTAGTAAAAAAATCTATTTGGGAGTCAATTTCTGAGTTTGTTAGGTTTCTACTGTTGGGAGGGAGGTTGTCTTCATACAGGGTGGTCAACCTGTCCTGGAAATCATTCCAGTTCACGTCTACCAAAGTCGTGGAGGTGGGTAGTGCCATCGTCAGTGTATTTACCGGCGAATTAGGTTTGATGGTCAGTTCTATTGCTAGATGATCTGACGAAGCATGATGTGTAACGCAGTTGAAGTTATTAATTTGGGGAAGAAGATTAATCAAAGTTGAAGAAACAAGGTAAAAGTCTATGTAGGAACCTGATCGGGGGAAGGTTGGGGTGGTTGGCGCAGCTACAATGAAATCATGGCTATCTTTATTTCGATTGAGCCAATTTGCAATTGTCTTGCCAGAGCCACTTTCCAGCGGGTCATTCCACATTGGATGCCTGGCGTTGAAATCTCCTCCAATAACCGTATAGGTGTAATCTTTGGAGATATTATTGAGGTAGCTAAGGTTCCTTTTAATCTGCGCTGCCCGAGCACCACATCTGCTATAAAGGGAAATGAGGAGAAGTGTTTGTTGGGAGGTAAGAAAGACCTTAACTGCTGTGCATTCCATGTTGCATAGCGGTCTGAGCTTAATTTGTTCACATTTAAGCTCATCGCGAATTAGGATGGCCGTGCCAAGTGAAGAATCAGTCTTATCTGAACGGGTGGTCGAGAATTTCTCGAAAACTAGTTTGTGGCGAGGACTGAGATGTGTCTCTGAAAGAAGAACAAAGTTGGGTTTTTGTTCCGCAAGGAACGAATTTAAGGCTATTCTTTTATTATGCCTTACCAGTGAGTTGCAGTTTAATGCAATTATCTTCAATTTGCTTATTTCCCTAGACATAGGCTAAAGGCAAATTGAAGATAAGCACTTTGACGTTCTCCAAGGGAAGAGAGTTTCCTATATTGGGGAATAAAATTATTAAGTTTACCCATAAGGGTGAAAAGATCACACCCGAAAAGGGCTTTGGCTTCTTGAATGCAGAAGTTATCTGCCTCCTTCTGTGATGACCTTGGGGCTTGCGCTGCCTTAGTGACTTGAGTTGCTCTGGGTTCTTTCCATTTAGCATCCTTCTAGCAAGGGACTCGATAATGTCGTCAGGAATGTTGCTGATGTTTCCATTGGTAAAAACTTCACGCACATTTTCCTTGACGGCGCTGAAAATTTGGTCTTCATTGGCCATGGCAATATTAGTGTCTCTTTCACTGTTTATTAGTACACAGCACTATAAAGGTGTCTTTATCACCACACTGTTTTGTTTTTGTTTTTTTTTTACTTCACTTTTTAGTGTTTTTTATGAAAGTGGCTTTGTGTTGCATATATATTATAACAATACACATACAAATGTCACTAAGCACTACACACTGGTCTTGCTCACACACGCATTTCACGTCCACGCACATGTGCATGGAATGAATGGGTGCCATCTACTGAAATTCGTCGGGTTTATATAGCCGCTGTAACCAGTTACGTCTTCTCGCCTCTTGGTGTTGCCCTAGCAACGATTGATGCGATGTCTGAATGTACCACAGACAGCTGGCTGACGTACTGTCATTTTCTGTTATCACAAAATGTAAATATTAGGAGGTAAGTATGCTTTGCTGCATTTTGATATTGATTTGTTGATTTTATTGATGACTTTTGATTGTTTTTAAGTGAAATATCATTTCTAGGAGTATTAGCTGATGTTCTGCAGTATGTGTGCAATGTTTTAAATTCGGATTTTCACCAAACTTCCCTAGAGTTGAAGATTAGATAAGTGTTTTATTATTTTATATAATTTGATTTGAATGATCCTTTGTGTCCCCTTTTTTCGTATTTTAGCTAGATTAACCGTCGAGCTGTAGATACATCGGGGGATTAATATGATGCTTGCTGCATTAAAGCTGACAGCAGAACATTCAACGTGGGATTTCAACATATTTTGTGATATATGTGTGAGGACTGAACAATAGGAGTTTGGGGGATTCAATAAGATTTTGTCGTTCGGGTAATCCTACGTTCTCTCGATTTTTGTTTTTGACTCGTTGTCTCAATCGCACTACAATAATGCATAGCCAAGCTCTTTTCCCTCATTCCTGCAAAAGACGAAAGTATATGAAATTATTTGTTTTATTCTAAAAAAATCGAAAAATTTCCAATTTTGTTCGGCTGCTTCCTATCTTCTTATTAGGTTATCTTTGACAAGGTATTCTCATTAAAGTAGTGCGGAGGCAAAGCTATACCCAAACACTCAAAGCAGAGAAATTTGGGAGTGCTGGTTGATAATTCTGAACTGAAAGTTTGCAATAGGAATAAAATAGAAAAATATGTTTAGTTTTCACAAGGAATACATACATACATTTGTAGATAACACCAAACTTGTGGCGGGTTTTTTGTATAAATGCGACTTTTCACCCGATACTACTCAATTTGTAAAAATATTCAATTCGTTTCAGTGATTAAGGGCTACGATTGAATAAAAATCTTACGATTCCGCTGAAAAATCCGTTCCGTTAAAAAATCCGTCAGCAGTAAGAATACCTTTTTTCCCGTTTCCCCTCACACTAATCCGATAGATCTGACGAGAAATCCATTAAGTTGACAACAGAATTAGAAGGTACTGAAAATCTTAAATTAGTGCGGGCAGTGGAAACAATATGAGAGCGGGGAAAATTTCACGTTCGTCTGTGAGACGAATAACAGGACTTAAGGGTTAAGCAATTATAATCACTAAATTTACTTTCAACGTTTTGATGTATATATTCCGCAAGGAGGTACTTTTAATACCTTCCAGACACTGCAGTGTATTTTTGTTTTTTGTTTTTTTTTTTATATTATCAGTAGATCCTATTGTAACTATCACTATTAATTTAAATGTAGCTAGTATGGGAAATTAAAACAAGTTTTCTTCTTTTCACCAACGTTTCCTGTTGTATTTCAACGCTTCTTCAGGGCTATAAAAATACATAAAAAACAGTAAGACATTAAAATTATCTATCAATAACCTCAAGAAATTATAAATATGAATTATAATATTGTTATTAAAATTACACATTAAAAAAATTAAACAAATTGTAAGGAGCATCCAAAAAATCTAAACAATTTTACGGCTGTCAGATAGCATACTAGATAAAAATAGAGGAAAACAGATAGTCTGTATTAGTAAAACAAAGTGGGAGTAAGACCTTATCAAATCTACAATAACATCAATCTCTTTTTTCATACCTCATTACAGTGTTTTTGTATGAGTTTAATAGTGTCCTATAGACTGGATTTAGGTTTAAAGTATCAGTCCGAAAATTAATGTTGTTGTCATTGAGCTGTATGTATATAATTTCACTAATGTTCCGTTTGTACCAATTATTTTCATAGTCCACGATGTTTGTATTATCAAAATCAAAGACAAGGTCTCTCTCTTCGAAATGATGCTTGGCTAGGGCTGTCATCTCTCTTTTGTGATTGTTGGTAGCTCTGCAATCATACCCGTGTTGGTATAGTCTTTTCTTTAACAATTGTTTAGTCTGGCCAATATAACATGCTTGACATGACTTCCAATTAATTTTACATACTACATTAGACTGTAATTCATGTGGATCCCGATCTTTAAGTCTGGTGAATAGATTATGACCTTTCTTCGTATTATAGAAAACTACCGGTATATTCTTAGAATACGAGGACATTAAGTCTTTTAATTTGTAAGATATCGTTGTCATAAACGGTAGTCTAATATATGTTTTATTTTGAATCGGTAGATTATTAGTTGTATCAACGTTATGGATGTTACTATTCGTTGCATCATATTGATTAATTACTCTATTAATGGAAAATTTGGGGTAGTTGTTCATTAGTAGAATTGACTTAATTTTTATAATATTCTTTCTTATATAATGTTGCGAGCATATATTATAAATCTTATTCAACATATTCCAAATCACGTTTCGTTTTTGATGTAGAGGACAATCCGAGAGAAAATTCAATATTCTACCAGAACTTGTGGGTTTCATATACCAATCAGTATCTAAGGAGCCATCTTCTTTCCTAATTAGGCACACATCTAGAAATGGTAATCTATTATCTGACTCTCTTTCAAATGTAAATTGCAGTTTCTCGTTAAAATCATTAAACTTGTTCACCACCATGTCTACTTTATCCTTAGGTACTGCTAAAACATATAGCTTGAAGAAAGGTATGTAAAATTCCAGTTTCTTTAGGGTATGTTTTATTAGGTAGTTCATGACTATGTTGACAATACATGGGCTAGCAGGATTACCCATGTTACCGTGTTCCATCTAATTGTTGGTACACATTATTATTGAATTTGAAGTAGCTACTATTGAACAAAAAGTCGGTTGCCTCTAGGAGTATATCTAATTTTAAATCCGTATACTCTTTGACTATGTGTATAAAAAGATCCTTAGGGATGTTGGTAAATAATGATATCACGTCAAGAGAAATCAAAATATAATTAGTGGGTAATATGAAGTCACCGATACTATGTACCAATTGTATAGAATTGGTTACATTAAACTCAAAAGTCTTAATATAAGGAGTTAAGCTGTTATGAAGAAATATTGCCAAGTTGTGTGTTAATACAAGAGACAACCGGTCTCATAGCTAATCCTGGTTTGTGAGTTTTTCTCATACCATACAATTTCGGTGGGACAGAATTTAATGTTTTCATTCTATTCCGTTGTTCTTGTGAAATATAATGATGTGTGTGTAATTTATTAATTAACACTGTAGCTCTGTTCTGAAACTTATATGTCGGATCTTTTTCAATTATTTTATATAGATTGGTATCTTCTAACATTCTGTTCATAGATGTGATATATTCTTATTTATACATAATTACTGTAGAATTGCCTTTATCACTATTAAGTATATATATATCACCATTATTTTTTACATTATTTTTTGTTCTATTGTAATCTTTTATCAAGTTATCGTATTTGTAAAAACGATTGATATTATTATAAAAATTGGTTATAATATCAACAGCTTTATTTCTCATGTTACCTTTATCTTGGAATGTATTATCTGTTATGAATATATTATATTCTATGGGCGCTATTCACAGACAACTTACAGCTAGTTTAAAGCTACCTCTATTTAAATGTTAGCACTAGCTTATTCTTATTCGAAATAAAGTGAGTTTTTAGCTTAGTGCTGACTTTTATTTAAAAGGTCAGTATACCCACCTTTAAACTCATATTAACCTCAAAATATTCATATTGTCATACCACAAAAATCTATGAGAAGCATTTTCACAGCGTATTGCAAAATATAAATGTTAAATATGGACATTGATGAGGAAATCGTAAATGATTTAAACTTTTTGGACGACATTGATTTAAAAGAAGCTCGTGTTTATAAAGAAAGAATCGATCCATTTCTCCAAACTGATAACAAATTTTATTCGAATTATCGGTTCAGAAAAGATTCTGTCCGGTTCATAATTAACTTAATAAAACAAGATCTGTCAATAATAAAGAATAATAGAGGACTTCCAATCAGCCACGACTTACAAGTATTAATTGCTTTAAGATTTTTCGCCAGAAATGTTCATCAACAAGATATTGGTAACAACTATGTTAGTCGCGACATATATTTAATAAAATTCTTGCTTCAAATAAATTAGGTGAGTTACATAACGTGTCACAATCACCAAAATCAGCAGATTACTAGCGCTCCAACTGCCAAATTTCGTAACTTTTCCAAGTTCATCTGAAGATATTGCGGCAGTTAAACGAAATTTTTATAGTAAGGCCTCATTTCCCAATGTGATTGGTGTAATCGATTGCACACATGTGCCTATTAAGGCACCAATTAGAAGACTTGGAGGGGAAACAGGAGGAACTTATCTTAACAGAAAAGGATACCATTCTTTAAATGTGCAGGCAAGTACATTTACTAAGCTTTCAATTAAATTTAAAAATATTGCTTTAGATTGTATGTAATTCAGACCATAAGATTCTGGATATAGTAGCACGATGGAGGGGATCAGTGCATGACTAACGAATTTGGAATAATTGCAAATTAAACGAGATATTAGAGGAAAAATAATATTGGTATTTTGCTGGGCGATGGTAGATATCCCTGCTCGAAAGTTCTTCTCACTGCGCTGCTCAACCCAAAAACCATTAAGGAGAAACGCTATAACAAAAGCCATATTTCAACTCTTTGTAATATTGAGCAACTTAATGGAGAACTTAAGAGAAAGTTTCGATGTATATTTCAACGCTTGAGGGTGGATTTACCAACAGCGGAAAATATTGTGACAGCAGTTGCTGTTTTGCATAATATCTCTAAAGATGTGTTCTTGCTACATATAAAAATATGTGAGTGCAATTAAGTATTTATCTTGCAGTTCCTAATGTTTCTCGTCGCAGACCGTATCCAGCAATAATGGAAAATGATTTCCAACATGAAGAGAACAATAAAAATGGAACAACATTTCGGCGTTATTTCATTGAAAAACATTTTAAACAAAATATTTTAGTTTATGTAAAATACTTATTTCATTAAAGTGAAACACAAAAAAACTTAACTTTCAAGCTTATTCATAGAAAGATTTTTTTCCATAATTTGAATTCGAATTTTATGAATTTCCTGTTCGCGCTCTTCCCTCTCTTCAAGAAATTTTTTTTTTCTAACTCTATTTGGCTTAATTTGGCTTTTTCAACATCTTGTTTAAGTTGAAACAGCTTTTCATTCTTCGCTTTTTCCATCAAAATTTGATCGCGATGACTTTCCAATACACTGTGGCCTCTTATAACCAACGGACTTTTGATAACTTTGCTAGTCTTCACCACTTCTTCTTGATAATTTTGTGCCAAGTTTTCGTTATTGTACCTTTCTTTACGATCGTTGTCAAAACTATTGGATGGATTGCTTATGTTGTTAATCTCAGTTGACTGCGTTTCAGATTTAGAAGTTGTGGCCTAAAGTAATTAAATTATAATCTTTGGTATATTATATTGCATTTTAAGAATGCTTACATTACACCAAGCAACATCAGAATCTATTTCTGCGACGTCTTCAGCAAAGTCCTGTGGTATCATATCCTTTATTGCAAAATCTATTTCCTGTGGTATATGCATTGATCTCGATTTTCCTTATTTTGTCTGATGAAAACAGATTCCTTCATTTTACTTGGAATATCAGACCATGCCTCCTTTTTCTTAAGAATATTTCGAATATCGTTGGCTTTTCTTTCTATTACTGTTATGTGTTCGTTGACAAAAGTTCTGAGAAATTCCTTTTCCTCGAGTGACCAATTTTCAGATCGATGACGTTTCTATGGAAATTGCAATATTACATAATTAACTTACATTTTTAATGCTAAATTTTCCATTTTTTACTAGTTTTAGGCTTTTATAATTGTCAAACTTTACTCTATCAGGAAAGATGTCAACCGCAAACACAACAACAAACATCACATTTATTTCACAGTCAACTGTCAATTAATATCAGCTGTTTTCGATCAGGTCCTAGATTAGTTGATAGTTCAGTGGTTTAAAATGAAAACGTTAAAAGATTTTTTAATAAACTCAGTTTTACTTAAAACAGGGTAATGCTTAAACTGTGAATATAAAAATATTTGAAGTTAGAAAACGGTGTAAGTGCACAGTAAAAAATTTTTTCAACATTTATTCTAGGCAATTTGTGGCCAACTTTAAATGTGGTAAATTTACAACACATTGAAACGCTTACAAATATCCATTTAAAAATACTTCCTTCAACGTAAACAGGTTAGAAAGGAAGTGTAAATATCCAGAAAACCTGTAAATGAATTCCTCAATTGCATGTAATTTTACATAAAATAATGTTATTTATTAGCAAGCATCGTAAATGCAAAACTACACCAGGACTGGAAATGAGTTCCACTAACTCATGTATTTTTAAATAAAATTCTGTAATAGATTCACAATCGATATGCAACATTACTAGTATGTAAAAACTGGATTCCATTTATGTAGTAAATTTACATATTTCATTGTATACGAATTAAATCCTTATTTAGAATTTCGCAATATTTTATTTATACCATTTCCGTAATGTATTACATAGAGAATACTTATATTGCCTACTTTTCTTTGTCAAAGTTAGAAGCCAGTCTTACCTCATCAGGATTTTAAAACTTTTATTGAAATAATCCACAGATTAGCTAAAATAGATATAACTTAGACTATGAATAGGAGACATTATAATAATATAGCAACCTGAAAGTAAAATGAAGTAAAACAAATAGGTATTCAAAACGATAGATAATATATTTTATAGATTTCTTTTTACATATTGCAAATACGATTAAGAGCTCATAATTGTGAAAATCGAATTTAATTCCAAATATGATAGGATGTCATATTTTTTTCTTATCTGAAATGCTTATAGCTCTAGATATATTTTGGATATGACATACCTACTAAAAAAAAAACAAAACAATTCTCAATATAAATATACATAAACATAAGTAACATAACATGAAAATATTTCTTTCTTTCTTTTCAGCAAAAAAAAATAAATAAAGAAATAAATAAAATAAAATGCTTTCTAAGTTTAATTAAGTGCTTTCTAAGCTAAATTAATGGAATTAAATATTATTGTATGAGTATAAATTCGGGGCAACTTTCTATTCACCTTCAAGTTGTACTTTTTGAATTGCAGAAACAAGTCTAATCACTTTTGCCATTGCAGTCATATTCTTCTGTCTGCCTCTGGAATCCTCCGTATACATCTCAAAGAAGAATCGTTGGACAAATTCATAAAATTGGGATGCATCTTTTGGATATTCAATATTTAAATTGAAATATATACAAGTTGAACTAGAGTTAAACAACTCGTTGTCAGCATATACATAATAAATACATGATCCGTCAGCAGACTCTGTAAAACGAATCATGTTATTAGATTAACTGTATAAATTCAATGGTTACGAGTAGAAAATGTCGCCAATATGGCATTATAATAGGAAATATTATGAATAATTTCTGTACGTCACAACAGAGAGCCAGTAGCTATAGAATCGAATTTTTAATTTCAACATTAAAGACATTTTACCCTATGGAATTCTATATGAACTACTGAAATTCGAAGGTTTAGTTAACCCATTGATATACTCTTAATGAGGAGGTACTGATACCTGTAATGTAATATAGCAAAACCATCATTGGAGTGAGAAAAATATAAACAAGCCTTAAACGAGTATAACTGGAAAATAAGAGATCCAAAACGCGATCATGGCGGAAATTCTCAGCAAGTATCAACGAAACTACTCTCTTTGCTAGAAACCACATTCTCTTTTCGACAGGATCTCCCGCACTCGGACTCTTAGATCAGGGTTTTAGTAGCTTGACTACAATGAATAAAAACTCTGAAGCTTCACGCATAGATACATTTTCCAGGTTTTGTAGCGATTGAGTGAGAAGCAAAGGACAACAGATCTTCTCTGAGAATGTTTATCGTTTCAAAATAGAAGACTGGAGAACAAATGCAATGATCTTGAGGCCATAGATGATTAAAAGGCATAAAAATCTCCGAGTGAAGGCGAAGTTTTTCCTGCGGTTTAAAAAAAAAAAAATATTTGAAATATTTTCAGAAAATGCTCCCTAAAGCACGTACAGAGGTAAAGGTACATCTAGAGCGACTGGAAAACCTAATGCCCAGCCTAAATCATGTAGTCTCTTCAGCCCACCCTCATTATATAAAATTTTGTTCCAAAAACAACGGAATGTGTAATGAAAATACACCCCAAGGACATAACGCTTAAAGAATATCCACTGATATTGAAGGGATTCTTCGGAAATTGCCATATCTGATAATTTTTTTATCGATCTTACATTATTTTGAGAATTGATTGCAAAAATTGAAGATTGAAAGCTAAAGAAATAAGGCCCTCATATAGCTTTCTCTTCATCGCAGATCAAAAATTGAGGTTAAGTAAGTTAGTTAAGTTAAATCAGTTAGTTCGCTTACCTATTACTGCAAACCAAGAAACGGTCATGGAGGCTTAATTTCATTGAACGAAGTTCCAATCTGTAAATAACATTCTTTAATATTCGGTTTATATATAGTAATTTTTATGAAGACCTTACCGGATATTTTTTGAATATCGAGCCCCTACATTCGTTATAATATTTTGATAAAAATGTAGCAGCTAAATGTTCCTCATCTCCTTTGTCTGGAGGCTTAATTTCATTGAACGAAGTTCCAATCTGTAAATAACATTCTTTAATATTCGGTTTATATATAGTAATTTTTATGAAGACCTTACCGGATATTTTTTGAATATCGAGCCCCTACATTCGTTATAATATTTTGATAAAAATGTAACAGCTAAATGTTCCTCATCTCCTTTGTCTGCATTATATATTGTAACCATTATTTTGGATTTTTGAATGTCGCCGTACTTGAGAACGTTTTTAATATTTTGGGAGAAATTTCCCATTACACTGTTTATGCCAACATTTGTTAACTTCTGGAAATGTTTACATATAAAATGTTTATGAACCAGAAAAGGCCATTCTTCCTTAAGCTCCTTTACGGATGGAGTTCTTTTTTTTACCAGTATAATTATTGTGATTTTCTGTTCTTTTTAAGATATGCTCATGTAAATGTCTTGTAGAGCTAATGTTGTACATGTGTTGTATTTTCTTTATTAGGATTGTGATAATGTAGTATATAGTATTTCTAATTCTGAATAGTATTATATTCTGTTGTCTTCACTATTGTAGGTGTTCCATATTTTGAGGTATTTTTAGATGTTAGTATGTGATATGTTGGAGCATATTTGTAATTTCGAGCGTTTTTGTTCTAGCTTAATTTAATGTTTTAATGCGTTTTATATACTCGTAGGTGGGTTTTCCTAGGATCTGTTTTCATTAATTTATGACTACTTAGTATTTTAAGCGTTACTTAATTTAATTTTGATTCTATTACTATTTAGATTCATTGTACTGGAAAGGGCTGTGATCAAATTAATGTAGTTATAAAAAGTGTTTTATGAAGAGATTTGTCGCATTACTTTCCCGCAACTAGTAACTGATTAATGAGTGGAATCATTCAGCGGTCTGAAAATGTTCGCTGGTTGGATTTATTAAGAAAAATATCTTTGATTTAAGGATAAATGGGTGCCGTTTAGGCTCCTACTGGGCTTTTCCGGACGTTTCGCTCCAGCCATGGAGCTCATACAGTGGTTTTTCTGTAAACTGGGGTTGATTATCAGGTGGTACATATGTGTACAATTTGTAAGTGGGAGTAGTTATCTAATTTAGAGATCTGATTGTTAATGGGTCTGAGAAATTCGTTAATTTGTTGATCACAATTTATTATCAATATTATTATTTTATTGTGTTTCAATAAGGCTTTAGTTTGGTTAAGCTATATTAGGCATTTATATTACGTAAATGTATATCAGTAGTTATATAATTATTTGGTCTACTATAATGAGAATAAGATTTATTTGTCTTTACTTTGACATTGTTAGTTAAGCGAAATATATTTTTGACTTTCAATTGGTAAAATAATTATATAATTAAGGATTCAATGAAGAAGATTTGTATAAATTTATGTTATTATGTTATTTGTGTGAATATAATTGCTATTGTCTTACTAACCTTGGTTTATTATTCCTTCTGATTTTATCCTGTGATTGAGTTATTAGTTCCTGTGTGTTCAGCGTGTTTCCATTTTTAGCGATGTTATTTTTGGAAGTTCCTGTATTTATTTTTGGGATCTGTTGTATTATTTTCCATAATGTCTTCCGTAAATATGTTTAGGTTGGTAAAATATTCTTCATCCGTGTAAATGCGGTCTTCTAGTAGATTTTTAGTGGGAGCAGTTTCCGTGGTGGAAAACAGCCGCCACAGTCAGGGCTTGTTATAATCTCACTTGTAGGTATTGTTGAAGTAGTTTCGATGGCCTATCTTGGTGTAGCTGTTGAGATTGTGAAAACAGCTACAGCAGGCGAATAGCTCCAGTGCAGGTAGGTTCTTACGATGTCTGCATAGGGTCCAGCACCGAGAGTTGATACAGTTGTGCTGAGAGGCCGTTTAGTAACCTGGTTTTTGCGTGCTGTTCAACAGTGGAAGCAACGTGACCTCGTCATAGTACGGATGCGTGACGTATACAGTCTGTTACTGTGTATGGTATATTTACCGGCAGTACACTGGTGTACCAACCGCTTGAATAAATGCCGAAATTATAAATGGCTAAGAAGACGTCTTGGGAATACCTATAAGAAAGTTTATTTGACAGCATAGGCATATGACCTACGAATAGAGGTCAGGTCGAGATATGGAAGTATAGTCTGGACTCGAAGGTTATCCCAATGACAACCTGAGCGGGACCAAATGTTGAATCTCTATGCGTCGGGAGTGCAACAGATAGATGAGAATCCGGGCTGACCACCGATCTTCTATTAGGAACTTAACCGAGTTGACCCAGTGTCACTACAGTTGTTTCGGCAGCGGCAGTCGTGAGAATGTTCTTGCTGATGTGTCTTCTAGAAGGTAAAGAATTGACCTAGTCGACCCAATGTCGCTATGGTTACTTCGGTGACGGTAGTCGTAACGACGTTCTTGATATCGTGTTTGCGGGCTTCGCTGCGGAACGTCCTCAGGTATAGAATGAACTAAATTCCAGGTTCCTCTGAAACAAAGATTATCTTTTCTAAAAGGATCATTCATTTAAAAGTGATTCCAGTGTTAATCTTCTGATTTCTTTATTGCACACAGAAAAGGCTAAGTAAAAAAAACTGAGAAACTTGTTCTCTGACTGACATCTGACATCGCTAGCGGTGAATTTTGTAATGAACCTAACTTGGTTTACACGGTAATTTGTCCAGAGTTTGGAAATGACAGTACTTACTCAGACGTGTCGCCACAGATTATGTTGGTGTGTCATTATGATATGTTGTGTTCCTTCAATTCTACATGGTTTTAAAATCCTTGCTTTTTAGAAGTATATTTGTTATTATTGTGATAATTTGCTATATTTCATCGCTTTTATTATCAAGAAGACTATAATGCACAATTCACTGATATTCTAAATTGCACTTACTGATTTTAGGTTATAACTGGCACAGATATGTGGACTATCAACAATATTTTATGCAAATTCACACTGAATATTTAGCAGGTTTTGAGTGTGCTGACGTTTTTTTCATCTAATTGATAAAATCCCATTTTTTTCTATGTGTGGTTCTATTGGAGCTACACATTTTTATTAAATATCTGCTTACCTGGTGAAATTCGCTCTTTCTAAATTTTCTCAACAGGTTGCGCGCATTTGATTTCACCAAGTTGACTTTTCGCGAGTCAATTTGACAGTCGCGATCGCGATATTTCAGTTCGTCAGTGCCGTGTGTTTTTTTCTTGTTTTTCGCCATAAATTAGGGATAAATTATCTAGGTGAGTACATTTTTTCACTCTTTAAGTGTTTATTGTTAATTATATGTGAGTTCCATTATTTTTTGATAAATTTCCTATAGAAAAGGCAATCCTCGGCGTATTTAAAATTTGCGACAGTAAAAGATTATTTTTTGAAAAATTTACTACAGAAAATGCTATCCTCGGCGTATTTAAAATTTGCGGCAGTAAAAGATAATTTTTTGAAAAATTTACCATAGAAAGGGAAATCCTCGGCGTATTTAAAATTTGCGGCAGTAAAAAATTATTTCTTGAAAAATTTACTATAGAAAAGGCAATCCTCGGCGTATTTAAAATTTTCGACAGTGTAAAATTAATTTTTGAAAAATTTACTATAGAGAAGGCAATCCTCAGCGTATTTAAAATTTGCGACAGTAAAAAATTATGTTTTGATAAATTTACTATAGAAAAGGCAATCCTTGGCGTATTTAAAATTTTCGACAGCAAAAATTATTTTTCGAAAAATTTACTATAGAGACGGCAATCCTCGGCGTATTTAAAATTTGCGACAGTAAAAAATTATTTTTTGAAAAATTTACTACAGAAAAGGCAATCCTTGGCGTATTTAAAATTTTCAATGAATAATTTGCAGGAAATATGCAAATTCTGATAAATTATTCATGTCGGAAAATGTTTTGTGAAATGTCACAATGGTGCAAATTGTTGAATTTTATCAATTATAGTGTTTCTACTGGCTGCGAATTCATGTAATTTTCTTATGTAAACCTATTTGCATGTTTTGCAAATGTTTAATATGCGCGGTATATGAATTTCGCGATAATTTTCTATAGTTGCATTTACATGCAATTGTTGTTGTACTGCCAAGAAATTCGTTTCTTGGCAGATTTCCCATATGCTTTGTAAAATTTGTAATTGTTTGCTTATTATTAGAAATTAAGGGAAGTATAAAATACATTATATATTCATTTCTAATGTTTTTTTTTATTTATTTAAGGTGTGCTCGACAAGCTTATCTTTTAATTGTCGTCGGTGTAATCCTAGAAGTTGCAGTAACAAAACCCTAGAGCGAATGGGAGTCCTTCGATCGGCGTCTCAGGAGCTTTCTCCGTATCAGCGTTGCCAGATATTTTTGTAAAAATATGAAAATTTCCTGAGAAAAATATGCTTGTTCGGAAAATATTATGCTAATTTGAGTTAATAATAGTTACTAACAGTATCAAAGAATTGAATAGGGTATTAATTCAATAAACTGATTGTAACTAAACGATCATTACAAAACTTTACGATTTTTTAAATAATATTTATTTATATTTATATGTGGTAGACATATCTTTACAAAGTCATACAATGTGCATGTGAAGACTACGGACCAAAAACAATCTAATTCACAAGTTTTTACGTTTCGGAAAATGTGTTTTTTCATTTCTTCCCGAATATGAGTTTTCAAATTTACTTTTGACTGATAATTAAAAAAAAATTAGCAAATTGCTTCTACTCTATTTACGGTTTGCTATTCAAAAATTCCAAGAATGGCAGACGCAAGGTATTAGAATAAGCAACTTATTTTGCTCAGTCAGCTTTTTATATACCCGTTGAATACTCCTTTCATAACGCTTGCATTATCCGTCCCAAGCCCAGACATTTTTGCCACCAATAAACCACATTCGGTGAGCTCAACTAATTTTAAAAATTGCACAACAATTCTTTTCATTTTCTCACTATAATAAATTTATAACTATGTATACCTAAATGTCGGTAGAGTCATCCATAATTAACCTGAACGAGCTTTTACTAACTCTTCTTTAGGACTTTCCTGGAAATATGGCCCCCAGATATTTTTTATCCTTACACTTAGTAAGCCACAATGAAAAATTATTCTGGACATCATTTTAAAGTCTCTTTTTCACATTTGACAAGGTGATCCACAGGATTAGTTGAGGAATGGACAGCAATATGCAACGCAATTCTGGCTTCCCACATCCTTGCTTGAAAGTTCCTATCGATGCTTGAAGTTCTTTGATTTTTCATAGCACCGAAAGGAGTTTCTGGTTGCATATGTTTTTTACTTAACATTACTTACAATTGACTTTTATTTGAAGCTCGCATTTGCAATATTTGCAATTAACTTTTCCCCTGTTTCCTTTCTGTGTAATAATCCATTTCTGCAATTAAGGCTCTTTCAGCCAATCATTTCTGACTTTCTGTGTGTACCTGAATTGTTGATTTTAAATTTATTATTACAATTATTTTAAAACCATAAATTAATAATTTATTATTTACTTTTTCTTTTTCGGCAATATCTGCACTTCATTATCAGTCCCAATCATTCGATAACATTCTTTCAAAACTTTGGTTGTTGTCGTTGTTGTTATTAGTCTTGTTTTTAACAAAAAAACTGAAATTATACTATACTATACTATAAGAATACAGTGTAAATGCTTAGTATTAATATCTTACCGCTCCAAGTCGTATTATATGAATTCAATAGAATTTTTTCTAACTCTAACACTTGTTTTTTCCAATTACGCTCAAAATTCACACAATTCGGAAATCGGAATGTGACACTTGACTCATACTGCAGGGTGGGTAAAAACAGGTTTTCCTATATAATTTAACAGCGATTGTACAAAGAGTTTTTACAACTTGAAAGGCTTTTTGTGTATTGCATTTTGTGGTGTGCTCATGGCTACAACACTACTAGGACGAAGAGTGAGTGGCGGGCTGTTATAAAATAATATGCAGGGATAATTAAATTATGCTAAAAAATATGCTGGCATAATTATATAAAAATATTATGCTTGCTAGGTGTAAATTATGTCAGTTTAGCATAATTTATGCCAAAATGGCAACGCCACCTCGTATCTTTTGATAAAAGAATATCGACATCTGAGTTTTACGTGTCGTAATCGGATGAAAACAGATGATTGAAGCCTAATCAAATGAATGTAGACGATTCATTCTGTGTTTTGCACGTGCCAAGCTCTGTTATGTTGGGTGCCGTGCTCTAGCACTCAACTTTCGAATCTTCATAAATGAGAAGAAATACAGTCTTTTTGTTGTACGAGCGAAAATCTCCTTAGGTTGGTAATACTGCTAGCTGCGGTTCATCCCACGCACAAAATGGGCGCGCACTTCGTAAAGCGTTCTCTGTTGTTTCACCATGATGAGGAATTGTTGCTTCGTTTTTCAGACGCCGCACATAAGGCATTTGGTATGATTTAGGAGGACAACATTTTTTCACTTATTCTTACATGTAATTTGTGTTTATATTGTATTCGTTATTGCTTGATATAGACTAATTTAGTTAGTACGAGTATAATATTAATTATGTTTGTATTTCCTCCCCCTTGCTTCGGCAAGTCTACCACCAGTCCCATTTCTTCGTAGAATTTTATTAAGAACGTTTTATTATTTTTTATTTTTTATTATTAGAACGTTATTAAATTTGTGATAGAGGGGTCTCTGTTTTTTGTTTTGTTTGAACTCTCGGTGAACAGCTTCCTTGGTCTTCCTCGCATTCCGCTTTCTTGATTAGATGGTAACGTGGGCACTTTTAACTCATTCTGCAGCCACAGAACATTTTTTTTCGGTAAATTTAGTCTTACTCCTTCGACAGGAAAGCCAGCAGGACTTCAAATTTCTTAGGAAAATTTCTATGGCTTTTCTCACACTTTTTTCGAATCCTGGGCTTAAGCTAAACTGTTCTACCAAATCAAATGTATCGCCAATATAATTAAGCAAGTGACCTATGCACTCACTAGGAGTTGTCAGAGAAATCTTGTCTCTTTGTAGAATTAGGTACAACTCTCGTCGGGTTATTTTCAAGCGCGCAGTGGCTTGTAAAGAAAACTATTTATCTTACAAAGTGCATAAAAGTAGCAGCACATTTTTTGTTATATTATAGACGAATAGTTCCTTTACATGTAAAGATAAACTCGTGGACGAGGACTCATGAGGGTTCGAACTTATATCTTCACATTGTTTAAAGTTTTTTTGAAAATAACAGCGTAATCAGAAGCTCAAAAGTATGTTTTTTACAGAACTACGGTAAGCTACGGACAAAATTCATTATGCATTTAATATCACATACCTGAAGGTTGTTTGGCCATAAACAATATCCACAAGAATCACTGTTTTTACATAAAAGTATGTCCTTCTTTATTAATTACCACACAGCAACTGACGCGCAAGAGCGATAGCGGCGCGAGGTCAACCAAGTTGTCGCATGTCTCATATTGTATGTTGTGTCGAAATTTTATAATTGTTTTTGTATCGGCTGGGGTCTTATCTATATAATAACATGCAATTTGTTTTAATTTAACGATGTAGACAATATCATTATTGTCCATGTACTTTCAAGGAAAATGCCGCAGGCATAGATAAATTTAATAAACTTTTTAATTCGCCTGGATTTTCGTTCACGGTCGCCTGGAGGAATGGGGCTGCTTGTTTTGGGGATTGTTGAAGCAGATTTTGGGTCTCCTTTAGAGGCTGTACTTCGGGCGCGGCAATTCGTCGATTTTGCGATTTGCGATTTTGTTTCTTCACTTGGTTATGCTTTTGTTTTTACTTTTATTGAAAACACTAAATTTTTCTTTTTGCCAATCTTTCTTTATATTTAATTTTTTTTTTTTAATTTAATTTTTACTTGGATCCAGTATAACATTTCTTTACAACAAAAACTTTTTCTCTCACCCAAATTCACAATAGGGCCGGGTGACTACGTAACTATTCATCGTTCTTTCAATAACGGCGTGGTTTGCCCTCTATGTCTAAAAATTTACATTACGCAAAGCTTCGTCTTAATAAAAAATTTTAAATCTTTTACAGGCTTTTATGTATTTTTAACTTTATGTCGAACCAAAATTCCTTGTAACAAATTTTTAAATTCTTTTTACACGTTTTTATCTGCTTTTACTGTACACATCTGTCAATATTACTTTGAGCTATATATTTTACTTCTAATCCAAATTTTATGTTCTTTTAGTTCTTTTCCTTTGTAAAAATTAATTCTAATTGATTATTACTTCTAATTCAGATCTTTTATACATGGCAAATTTTTTGTCTGTCTCTACTTTTCCATATCTGTTAAAATTTTCGCTCATTTTCCATTTTAATATCTCTCAAAGCTTTTTGTCTAATTTTTATTTTAAATATCTGCCAAAATTCTAATTCTAATTTTTCGTATAATAACTGTCAAAGTTTGTTTAATTTTTTATTTTTGGTATTTGTCAAAATTATCATTTAATTTTACTTTTAGGTTAGAAATACTAGTTGAGGTATATCAGAATAGTTCATTTGTTGTTATTAGTTAGATTATCTAATTCATTTGACTTTTGGAGAAATATTCACTATCTATTTGAGACGTGTCAAAATAATTCATTTGCGAAATTATTGTAATCATCTGTCTAAGCACAAGTCCAGTACAATGCTCCGGCTTCGTGCTGGTACGTGTGGGTTGCCCTTTATTAAATCGGTTTGCGCAGTTTATTTGGGACGAACTAAGTGTCGCGCGGAATCGTAAGGGTTATTTTGGAATTTCCTTACGGTTCAGTGTCTATCTCTGACGTAGAATCTGTTAAATAGAATTGTGTTGACTTGATATTTGACATTCCCGTGGTTCGTGCTTATTTTCGTTACCGTATTTTTGCAAATTTTACCCTTAAACATATTAGAAAATTCTCTGAAATGTGTCGAAAAATGATTAGGTGGTGTATGCATAAAATAAATGCCGATTGATCGCCGAATTCAGTTTTTTGCTCTGGGAGGCAGCTTTGCAGAGTGAGCAGAGGGAGATTGGTCACTTCTTTCCCAAAATGAATTACAACAGACAGGGCCGGTGATGTAGGAGAAGTTACTGCTGTTGCTCCA
The DNA here is from genome assembly GCA_963930735.1 of Dioctria linearis. Taxonomy (NCBI): domain Eukaryota; kingdom Metazoa; phylum Arthropoda; class Insecta; order Diptera; family Asilidae; genus Dioctria; species Dioctria linearis. Next base: position 255,929,531 of record OZ005740.1, on the reverse strand, counting down.
CAGACTACTTTAGCACTGTGTCCTTCTTGTCCATGGATAAGTTTGCTTTTCTTTCGTTCAGTAAGCGTATATGTGTACTTCTTTTCCTTTCTTCTTAGTACGAAATTGTTATGAAGCCTTTGCTGTTTACCATTTCTTATCGCCTTGCCATGACTATCTTGATGGCAAAGGAAATAGGGTGTCTGAAGTAGAAGGGGCACGTCTCACCAAAATATTGGCCACAACTGTTAGCTGACTGTTAGCGCTCGGGCTGTTGCCTATGCTTAACAGGAGCGGGGAAAGTCATCTTTTTACAATATATTCCGAATCTCAATATTCACAATTTTTATATACTTATATCGCAGAATCTAATTCAGTATAAAAAAAGCCCGAACTCTTGGTTTTAACGGGTTGAAAAAAACTCGCTGAAGATTTGGCTAGCTGCTAGGTTCTGAAACTATGTACATATATTTATTACGTACTTTGTTACCACTACGGCATGAGTTAGCGTTTTTGATACCACTACTACGTGGATTTTTTTTCGGGACCACACATCGTGACTTCCCTGTTCTTTTATTAATTTGGGGTGAAGTTCCTGGCTTCCACAATTCTGACACCATTTTTGTGTTTCTAGGGAGGATTTTATACAAAGACAGTTTATTCTAAGAATACAAAGTAATTTATTTCGCTTTCTAATTTCAATGTACAAGTTTAGAGGCTTGAAACAAGTAGAAGAGAGACAGTTCAGTGTCATACTTGCATTTTTTATTTAGGCTATGTTTACAGATAAGGTTCGCAGAGTTGGTTGCTGGGCATTGCCATATGTAACACCTTTATTTCGTACAATTGCACACTGCCCGTGAAACAATTTCTCACTTTGTGTCAATAAAAAGTCAACAACGTGTCCCTGTGGACACAAAATCACTTTGCGGGCGCAGTCTGTCGCCCGGCTGACGAAAATGAGGGGCGAAAGTCGGAAATGCCTTGACACATGTGTCGCACACAATTTGGCTGGACGCAGCACAGCGACAATTGAGACTTTTGTGTCCAACTAAAACGGCAATACTACAGACTCAGTAGTGGTATATGCGACGGACGCAATATTGAGTCTATCGTCAACCTCAATCAAGCACACAGTACAGACTCAACTGGGACTTTTGTGTCCAACTAAAACGGCAATACTACAGACTCAGTAGTGGTAAATGCGATGGACGCAATAATGAGTCCATCGTCAACCTCAATCAAGCACACAGACTCAGTAGTGGTAAATGCGACGGACGCAATAATGAGTCCATCGTCAACCTCAATCAAGCACACAATACAGACTCAACTGGGACTTTTGTGTCCAACTAAAACGGCAATACTACAGACTCAGTAGTGGTAAATGCGACGGACGCAATAATGAGTCCATCGTCAACCTCAATCAAGCACACAGACTCAGTAGTGGTAAATGCGACGGACGCAATAATGAGTCCATCGTCAACCTCAATCAAGCACACAATACAGACTCAACTGGGACTTTTGTGTCCAACTAAAACGGCAATACTACAGACTCAGTAGTGGTAAATGCGACGGACGCAATAATGAGTCCATCGTCAACCTCAATCAAGCACACAATACAAACTCAACTGGGACTTTTGTGTCCAACTAAAGCGGCAATACTACAGACTCAGTAGTGGTAAATGCGACGGACGCAATAATGAGTCTAGCGTCAATCTCAATCAAGCACACAATACAGACTCAACTGGGATTTTTGTGTCCAACTAAAACGGCAATACTACAGACTCAGTAGTGGTAAATGCGACGGACGCAGTAATGAGTCTATCGTCAACCTCAATCAAGCACACAGTACAGACTCTACTGAGGTTTTTGTGTCCAAGTCAATCATCAATCTTAAACAAACACGCAAAGACGCAAATAGGACTTTTGATCCAACTAAAATCCACACTGCAGACATTAGTGACAAATAGGATGAACGGAAAAAAATCTGTATAGGTAATAATTAAATAAAATGCTGTCAATTTAATTCAGTCTTTATAAAAAAAAAACTCCGTTTTATAAACTTTTAAAATGAACAAAATTAGATCAGTCTTCATGCACAGGTGTTTTTCTTGGTTTCGCCTCTATATTTATTTTGTGGAACTCTTTTTAAGAATTCTACAATGGCCTTTCTAATTGTCTCTTCATCTTCAGTGCGCTTCAGTCCAATGGTTTTATTTATTAAAGATATAATTCCATGACAATCAGCAAATATTAACTTTACTTTTTCTGTAAAAAGAATAATATTTACATAAATTTCTTTCAGCGTGATATATTTCAATTAAAATTTCTCACCACTTTGTACGCCAGACTTCCCACTCCAGCTGTACAACGAATAAACATTGTATTCAATAAGAGACTCCATTAAACGCTTTACATTTTTATTTAATGAATTTGATGAATGTATGCGTATCTGAAGACGAACAGCCTAGAAAAGTTATAATATTAGAATATGGTATACGGTTATATGAAATAAGAAAGTGCGTACCATTTGCTCACAATATTCTCGTTTCAGTAAAAGTGTATTCAGTAAATTGAGTCTTTCGGTTGACTCTATAGGCAACTTAGGCATTTCAAAAAGATCATCTTTTATTATTGCTATTATATGGACCTTGTTGAGCGCATAAGCCCTGAACAGCGTCCAATATACAGTCTAATTTACTGCAAAAATCTCCATCGCCTTTATTTTTTATTTCTTCAACATCTGCTTCTATTTTTTGGACAATCGAGCACATTTCGTATATGCATGTTTTAATTTTAAACAGTTCTTTCGCTAATTCAAGTTCATGATGTTTTTTAACTTTTTTAATCTTTTTATTCAGGTCAGAATTTTATGGATGGACTTCTTCCTCAATTGGTTTTAATAGTTGGATGGAGCTCATTATTGGCTCTTTCAATTCAACTATTTTTTGTGCTGCCTTTGTTTTAAGTTGTTTTGAAACGGGACTGGTAGCACCTTCTGCATCGGAAGTAGATTTATTGTCTTTAAAAAAGGAATTGAAGTCTATTTCATCCTCTTTAATGTTGGAAAGTACAGGATGTTGGCGTTTCCTTACTACCTTTCCATTTCGTCTTGTTCTGAAGCAGAATTGGAAAACTTTTCGTAGTAGGCCTCTTTTTTACGTGCATCTTCATATGTAGCTGAAAGTATATTAGTAATAACTAATAATAAAATAAAGAACTTATACGAAAAGCACGTATAAAATAATAATAATTATAATAATAATATATAAATAACTTACTGCAATATGTATTTTCCATATAAACACTGTTTATAATATTTTATTTAAGCGCACTCACTGACGATACGTCCACGCAAAAGTCACTGAAAGAATGACTTGATGCGTCGTAACAACACGGAACGGAATATAATAGGAATGAGCCGGGTACAGCCATGCAGTAAATAAAGTAAGAGCTCAGCACACTTTACTTTTGTACACTCATCGTGGAGGAAGAACTAAAATTTCAAGTTAAACAAGTCATATAGCCCAAAATTATCGCTCCCACAGAAAAATGAAGTTATAATCAACAAATTGCAGCCAAATATGTTTTCTTTCTAATGGTATTAAAAAAAAAAATAGCAAGTAGAAGAAATTTATGGAAATTATGGTGTTTGAAAGAAATCCAAGCTACTTTTAGACGGAAAACTCCTGCCAATTTACACGCGTCCACAAGCTAGACGCAAACTTTGACTAATGATCGAAATTAAGATTTTGCCAATCAATTGTAGGCGCATTCTGGACTCCGGACTCAAATTGTTTCACGGGCTGATTTATAATTAATTATTATTTGTCAATTGGAAACACTAAAGATTTTGAAAAATAGTATTGCATTAAATTAAAATTATTTAGGAAGTTAAACTTTTTTTAATTAGCACAAAAATTAATTTTTAAAATGACTGAAATATGTGCTCCTCTGTAGATTTGCCGTTAAATTTAATTGAGCTTCTAGAGATAGACGTATATAAACAATATGTTTGGCTGAATTTTTATGTCAATTCCAATGCATTCCAATTTATACAGCCGTACTGTTTCCAAAAATTGTTTACAGTTCAGTGTACATTTTGAGCTTGAAAGAGACAAATAGATTTTAGCAAAAATTTGTGCCATTTTTGACTATAGGAATTAGATAGGATGGCTCAGCCCATTCTTATTATATGTCAGTAGTTATAGACACTGACTTATAACAATGTTCTGAGCGATTTGCTATTTCATGTGGCACAAATATTGTGTTTATGTATATCACCGTTAGAGCACCATTTAAAACGAAGTATGATTATTTACAACCCGTGACTTACAAGTAATAGTACCTACAGCTTACACTGCCATACTTCTTGCACGTATAACCTTTACTGCCATGCTGGCAGCTCAGCTTTCAGCGAACTTGCATGATGAAAAACTATGGCAGCTGAGGTGATAGTAATTTGACATTATACAGTTTTCAAGATGGCGGAAAAGAAATGCTTGAGAGAATTTGATAAATTTATTCTGGCAAAATGAGATTTTCTGGGATCATTTGCATTACATCATTTACCAACATCTTCCTCTTAATTTTTCTTGGGGTTTATCATTCTGTTACTTCCTTTATTGCTATCATTTTCCAATATACGCAGGACTTTACGTCTCAATGCCTTTTTTAAATGAACTTTCATGCAAGATGATAAGACTTCAACCGAACTGTCTTCTGCTGTCAAGTTAAAAATCGCGTTGGATGGAGGCTTGCATGCAAGCTGTACTATCTCGTGTAATCACCGGGAAAAGTATTGACACCTCCGCAACCCCCGGAATTTACAAGCCATGAACAAATTCGAAAAAGGGGTACAGCGTGCCGGCCAGCAGGCGACATCCCCAGTCTTCTTACGTTGTCTTACTGCAGAAGTTTTTCATATAAAAGTTGCTTGTATTTTGTTCAAACACTATAATTTCCATAAATTTGTTCTACATGCTACATTTTTTTTAACTTTTCGAAAGAAAACATATTTGGCTGCAATTTGTTTTAACTTCATTTTGCTGTACGATCGACAGTTTTGGGCGTTAGGACCTGTTTAAAATGAAATTTTAGTTTTTCCTCCATGATGAGTATATAAAAAGCAGTGAAAGTGAGCTCTTACTGCATGCTGTACCCGGTACGTTAAGAGCTTTTAATGTGTCGGTGCCTTTCGGTGACTTCATGTCTTGTATTATATTCCGGGAGTTACGTCTTACTGAATGCTGTACCCGGCACACTGACATATAATAAGAATCCCAACAAACCAAACTTTACGATTTCCTTTCGAAGTCGTAACATAGTGTTGGAAAAATCTTCCGATTTCGGAATCGATTTCGGCCCGAGTTCGATTCGAAATATGTATGAAGCGGTTGACACGACTTCGTAAGGAAAATTAGTTACGACTTCGACAAGAAAAGTCTGAATAAATTTCGAAGTTTCTTTCCCCTTCAAAAGCTTTCATAATTCTGCCAGTGTCCTCATTGCTTACCGAAGTAGTAACTAATTTTCCTTACGAATTCGTGTCAACCGCTTCATACATTTTTCGAAACGAACTCGGGCCGAAATCGATTCCGAAATCGGAAGATTTTCCGATATGTTACGACTTCAAAAAAAAACAAAACGCTGAACCGAAAAACTCATTTTACTACCCTGCAACACCAAATATTTCCCATTAATCTTTTTCTTTTCTTATTCTTTAATATTTCCGATCTTTTAATATAATTTGGTGTTTCAGTTAGCAAAATGAGTTTTTCGGTTCAGCGTTTTCGTTTTTGTCTATCAATGTAACGGCACCCAGAAATGAGTTCCCACCTGTAAAAATCAAAGTAAAAATCATAGTGTATTATATAAAAATATGTATATAGTTCAAAAGTATTTCAAAATATATTAACGACTTATAAAAAGATATACAAAAAATTATGTTAGCCTAATTGCAGTTACCAAAATATTCAAAGTAAGAACTGCTTATAATTAAAAAAAAAATTGTTTTTGTACGAGTATTTGAACATGAAAATAAATACGCCAGGGATTGCTTTTTCTACAGTAAATTTTTCAAAAAATAATTTTTTATTATCGCAAATTTTAAATACGCTTAGGATTGCCTTTTCTATAGTAAATTTTTCAAAAAATAATTTTTTACTGTCGCAAATTTTAAATACGCCGAGGATTGCCTTTTCTATAGTAAAATTTTCAAAAAAAAATTTTTTACTGTCGCAAATTTTAAATACGATTAGGATTGCCTTTTCTATAGTAAAATTTCAAAAAATAATTTTTTACTGTCGCAAATTTTAAATACGCCGAGGATTGCCTTTTCTATAGTAAAATTTTCAAACAATAATTTTTTACTGTCGCAAATTTTAAATACGCTTAGGATTGCCTTTCCTATAGTAAATTTATCAAAAAATAATTTTTTACTATCGCAAATTTTAAATACGCCAGGGATTACCTTTTCTATAGTAAATTTTTAAAAAAATAATTTTTAACTGTCGCAAATTTTTTGGTTTTATATACATATGTATAGTATATTTAATATAAAAGTAATTTTACAATTTTTCGGAAAGTTTGGAAATGTCCGGAACCAATGTGTTGTGGCCAACCTTAAAACTGCTTCCAAGTTTTCGTCTGCAATACGCGATCGCAGTTTTCTTTTTATTGAGGTTCATTATTGTGAAGGTTTGTTTGACAAATATATGTTGAACCAAACAAAGATGAGTAACGTGCATCATTTTCATACAAATTTGGGTAATTTTCCTTATCCAAACATTCATAAAAATTTTTTAAATCCCCCTTATCATTATATTTTTGCCTTAACATTTCGCATGACTGCAGGTCTATTAATTCCAATTGTAGATTTCAATTAGCTTCAATTAGAAAAAGGATTCGAAAATAGTTTGAAATCAAATTTATATTTTTTAAAATCTTCGAATCTGTTGCCGAAAATTTCTATTAAGTTTGCAATCTTCGCAGCATAAAGTTGGCAATATTCAATTTTTTTACTAAATTTTTCGCAATATGGGAAATGAAAACATTGTCCATTCAAAAAGTGGGTGTGAAATAACTTCAATTTAATTTCAAAAGCTTCCAGATGATTAGCCATATCTGCTATAAATTGATTTTTTCCTTGAAGCTTCAAATTTAATAAGTGTAAAAGGGTTGTTATGTCCACCAGGAAAACTAATTCACTCACTTTATTTCTGGCAATAGATCGAGAAAATTTTGAGGCAATTTCCTTTGCTCAGCCATCTAACTTCACAGTAATATATAAGGTCCTGGTATTCAGATTCGGTTCATAATGGCGTTTTACATTAAATTCTTTCATACAAGAGATAGTTTTTTGACAAACTAAACATAAAACGCCACTATTTTGCTCAATAACAAAATATTTTTCCGACCATGCATTGTTGAATTTTCTATTTTCCGACTCCAGTTTTCTTTTCATGGGTGCTGCCATTTATTGAACTGTTAAAAATTACAAAAAAAGCAAATTCGAGATTCAAACTAATTTTGAAATAAAAGGTAAATAATTCTTAACCTTTTATATCCAAAGACGAAATACAAATTTACTTCGGTAATCTTACAAATTTTCACTCAAAAACAAAAGAATTTTATCAAATAAAGGTTTTTGCAAAAATAATTTTCAAGCTGGAAACTAGGAAGATAAAACCGTAATGCCGAATTCACAATGCAGAGTGGAGTAGATTGGCTCTATTCTATTTTTACGCTGCCATTTCCGAAAGCTTGCAAACTGGAATTTCGAACTACTAGCATGTAGATGGTGTGGATTTTTCCCAATACTTCTTTTTATCATAACTAACATGTTTTAATATTATTTCCTGATTTAATATTTTTTATGAATGCTAATAAAATACAAGAGACGTTTTTTGCAAACTTCATGATTTAAAATCCAAAAAAATTGTAAAAATGTTTGCTAGTTGCGAAGCAGGAGAGGACTCTCCCCTTTCGAATTTATTGTTTTGAAAGCGATAGTTGTCAGTGATGCCAACAAGACGCATGGAAAAATCCCCGAGTTTCGATAAAAAAAATCCCTAGAATTCCCTAAAGAATTGGTTTAACTCGAAAATAAAAAATACAGTATTATTTTGTTTTCATAAATAAATTTTAATTATTATATATTATGCAGAAGAAACGAAGAACACATTTTCATATATAAAATAAACAACTTCAATTTTCTCCAGGAAAATGTTCACATTTGGCTTTTAATTAAACAATACTTCTAATTAGTTTGTACAGGGAAGACGTTCACATTAATTTTTTATGCTCATCTGTTACTCTAAAATTATTGCAACAATTATTACTTGAATATCTTAAAACAGCAACAGCGTTCAAAGCTTGTGACCCTATTTTATTTCTCCTTTTTGTCTTTAAATCAGTTACAACAGAAAATATACGCACCGATTCAGCATTTGAATGAGGTAGACTTAAGCAAATTCTGGCTAAGTGCGCGATATTTTTGAATTTGTATTCCCCCTTGGCAAGACCTTTACAATTATACAAAAAATGCCAAAATTCTAAAATGTCCATATTTTCTAAATTTCGCTGTTGTACTGCATCAAACTCACACGAGGCTTATTACTATGTAGAGCAATTTCTGGCCTTAGAAAACGTAAGCCATCAAAAACTTTATCATTTAGTGGGACCCGCTTCTGAATTTCTGTCGCACTAGTAATATAAAAATCTAAGCACCTTTTCCTCACGTTTAACTGAACTTCTTCAGGTAGATCTTCTAGAAATCTTGAACAACCAGGTCCCAAATCAATTTCTTTAATATCTAAATAGTATGTAGAAGTTAACTGAATAGTGATCAATTCGAAAAATTCAGGTTTAACAAAATGTGCTAATATTTGCTTAAATAATTTCTTACACTCTTCCGACAGATATGGAATTAACACATTTCTACTTTGAAAAAGGATATTGAAAGAATTAAAAATGTTTAAAGAATAGTTTAAAAACAATATGTAGGCCTTTGCACACGGATTTTTTAATTCAGTTAATATATATTCGACTTGTTTGTTGCTGCACGTTCTTCAAATACCTCGAGTTGAAAATAGTGTACTAAAACAGTCCAGTTCTCTAATACCCTTTTTACAAATTGATGTAGACTTAACCATTTTGTTCCCGACAGTTTTAACATTTTTATATGCTGCACCTCAAAATATTCCTGAAACTCCACAAGTTTTGCACACCGTTTTGAGCTAACTGAAAAATAAGTTGATATTGCACGTAAAAACTCTTCGGGTGTTCTAGGTAATTTCGAACAAGCTTTGCTTGCAACTAATGTAGCCGAATGGCACAAACAACTAACTAAAACTAAATTTACGGTTTCAGAACGCAGCTTTGTATATACAGAATTATTTCGTCCAAACATGACTGAGGCATTATCAACTGCTAGTCCAATAATATTTCTAATTCGTATATGTTTTTTTCACAGGAATTCTTTATTGCTTGATAAAGCTTTTCAGCACTTGCATCTTTGGCATCAATGTTCACGAGTTCTAAGACCTTATCACATAATTTTCCTTGATTATTAATGTACCTTGCTATGATGCAGAGCAATTTGTTAAGACCGTTGTCAGTGCTTTCGTCAATTAGGATACTAAAGTTACATTGACTTAACTCTTTTATGGTGTCATTATTTTCTTTTTCCGCAAGAACATTTTTAATAATGCTGGTAGTCTTCGTCCGACCAAGCTGTATATCTTTTACTATTCGAGAATCAGGGAACATTTCCTTCAATAAAGGTGACAAATGGTCCACAATTGAAAATGCCACATTATGCATGCTGCGCAAAAAAGTGAGCCAATTTTATTTCGGCTTCTGCGACTTGTGCATTATGTTTCTGCGCACTTTGAAAATGTTCCAATATTGGTTTCATATTTTGAATTCCACTAATAGATAATTTATGCTTTTTAGTAGCCGCATGCTTCTGTAATTCGCTCTTACCACATTTTAATGAAACATGACATGCTAAACAAAAACATGTCATGTCGGTCTTCCCTTTTGATATCCAACCTTAAACTTTTTAAATGGGCATTTATAAAAAACAAAAGTAAAAGCACACTAAATATTAAAAACCTTTAAATTCAGGATCAGAAATCCATTCTTCCCGGAACTTTTGCCCATAAACGGCTTGCTTTTCGCAAAGACCATTTCTAATTCTTTTTTTCTTTTTTGGTGTATCTTGCATTTGCTGTCGTGCACGTGCTGAACTTGAATCACTAGAAACGAAAATCTTTATTAGAGTTTATTTCAATAACACCATTTATGTTATAATTTTTTACACTAAATTCTCTGAATTATGCATATTCACTACAAAAAACAACACAACAGAAGAGTGGAGGTGCGTATTAAATAAAAGCAGGTGTACGTGTACGTCATTGACAATTGAAAATGAATAGTCCAGTTCCAGTGATTCTCATTCTGTTCTGTGCTAGTGCTTCTTCAACTTTCAGAAATTTTCTGTAGCTTGGAGCAAATAAATTATTAGAAACTTTTAGTACACAAGATATCCCTAGATTTCGTCACTTTTGGAACTTTTATCCCTAAATCCCTAAAACCGAAAATTATTCCTAGATCTAGGGATAAATTCCCTAAGTTGGCATCACTGATAGTTGTTTGCTGGTTTGTTGATTTGTCGTTGTTATGGCGTTTTGGTATGTTAATTTCAAAGTTCGAAATTCTGCTGCATTGTGAACATGGTTCTGGACTCAAAGCTCACTCTGCTCCACTCTGCATTGTGAATTCGGCATATTAAATAAATATTAGAAAATAAACAAAAAAAAAACCAAAATTAAGCGTTACTATTGTAACCTTCCGGCCAGTCTAATATACCTCTCAGCGTGGCCGCTTCTCGACCACTCAACTCAGCGAGGCAGATGACTGGTCATGGCTACTTTATGTCCCTTTTAAGGTTGTTGAGGGACAATGGAGGTTGATCTTTAGGCGAGCACGGTACAGGCTTTTTGCCGGCTCAAGCTCAGGGCTGGGTTAGGTTCTTGCTCGCTGTTCAACCACCTATTACTGTACCGCTGGAAGATAGAAAGAGGTGGACACAAATAAAAACACAAAAATAAAAAAAAAATAAAAAAAGGAAAAGGCTTAAGATAGGAAAGGGAACACCACCCAGAATGGTGGGACACTCTGGCTACTTGCATCACCCGCCACTGCCCTCCTCACACTCCTCGGTGTGCCTGCCAGTTACTTTATCCTCCCGGCATCTCGAGCTTCCCCAAAACCCTAACCAAACCCGACACCAAACGAAAACATGAAACTTAGCACATGGCCATTATTATTTATTTATTTCCCCGAACACGCACAAAAGTATAAATGGTCACACATTTAGTCAAACAGGTAATATATGGGTATTTGTAAATCAATTCATGAACCATCAGCGGGTATATACATAGGTATAGATATATTAAGAAAAAAAAAAAAAACATTCAGTTACTGCACTAGCCTATATATTAATAATCATGACGCGTATATATATGTAGATATAAAGAAAAAGAAACTACGTTACTATACTAGCGTATATATATTAATATTCAAGCTAATACGTGAGTATGTATATATGTATAAGAATATGTCAAAGAAACATTAAAAAAAAAGCAGAAAAAAAAAAAATCGCTATGAGAGAATTCGCTAATCCAAATTAACCCTTACATTAGTGGACTATTCTAGGAATCTAAAATTAAAAAAAAACAAAAAAAAAATAAAGATCGCTAAGTGGAAGTATGATGGTAGCTTACATGTATACAAATATATGTATATATAAGTACTAACTATCCGGAAATACTTCGCAAAACAAAAAAAACTACTTCATTATAATATAATATTCCGCAAGACAAAAAAACTACTTCATTATAATATAATATTCCGCAAGACAAAAAAACTACTTCATTATAATATAATATTCCGCAAGACAAAAAAAAAACTACGTTAATATACTATAATATTCCGCAAGACAAAAAAACTACTTCATTATAATATAATATTCCGCAAGACAAAAAAAAACTACGTTAATATACTATAATATTCCGCAAGACAAAAAAACTACTTCATTATAATATAATATTCCGCAAGACAAAAAAAAACTACGTTAATATACTAATGTACTAATTTAGATTTCTATGGGGAAAAGAAAAACAAAAAAAATAAAATCGCCAAGTTCCGAATTCATTGCTAATATATATATATATATATAAAAAAAATTGAAATAAACGAACAGAGGAAGAAATATAGAATTAGCCTATAACCCCGAGAAGACAAGGAGAAGAGAAAAAAAAAATAAAACAATCTACTCACATTACAATTAATTTGTCGCAAATTTACTTACTTGTCAATCTCCCGGCGATGAAGCGCTTCAGCGGCCTGGTGACTAACGCTGTGAAAACAAATCAACAACAAAAAAAAATACGGACAAAAAGATAAGAAATTTCTCCTGCTTGCTCTTGGGTTTTTTTTTTTTTTTTCTCTCCTATCAGTAGATTTTGCTGGTTTCTCCTCCGTTCCGCTGTCAAGCTCCGACGATGATTTTGGATGATGTTTAACCCCAAGAAAATTTTTTTGGGCGCTCTAGGAGGCGCCAGGTTCAGCCCTATTGATGCTGCGCAAACTTCACTGGCCGATTTCTGTACTTTTGTTTCTTTGTTACTTTGTCCTTTCCCTCCGGCACTGATCCACGCCGTGCAGGCCAAAGACTGTCACCTGATATCTGTACTCAGACCAACAGAAAGAAGAAACCTCACTAAATAAATTTTTCCCGGCAATGAACAAGTAATCACACCTCACCTTAGATTTATCCAAAATTACCTTCTTTGAGAGCAGAAAAAAAAAAGCTTATGCCGTCACTCAGTAACTATCGAGTCACATCCACAATCAAATTTAAAGATAAAAGAAAAAAAATGTAAACTTCTCGTATAAACGTTTCAATATTACCGCATGCACGCACAATTGCTCGATGCCCAGTCTTTATTTAAGGAAATATTATAGTCACTTCTGATTTGATTTTTTTTTTCCAAATTCTGTAAGGGCGCACAAGACTCGAAAAACAAAACACAAAACTGGACGAGCTCCCGCGGAAGATCTTTCTTCCATCGAATTGCTTTACAAAGTGGAGTTTCGATCGCCACATACCGAAAAAACGATATGAGGGAAAATTACCCAAGTCCATTGCACCTTATCGGTCAGCACCTTTATTGGGGTGATCGGAAATGCTCGAATTACATTTCTAGTTTTTTGTTTAAAAAAAACGTTAAGCGTGCGGTTTATTTTTATTGAGTGTCTCGAGCTTAATTTCCGCTTGGACTCAATTTATTGCCTTTTCCTTGCGAAGAAGAAATAAAATTTCTCTTTCCCATATGCATCTGCAGCAAAAAGAAGAAATTCATTGGACGTTTACCCAGTCTGGATTTAAAAAAAAATTAACTGCCCAATGCTGAGAGAATAATCCCTCGTACCCCAAGAAGAGAATTAGATTTTCTTTACTTGCAACAAGAAAATTTATAGCCGTTACAGGTCAGGTTCGGAAGTTCCAATTCCAAAGAGGAATTCTCCGAGGCTGAGAGAAGACTACGGCTATGGTCCAATCGCATAAATAAGGCCCAACGCGGGGACGCCCCACACCCTGAGATCAAAGAGTCTCATGCTCTACCGACTGAGCTAGCCGGGCATAAGTCTTACGAAAGGATGATATGGTTACCCTGTATGATCAATAGGCAGCGATTATATAAAAAAAAAAAAGGGAATAAGAAAATGGGCTAGACAATCGTAGTAAGCTATTACTGAATCTTTATTCAAGAAACAAAGTGAACACAAATAAAGAAGTATTTCACTTTTTACATAACGAGAAATTTCAGTCGATCTAGTTGCTGATTGGTATGACCTTAACCATGGTAGAAGTGTATTACTGAGTGATTGCTGCTCTTCTAAGGCTGGATGTTGGAGTTCAGACGAGCTACTCGGTCCCTAAGCGTGATTATTTCGTCTATGGTGTCTCTTGAAGCTCCAGGTGGTGATGTTGTTTGTGCATCTTCTTCGGTTGAGGCACTGGCTAGACGATCATGGGGTAGATGGGTAGTGACGGAGTCCGGATATGCAGTAGCTTGCTGTTGATGTTGTTGATGTAGAATATGGTTTGTCATGGTGTTCCACACAGCGGCTGATAATTTCCAACTCCTCCCGTAAATCGCTCCGAGAACCTTGGCATTGATGAAGGTATCGATGACGAACTTGACTGCCTTCAGACACACGTAAATTCCCAGCAGGGAGGAGCAGACACTTCCAAAAAAATTGAAAGCGCCCCATATCTTTGTTCGTACCGTTGTGACTAGGTCCTCCATTGTCTTTGGAGATAAAAGGTTGACGGCGTTAATATCTTGGTGGTGAACATCTCGACCCATTACACGTTGCGTGAGTATGTTAGAAATGGCTAGCCTCTCGGACGGATACATGATCTGGTGGCGAAGGTTTTCCAGAGACTCGCTGTGGTAAATTCCTGCCCGAATAAGTTCTCCTGGGTCTTCGTATGACCAGTCAGCGGTGTTTGATGGTTGAAGTTGAGATGGTTCTTTAATTTGGTGAATTGTCGGATTGGTCCCGTACCAGGTTCCTCTAATGTAGTATGCTGGACTCAGCAAATCTGAGCAGATAATCTCAGTTCCACGCTGCTGCAGTAGGTGGGTTAACGGAGCTAGGAAGTAGTCACTTTCTCCATAAGTTACTGGTAGTTCCATATAACACCGGTTGCTCTTCCGAACAGTGACTTCAACTGGTTGGCATCTCACTAAGTAGATGATTTCCCCCCTATGTACAGCGGTGAACCCTTGCTCTTTCATTCTTATAAGAGCGAACTCTGCCGGGTGGTGGAGGGCCATGATCAGCTGGGTTTGAAGTAGTTCTCTTTCTAATTCGCATTTCTTCCTCAGGAGATTGGTGTATAGTTTCTCGACTTGACCCTTAAAGTGACGCTCAACATAAACGAACTTCGAATTAACGTACGTGAAAAGATTGAGGTTACGAGTATCCAGAGGTTTTTTCCTAAACCAGTAATCGGATGCTGCCTTAGGTACAATGATCAGCCTGGGATGCTCAGTTTGAAAACCGGGGAAACGACAAACGGATACTTGCTTTTTTACTTCGAGTGCAAAGATTATTTCTCCGGACGTCACGGTGTATATGGTGTTGCTAATGGATTTGTTCGAGGTCCTAATCTTCGTAGCCACTCCTTGCCATAATACGTCGTACTTTTGACTTTCGCAAGAATTGTCAGAGATGAGATCCCAAAAACTCATTCCGTATTCTGGATCCGTACATTTACCAGCCAGGTAGGGACATAGCACGTTGTTTCGTAGAATAACCATGTTGTCGTCAATGCGGACCGAGCTTTGGTAGTCCATAATGGTTACTTCCATCGCATGCATAACCACAACATTATCCCAGGAATTTGCTCCTGACGTATACGGAACTCCGTTGCAATTTCCGTTTTGGTCGATTGACCCGCCAACGACTTCGGTCAGTGAGGTTGAAGCATTCGTCTTAATATCAGCAATTGTTCTGCCGTTTTGTAATTTAAGAGTGTTATACCTATGAATGTTCATGCAGTTCTCTTTACTTATTTCCATAATATATGTACTCAATCCTCCAGGTACTAGAGAGAGATGGCTGAACATACCGCATTTGTACACTGACTGTATGATGTTAATTTTGCATTGAAAGATGTGTAGCGTGGTAGTCTCGCTCGTTTGCAAAAGCTGTATATCCTCTTCCTCCTTGACTACTTCCTTATTGTTAAATATGCATGGACCAATGGATACCAGTGAAATGGCGGTGAGATTCACTCTCTCATGGCCACAGTCGTAGGCGATGATTCCGCAGGCAATAGGGGCAGTTGTCATCAGGCCAATCAAGAATAATAGGCCGGTGGTTAGTGAGAGCTCCATTCGCTTCCACATGGTCGTAGTTTCTCGTCCGTGACCGTTCTGTATAGAGAAAGGCTTGGTTATTAAGGTTGAGTATATCTTACTACCCGTGCTTAGAAGTAAGCCGAGCAGCCCAGCGAATTTATATGGGATTCCGGACCACATACAGGGTCTATATTCGACAAATTTAAGGGCGAGATTATTGTCTAACTACTCTATATATATTACTCCTTTCTTTTGCGAGTTGAATACCGATATTTATTTTATAAAATGATTTAGAATATTTGATTGCGATTTAGGATGTTACTGGCGAATGTTGCTCGCGTGATAGACGCCAATAAACTTACCATCCATACTTTCTACTTCGTAGTTCACATTACCATTCTTCTTTCGTATGCGAGCCTTGATGAACTTGTTGGCCAGTTTGGCCGCGAACTTGTCTGCGGCCTTGCTCTGTACGAAATTCCGGACATAGACAATTTGCCCTGGTTTATAAATTATCTGCCGCGCGCGAAGGTTATAGGTGTGAGCGTTTCTCTCGTAAGCTTCCCGGAGATGGTCTTTCACTCGCTCATGTACTAGTGGAATTCTGTAGTTACTTGGTAATACTTCGAAGTTACCTTCTGCCAAGCCATCAATCTGGCGGAGAAGATTGTATGTACCTCCATGTAAGATCATGTGGTATCCGTAAAGTAAGAAATAAGGGGAAAATTTGGTCGACTGGTGTGTTGCGTTTCGCAAAGCGCAAGCCACATCACTTAGCTGGGAATCCCAGTTGGTATGTTCCTCTTGCACATACGACCTAATTGCTGCCACGATGGAGCGATTAACTCTCTCTGCAGCATTGGACTGTGGCGAATATCCTGCAGTCTTTGTGTGGCGAATACCAAAGCGTTCTATCATGCGAGCAAACTCTGTTGAGATAAATTGTGGCCCATTATCAGTATGTATAATCTCAGGTACCCCGTAACAGTGGAATATATTTTCCTCTAGATATTCTATGAGTTGCTTAGTTTTAGCTTGGGGAAAAGCCTTTAGTAGGACAAATTTGGTAAACTGGTCCACAATGACTAGGATGGTGGTATTCCCGCGTTTACTTCTTGGGAGGGGTCCAATATAGTCAATATGCAATCTCTGCCAAGGCCTTTCTACCTCAATCTGGTTTCCCATTTTGGGCCTTAGCCTGCAGTTTGGAGCTTTGGTTTGTTTGCAGACATCGCATTGTAAGATATATGCGCGGACTTGTTGGCGCATGCCTGGCCAAAAATAATATCTTCGCAGTCTATCAAGGGTTTTATGAATTCCGCCATGGGCTGCAGTGGAGCTCTCGTGTTCCCTTCTAATTAAATCTTTGGTGAGCCCTTGAGGAATCCAGAGTTTCCAACTGGGGATATCGGATAGATCGTTATCACCACCGCCCTCAATACGAATGAAAATGTGCAGTTCAGTGACTTGCAGATTAGGATACTGAGCTGGTGTAGCCGAGATTTTGTCTTTCCAACCTACGTAAGCAGGGTCAGAGAAGTGTGCTGATTTCAGGTCTACCAGGTAATCTAGCTTGCTAAGGTCAGAGATAGTCGCCTCTGCCGAATCAAGATACATTCGAGATAACGCATCCGGCACTACATTTTGGCTTCCTTTTACGTGCTCGATCTCAAAGTCGAATGACTGTAGTTTTAAGCTCCATCGCGCAAGTCGCCCCGTAAGTTCCTTTTGAGTCATTAGCCATTTCAAACTCTGGTGGTCGGTGATGACTGTGAAGTGGAAACCTTCGATGTACGCTCTAAACTTCTTTACGCTCAGTACCGCAGCGAAGCATTCTAGTTCAGTGATACTATAATTTCTCTGGGCAGAATTCAACTTTTGGGACATAAATGCAATTGGCCTTTCGGAATCATCCTCCGACTTTTGAAATAAGACACTGCCTACTCCCATAGTGCTGGCATCACATCTTATATAGAAGGGCTTCGTATAATCTGGATTAGCTAGCAGTGGGGCCGAACATAAGTGTTCTTTTAGTTGTTTAAAGGCTTCTTGAGCCTCCGAAGTCCACTGAAACTTCGCACCCTTCTTCAGAAGCTCTGTGATCGGAGCAGCGATGCTCGAAAAGTTTGGGATAAATCTCCTGTACCATCCAGCCATGCCCAGTAGTCTGTGTGTTTGCCGAACTGTTGATGGGCTAGGAAAATTTACAATTGCAGACACCTTTTCAGGATCGACCCTCAGACCTCCTTCACCAACCACATAGCCAAGGTATTTAATTTCTCGAAGAACGAACTTACTCTTCTCAACGTTTATGGTCAGTCCTGCCTGACGAAGCAGGGAAGCGACTTCCCTCAGTAAGTCCAAATGTTCCTCGAACGTAGTGGAAGTAATGAGTAAGTCATCTAAGTAGACAAATACTCGATCGTGGAATTGATGAGGCACGACCCGGTCCATAAGGCGACACATAGTTTGTGGAGCATTGCATAGACCAAACGGCATGACTTTAAATTGATATAAAGGCCTTCCAGGAACTGTGAATGCAGTCTTATCACGAGCGGACTCTGCGAGTGGTATCTGCCAGAATGCGTCTTTCAGATCTAAGCTTGAGATATATCTGGTTTCTCGGAGGCGACCTAAGAGTCCATCTATCAATGGTAGTGGATAAGCATCTTTCTTGGTAACAGAATTGACCTTGCGAGAATCTAAACATAGTCGCACCTTCCCATTAGATTTTTTCACGAGAACCACTGGAGAGCTCCAGGAGCTCTCACTCTCTTCGATAACGTCCATGGCTAACATTCGGTCCAGTTCTTCATATAACAACTTTTGAACCGCTGGGGATACCGGGTAGTGACGTTGCTTTATTGGTGGAGTATCTCCTACGTCGATGCTGTGTTCCAACAGTTTTGTACGGCCGAGGCCATGCTTCGAAAAGGAAGGAAATTGATGTTTGAGATCTTCCAGTTGGGCATTTTGCTCTGGTGTGAGGGTGTGTTGCGGAGGATGGATCTTTGTGGTCTTATCAATATCCAGGGAGTCTATTACAGCAGGGGTAATGCCAAAAGCATCCCAAAAATCAATTCCTATGTAAAGTTCCTGTTGTAAGCTGGGCACTAAGTGAAAATGGATGGTTTCTGTTTTCTCAGCATAACGGACGGGCAACTTTACGTGACCAATGATAGAATTCCGTGAGCCATCCGCTGTCCGAACATAAGAATGACTCTGGTTGTAACTAAGATTATTCTTACGCAGAAATTCCAGAGAGTGTTTTCCCAATATGCTTACAGAAGCTCCACTGTCGAGCAAACCAACTATATTTTCTTCGGCTATTTTTACTGTGACGTATGGGCGATGGTCTTCTCCATCACGCTGAATAGCGGCGGATACTGCTTTACGAAGCAGCTTTTTGGATGTAAAGTACTTCCGAGTTCTAAGCTGACGCCGCCGACCTCGACTTGAGGCGATATATCGAGAGCGAATGGATTCCTCCGAAGTTGTTTTGGATGTGTCTATGTAAGATTGGGGAGTTAGTGTTGATTGGGTTGATGTTAAGTGGGAAAGGGATGAAGTGGGTAGCAATGTTGGTAAAGTGTGCACATTCTCTAGCGATGAGCTGCAGGCTCGGTATTGGTGGCTGCTTCCACTCTCCTGGCACTGGGGTAACTGGTCGTATGGCCCGAACGCATGACCCCAGCTCGTTCTGCGTTCGGGGTCTTGTTTACCGCGCGGCCTAAACAGGTCCCACAGTTTGGCTTCAGTACGCCAGGACGTCCGCAACCGTAACAGAATATCCCAAGATGACCCTTTGAACAGTCTTGATATCTGTGGCCTAAGTCTCGGCAGTTCCAACATATATCAAACGAAGCGCGGTTAGCAGTATTTCTCCTTAGCACTGGCGTAAGCGCTGCTACTTGTGGGTCAATGTCATTATCAACGTATTCTGACAAGGGTATTACCTCTTCTAGTTCTTCGACCTGCGCTCTATTTCGGAAAGTACGAGCCATAGTCAGCTGTCGAGGATCGTGCCCAGATCTAGCCCACAATTTCTCTAGCCTCTGGCAGATAATTCTCACCTCTTCCGTTGATCTGAATATTGTCGTGGTAGTGGCACTCTGCAGAGCTGGGTCCATGTTTTCTCGGACAATTTCGAGTAGCTCTCTGTCAGGGAAGGGTCTTCGAAGCCGACCGTTAAGTCGTTCTACGTCCAGCAGGAAGTTATTGAACGTTTCTTTCGGGCCTTGTCTTCTTGTTTCAATGGCCCTTCGCGTTTCTCTTTCTGAGACATAGCTCCCGAATCGCTCGAGTAGGGCTGTCTTCACACCCTGCCAACTCGTATCGGGATACTTCCGCTTGTAAACCCAGAACCAGCTTTCAGCCGTACCTGAGAGGAAGTTAGGCAAAATGCCAATTAAACGATCCAGCGGATAGTTATCGTCCTTGGAAAGCATTTCTATTCGGAAGACAAATTCGGTGACGTCAAGTCCCTCTGGGGACCCGTTAAAAGATAATTTCCATTTTGGTAGCCTTGGCTGCCAATTAGGAGAACTTGAAGATTCTGGGCGGCCACTATACTGAAAGTGGGCATTGGGTTGATTCCCGCTAGGGTGTGTTCCGCGATTTTGTTCAGTAGGGAGAAGCGTAGTTGACAAGGGATCACTCTGATTGCCCATGCGCGGCGTCAGGGTTGTATAATTTAATGGATTCGTGGTTGTGCTCAAAAACTGATTAGGAGACCTTCCTAGATCCCCAGCTGTATTTCCGATTATCGACAAAGATGGAAGTGTCACACTTCTTGGGAACTGAATTCGTCGACGGACTGCACCTGTTCCAACATTCGCGGCCTCATCTCCTTCAACATTTGTCTCAAAGCTAGGTGGTGCTGGAGTACTAGTTGCTCCTGCAAGGGCTTGGGGCTTTTGGTTCTCAGAGGCATCCCTACGAGGAGGAATCTTAATTTTCATGAATTCCTTAATAAGCTCGGACATTGCCGATACTTGTTCAGTGGCCTCTTCTGAATGATCTGTCGATGAGCTAGCTAAGCGTATAGCACGCCCACTTAGATGACTCAATCGACATCTCACGCGTTGATAGTCGTCATAAGTTTGGACTTTATTCTCTTTAATTAGACGAGTTAGCAAGTCGAGCTTTTCTTGACAAATCTCAAGCTCACTTCTCGCTTCGGAAGGATCGTGCATAACCGTTGGTGCTCGACCAGGAAACGATGCCTCTAAATCCAATAATTCTCTAAGTTTGGTAGAGGCATCGGGATCAGCTATATCTAGGCCCCTGACCTTATACTCCACATTGCGTTCGTCTTCTAATAGGAATTTGGGATCCATTATTAGTAAATGCGAAAGAGAAACGAGTTACGGATATAAAGATATATATTACAATATGAGGTGAATATGAGATATTTAGGCTACCAAGGAATGCAGTTGAAGTTAATGGAGAGAGAAAAAAAATATATATATATATGTGTATACTAAAATAAAACCAGTAGAAGTAAGATAAGATACAATAATGTATTCGTTGTTTTCGACTGTATTAAGATTGTCTAATCTTGTTACCATACAGATACGATGAGACTATAACTATACCGTATAACCAATAAAGACTAAAGATATACATATAAAAAAAAACAAAAAAATAAGAAGAATATAATGCTTAGAACGCCAGCAGAGTAAGCTTCGGCTTAACTACTGGTAGGAAAAGAGATATATTAGTGCGTTGAACGAAAGGCAAAAGAGAAAAAAAAAACAATCAAATAACTTAGAGGAAAAAAAATTAAATTCCAATAAAAATGCGCATATAAGTACAGTTAATTAGAGATAAAAACGTACCAAGATATTGTAAAATAATAAAATTATGACTGCAGATTCTGAGCCAATAAAATAGATGTCCTGGCTCTTCAGCTTCCAACAAATTGTGTACTGGTATATTTATATATACCTATTTATATGTATATATAAGGAAAATTCGATAAACTAAAAAAAAATTTCTGAACTGAATAGTGGTTAATATTTCTTCGTTTGGTGACCGGCTCATTTAGTTCAGGTTTTAAGGGTTTGATGAGTCAGTGGCGAGTGGTCCAAGGTTTCTCCTATGTAAGAAAAAAGATTCTATAATCGCTATCATCTGCACCAGCGGGGCTAATAGAGAATACTAATCTGCTCAATCTAACAGCCCGCCATGCGGAGTAAGCGATTGGATAATTTTTACAGAGATAATTATTTAACAAATGACAACACATATCAAACATCAAGCAGGGAACCCTTCAAAGGCCACATATCAACTACTTGACGGAAATGTTGTCGACAATCAAATTAGAAAAGGGTGTAATACATGAAAAATAAGAATAGCCTTCTCTAACGAGGTTTTTACAAAATCACTAAGAGTCGCTAATACCAATCGAACCTAAGGGCGAAACCTGCAGTGCGGAATATCCTAACCACTTAGCGAAAGCATTGACACGAGCACTTAGGAATGCAAAAGTGTTAAAGAAGCCAGAGTTAATCTATAAACGAACAAACCTAATAAATTGACGCTGTGATTATAGCGCAACTATATTTAGGTGATATCTTAACTCGTAAAAGTAAACAGCAACAAAACAAAAAAAACATTCGTTTGTAAGCTGTAGAATATTATGCTTAGTTGGGCGCCATATTTGTAACCTTCCGGCCAGTCATATATACCTCTCAGCGTGGCCGCTTCTCGACCACTCAACTCAGCGAGGCAGATGACTGGTCATGGCTACTTTATGTCCCTTTTAAGGTTGTTGAGGGACAATGGAGGTTGATCTTTAGGCGAGCACGGTACAGGCTTTTTGCCGGCTCAAGCTCAGGGCTGGGTTAGGTTCTTGCTCGCTGTTCAACCACCTATTACTGTACCGCTGGAAGATAGAAAGAGGTGGACACAAATAAAAACACAAAAATAAAAAAAAAATAAAAAAAGGAAAAGGCTTAAGATAGGAAAGGGAACACCACCCAGAATGGTGGGACACTCTGGCTACTTGCATCACCCGCCACTGCCCTCCTCACACTCCTCGGTGTGCCTGCCAGTTACTTTATCCTCCCGGCATCTCGAGCTTCCCCAAAACCCTAACCAAACCCGACACCAAACGAAAACATGAAACTTAGCACATGGCCATTATTATTTATTTATTTCCCCGAACACGCACAAAAGTATAAATGGTCACACATTTAGTCAAACAGGTAATATATGGGTATTTGTAAATCAATTCATGAACCATCAGCGGGTATATACATAGGTATAGATATATTAAGAAAAAAAAAAAAAACATTCAGTTACTGCACTAGCCTATATATTAATAATCATGACGCGTATATATATGTAGATATAAAGAAAAAGAAACTACGTTACTATACTAGCGTATATATATTAATATTCAAGCTAATACGTGAGTATGTATATATGTATAAGAATATGTCAAAGAAACATTAAAAAAAAAGCAGAAAAAAAAAATCGCTATGAGAGAATTCGCTAATCCAAATTAACCCTTACATTAGTGGACTATTCTAGGAATCTAAAATTAAAAAAAAACAAAAAAAAAATAAAGATCGCTAAGTGGAAGTATGATGGTAGCTTACATGTATACAAATATATGTATATATAAGTACTAACTATCCGGAAATACTTCGCAAAACAAAAAAAACTACTTCATTATAATATAATATTCCGCAAGACAAAAAAACTACTTCATTATAATATAATATTCCGCAAGACAAAAAAACTACTTCATTATAATATAATATTCCGCAAGACAAAAAAAAAACTACGTTAATATACTATAATATTCCGCAAGACAAAAAAACTACTTCATTATAATATAATATTCCGCAAGACAAAAAAAAACTACGTTAATATACTATAATATTCCGCAAGACAAAAAAACTACTTCATTATAATATAATATTCCGCAAGACAAAAAAAAACTACGTTAATATACTAATGTACTAATTTAGATTTCTATGGGGAAAAGAAAAACAAAAAAAATAAAATCGCCAAGTTCCGAATTCATTGCTAATATATATATATATATATATAAAAAAATTGAAATAAACGAACAGAGGAAGAAATATAGAATTAGCCTATAACCCCGAGAAGACAAGGAGAAGAGAAAAAAAAAATAAAACAATCTACTCACATTACAATTAATTTGTCGCAAATTTACTTACTTGTCAATCTCCCGGCGATGAAGCGCTTCAGCGGCCTGGTGACTAACGCTGTGAGAACAAATCAACAACAAAAAAAAATACGGACAAAAAGATAAGAAATTTCTCCTGCTTGCTCTTGGGTTTTTTTTTTTTTTTTTCTCTCCTATCAGTAGATTTTGCTGGTTTCTCCTCCGTTCCGCTGTCAAGCTCCGACGATGATTTTGGATGATGTTTAACCCCAAGAAAATTTTTTTGGGCGCTCTAGGAGGCGCCAGGTTCAGCCCTATTGATGCTGCGCAAACTTCACTGGCCGATTTCTGTACTTTTGTTTCTTTGTTACTTTGTCCTTTCCCTCCGGCACTGATCCACGCCGTGCAGGCCAAAGACTGTCACCTGATATCTGTACTCAGACCAACAGAAAGAAGAAACCTCACTAAATAAATTTTTCCCGGCAATGAACAAGTAATCACACCTCACCTTAGATTTATCCAAAATTCCCTTCTTTGAGAGCAGAAAAAAAAAAGCTTATGCCGTCACTCAGTAACTATCGAGTCACATCCACAATCAAATTTAAAGATAAAAGAAAAAAAATGTAAACTTCTCGTATAAACGTTTCAATATTACCGCATGCACGCACAATTGCTCGATGCCCAGTCTTTATTTAAGGAAATATTATAGTCACTTCTGATTTGATTTTTTTTTTCCAAATTCTGTAAGGGCGCACAAGACTCGAAAAACAAAACACAAAACTGGACGAGCTCCCGCGGAAGATCTTTCTTCCATCGAATTGCTTTACAAAGTGGAGTTTCGATCGCCATATACCGAAAAAACGATATGAGGGAAAATTACCCAAGTCCATTGCACCTTATCGGTCAGCACCTTTATTGGGGTGATCGGAAATGCTCGAATTACATTTCTAGTTTTTTGTTTAAAAAAAACGTTAAGCGTGCGGTTTATTTTTATTGAGTGTCTCGAGCTTAATTTCCGCTTGGACTCAATTTATTGCCTTTTCCTTGCGAAGAAGAAATAAAATTTCTCTTTCCCATATGCATCTGCAGCAAAAAGAAGAAATTCATTGGACGTTTACCCAGTCTGGATTTAAAAAAAAATGAACTGCCCAATGCTGAGAGAATAATCCCTCGTACCCCAAGAAGAGAATTAGATTTTCTTTACTTGCAACAAGAAAATTTATAGCCGTTACACTATGGGAACTATATTTTGCATGGCACACTCCAAATTTTTTTCGACAATATAGCGAATAGTAATTGATTGACCTCGCAGAAGAGATTTCTTCATAATTTACGGAAAAATCGCAAAAAAATTAATAAAAAAAATAGCAGTCGAAAAATTTCTGTATTGGAAAAATTAAAGAAAAAAGAAAATCAATAATGAATAGTCATTAGTAGTCCTTAGAAATATTTTTTTATTAGTTTTCTGATAAAGTAATAAAAATTAATTGCATGCCGGGCTACAAAAGACAGGTCAGGCCCGCGGGCCGCAATTTATGCACCCTTGCTTTATGGTAAGTCGGTTTCATCGTCAGAAAATATATCTTCTTCATGGTGTTCGGAATCAAAGGGCTCAGTGTTCCTTTTTTTCCTGCACTTGCAGATTCTGCCGATTCCGACCGTCTTTTTAAAGATTTTGTAAAGCGATCCTTGGCACTGTTGAAATATTTCTTTATAAGGGTTTCTATAAAAGAAACCTTAACTTGAATATTATTTTTGATGCAAGAATCTGAAAAATGTATATATATGTATATATATATATATACGTCACTGGCTGAGTACTTAAAATGAACAATTTTTAAATACCTTTAAGAATTTCCACGGTAATCGAGCCCTTCATGCTAATGTTGTTGTTAGCGGCTGTCCAGGAGAAGTGCCGAGCAAATTTGTCACTTCCAAAAACTAGTTTCAAATTTGCATTAACAGCTTTTCCAATGTCCTCGGAAGCACATGTTGTGGAAATTTCTGAAACTTAATTTGAAATGTTCCACAAAAACCAATAATAATCAATTTAATTTTATATTCTTACCAGCTGTTTCTGCATATCCTTATTTGCCTTTAAAGTTGCTTCGTATTTGAAAAATTCGTCCTTTGATTTAAGAGGGAATTCAGGCAAAAGGTCAAATGTGTTGCATTTGATTTTCATTGCCTCAAGAACCATATCCATTTTTTTTTCTGAGTATTATGAATTCTTTAGTGAAGTGTACCATTAAAGATGATGTGTTTTCTCTAATTTTTTTGTTTGCTTCAATCTCTCTTCTATTTTCTTCTCTAACCTCGCGAAGTTCTTGCGCAATTTCTGAGGAATAAAAGGGTTACACAGGTTTTTATTTTCAGCAGAGTTATTGTGCAATGTAGCATTATTTACATACATGCCTTGAATTGAGACTTCAATTTTATTTAAATCTTTGCCTTTTACGATACATTCCTCTGGTGTTATAGTGCTATTTTGTTCACAATTTCCTTGCATATAATAAACTGCCTCTGTAGGATTTGGGTTTTTTGTGTGGATGTAGTAGGATAATTCACGCCTATATTTCAAAAGGCATAAACATACATGCATCTATATTTCGTTTATAAAAAAAGTGATACTTTACCCGGTGGGACCATTAAAAATTCATGATACGTATTTTTACTGGAGGAGGCACTGTCTGTTTGAGTTTCCTCTTGAAAATGAAACGAGAGAAATCGTTAAAATTGTCAATTTTGCAAAATTTGTAATACTTAAGTGATGATAATGCGCTGAGAAATTTTCTCGATATATTCAATAATAATTTATTTACATCAGGAGAATTTGGGAATTTGGGAGATGAGAATTTCGTTTTCTTAGAATTCCTAATTCCCTAATTCCCAATTCACTAACGTGGTTGGAGAATTAGGCAAAACGTAAGAAATGTGAAAAAGTGCGAATCGCCTGGACGATTAAGGGTATCAGTTTTTATTGTAGAGGGTTGGAGTTTTTTTCATATGTGAGGTACATCTGCCTATTACCTTCCACTGTCGAAATAAATAGATATTTCTGTTTCGTAGGGGTAATTTTTGAGGGATGTAGGAGGGTAGGTTTTCTCGAGTTTTTCCGGATAACGAGAGAATGGAGAGAAGAAGGAGAATGTATGTGGTGTGGTATCAAAAAAAATTGGAGCTCAGGGCGAACAAGGTTGGCTTAAGAAATGAGTCGGGGAGAGTGCGGGGTAGAAATGGGGGCTGATTAACGGAAATTAAAAAAAAAAATAAAGACAACATCAGGAGCTGTAATAATTCGCAGGGGTAAGCTCAGGATCTGTAAGCCCAATAAAAAAAATAAGAATTCACTTTGGTAATTAGATATGCATGGGTATTATAGGCTATATTTTATTTCGATTAACGGTAATTTGCAGATTTGAGCGGCCTCGGCGGTAAATTTTGCTATCGCAATATTCACGGGCGCCTAACTCTGTGTGGGAGGGCTGTAGAGTATTGGATTTTTTTTTTATAGATTAGGGGTTTAGAGTGCAAAAATATAGGTCAACAATTTTTGGGGGCAGGGTGTTTTGGGGGTTGGGGGTCGTACCACCACTCATAGGGGTTGCCCAAACTACGTCTTGTTTGGTACCAAATTAAAGAGAGAGGAGAGGGTAATCGAGTGGTGTAGTTTGTCTTTGATCGTTTTAACGTGATAGCTGACTTTTGACCCCCGAAAAACGATTTTTTTACACTAGGGTCATATACACCCAGTTCCTATATTTTGCATATATTTCCGTTCTTTGTTCTACATCCATTAGTACTCCGTTGTGAAGATTTTTGTCATGGGAAGTATATTTCCACAACTAGTGCTTCGCAATGATGAGTTGAAAATATGTCAATTTTTGTACCAAAAACGGCTATTTTTTCACCTTAAAATGGACTGATACACTTCTTTTACAGTTATCTCCAAAATCGTTTATCGGATTCAAAAATTAATTACATATTTTATTAGGGGACAAAATATAGATGCGATTTCATCCTACACACAAGCTTTACCGTGTATATTAAAAAAATTTATAGCATCTCTTCTATACTGGGAGATGACCAAATTAATCATTTTCGCATGATTTAAAATTTTTAACGGGTACCTTTTGTGAGAGCAAATTTAAAATGAAATTAAAATTTAACCACATTTTTTTTTATATATATATTTTTATTTCTTTGACATATACATTTTTCTTTTATTTGACACATATCTTTCACTTCAAAGCTCATGGGGATTGGCCAATCAGATTCTTCCCGGCTTCACACTGTAAATAAATATTTGCTGAAGAAGGAACTTTTTTTGGATTCGCAGGTATATAGCAAAAGCTAAAAAATGTTTTTAATTTGTTATTTCATTACACAACTCGTTATACTTTCGGTGACAAGTTTCAAGTCTTGGTTTGACTCATCAACAGGTCCCAAATAGCGAAATTGAGTGACTTGAAAAACAAATGAAAAATTAGAACAAAGAAATGAAAAAATGAAAAAATTGAGAACAATGGAAAAAACAAATTTTGTATTAAAAAAATCGGACACTCCACCTGGAGGACACCATGGTTTCATCCTGTCAACCGCTACTGTTCGCTCATAATTCGTCCTCTTCGACGTTCTTTGAGTTCCTCTCATATCTCTCACCACATATCGATCATT
This sequence comes from Dioctria linearis, assembly GCA_963930735.1. Taxonomy (NCBI): domain Eukaryota; kingdom Metazoa; phylum Arthropoda; class Insecta; order Diptera; family Asilidae; genus Dioctria; species Dioctria linearis. The sequence goes on along the minus strand of OZ005740.1, from coordinate 255,900,785 downwards.
TTCCAATACGGCTTTTACCGCGAATAGTCCACTGTAGGGGGGAATAAGTTTTCTACTGGTATTAGGTGCCATTTCCGTCTTCTCAATCAAGACTATATCTCCTTCTTTATATTTTCTTGGGGTCTTTCTTTTTTTATCAAAATTTTTCTTTTGTGTTTCTTGAGCCTGAACTATTCTCTCAGCTGCTAACTTCCTTTCCGCATATCCTCTATTACCTTTGATGTTTGACTTATTTCGTCGCATAATATGACATCAGTACCACCTCTTGGTTTGCATCCAAATAGTAACTCACTTGGAGTTTTCCTTGTACTTTTATTTGTGAAGTTATTAATTGAGAACTGAACTTGCTTCACATTTGTATCCCACAAATCTTCTTCTAGTGTACTCGTTCTCAACGCACTCCAAATAGACCTATTTAGTCTTTCTACTTGGCCGTTTGCTCGGGTAGTCGCGACCGCATTCTTTGTATGTTTTATGTTGTTCTGGTCACAAAATCTTATAAATTCTTTCGCTGTGAAAGAACTTCCCTGATCCGAAATTATTATTTTAGGAATTCCATATACCGCAAATAGATCCTTGAAAAATTCGACAACATATTTTGTTTTAGTTGATTTAACGGCTCTTATGAATAAAAATTTTGTGAAAGCATCCACGCTAGCAATAATATAAGTATTGCCACGTTTACTTTTTGGGAAGGGACCCAAATGATCTAAGTGAACAACTTTCATTCGCTCTGGATCCTTTGGAATCGGATGTAGAAAACCTTCCTTTTTTTCCTGCATTTCTTTTGTTGTACAGACATCTGATGCAATTGGAGATATATTTCTCTACATATTCCTTCATTCTCGGGAACCAGTAATGTTCGCAAACTCTGGACAATGTTTTCTCTAACGCGAAGTGTCCGACATCATCATGAGCCGCCCTTACTACGTGGTTTCTCATACCTCGTGGTGCAACCCATTGTATTCCTCGTAATGTGATTCGATAAACTCTTCCATCACGAAGCGCATAATTTTTATAAATCCCTTTTTCATATGCTGTCTGAGGAGGTCATGACAAAACTTCACAGATTTCTTTTATTTTGTCGTCTGTCAGTTGCCCTGCTAATACCCAATCCGCTTGTGTAATATTCATTACAGTTTCGAAATTTTGATCCTTTCCTGGATTCCGGCTCAAAGCATCAACATGTTTCATTCGTTGTCCTGGTCGAAACTTAATTTCGAATGTGAATTCCTGCAGTTGTAGCCACCATCTAGCTATCCTGGGTATGAGTTGCTTCTTTTCATTTATTGCTTTTAATGAATTACAATCAGTAATTACCGTAAATTTAATTCCCAATAAATAAGTACGGAACTTTTTTAACGATTCTACTACGGCCAGAGTTTCCAGCTCGTAAGAATGATATTTTGTTTCCGGATCCTTAGTCTGCCTACTGTAGTATGCTATTGGTCGTAATCTTCCATCTTCCTGGTATTGTAACAATATACCAGCTAGTCCGATGGCACTTGCATCTGTGTGTACTTCAGTACGGGCATTCGGGTCATACAAAGTAAGTACAGGTCGTTTAATCAGAATATCTTGCAGTTGCCTGAATGATTTATTTCTTTTTCAGCCCATATCCATTCTGTTGATTTTCGAATTAAATTTGTCAACGGCCGTGCAATGATTGCATAGTTCTTAACAAATTGCCGAAAATACCCAGTTAGTCCTAGGAATTGCCGAACATTATGGACTGAAGCTGGGACTGGAAAATTCTCCACAGCCTTAGTTTTGTCGCTGCCTGGTTTAATGCTACAATTAGAAACTTCAAATCCAAGAAATGTTACAGTTTTCATTAAAAATGAGCATTTTGATAGATTTAGTGTAACCCCTTAGTCGCGAAAATTTTTTAATGTTTTCTGCAATGCTTCCATAGCTTCTGGAACCGTTGGTGTATGCAATAGTACATCATCTAAGTAGATTGCTGCAACATCATCTAAGGGAGTTAACATTTTATTTATATAACGCTGGAACGTTCTGGGTGCATTTGTTATTGTTAGTTCGAACGGCATACGTTCATATTCGTACTGCCCGGATGTTGTGACGAAGGCTGTGTATCGTTTCGATTCCTCTTCAATGGGTATTTGGTGATACCCTGAGCGCAAGTCTAAGCTAGTGAAAAAGATGCCACCTCGCAGCCTGTCAATCTGGTCATCAATTCTAGGTAAAGGATGGCTGTCTTTTATTGTCAATGAATTCAATTTTCTATAATCAATACATAGTCGTAGATCTCCATTCATCTTTTTGACTAACACTACTGGCGACGCATAATTTGAATTGCTGTTCTACTAGTGCCATTCGGTAGGGCCGGAATGCAAATGGTTTATCTTCTTCGAGTTGAATTTTCATCTGAACCGATTTAGCACATCCTAGCTCGCTGGAATTCAAAGCAATACATTCAGTAGACTAAATGACTCGGATTTTTCTTGCTCACTAACTGGTCCTACGACTATTTTATCCAAACTTAACTCTACCAGTTCATCTGTTGTAATTCCCATGACATTCTCGGACTGTAAAGGTTCCTCTTCACATTGCCATGCTCGTGCTATCACTTCTTTTTGTTTAATGATAATATCTCGATCAGCTAAATTAACAAACGGTACGCAGGTATTACGATTCTCATCAATCCGAAGAACTGTCCGAGGTATGCAGGATTCCCATCCTTCATTTGGTCGTAAGCTGGATGCAATATATATGTCTCCTATGTACTGATCAGATTTAACGTTAATCATTTTTAAATGTTGTGGTGGTACACTTACTCTTTCAGTGGAATGCAGCACGATTTTGGTTTGTACTGGATCTAAAAAATCTGTGAACAAATTCCCCTCAATTGTTCTGTTGAGAAATTTTAATATTTCATCCCTCTTAATAACAACCACTTCAGGTAATTCTGTAAACGATCTTCCAACAGTGACAGGCACATTTTGTTCACAGTCGGCTACTACAACTGCTTTGATATGCGCTTCGATCTCATCGATTGAAATTTCTAATTCAACCGATCCCTTGCTACCAGCTGATCCCCTCCCGTAACCATGTAATATTATCGTCTGTATTAATTTTCAGATTATGTCGTTGAGCTTCACTTTCAGTTATTATCGTACACGAACTGCCAAAATCTACATAGGCTCTTGATTGTGCTCCATTTATTTTAACATCCTTATAATACTTATGGTTTGTTACTTCTGCATTTGGAATTTCTAACAAGGCCACTACTTTATTTTTGTCCGATTTTTCTTTTCTATGGCAGCTAGATTCTCTATGATTATGACTCCGACATGTATTACATCTCTTTTCTATATTTGAAAGACATTTGTTAGCATAATGACCTGCCTTACCGCACTTAAAACAAGTAAGATTGAGGGTGTTTTCCTTTGAACTTTCACATGTTCACCTCTCCTGAACGAAACATTCGAGCTATGCGGACGATGCATTCTTTGGGAAGCATCATTCACTTGACTTAAATATCGAAAAAGCTCCTCTGGTGTTTTGTAATTACCCGCTCTTGCTTCAACCTTAACAACCCTATCATCTAATCCCCCGATTATACACGAGACTGCTTTCCCTCCTACAATTTCGTAAGCATTTAACAGAGCCTGTTTCTCATAGTAATATTTCGCATACGGTTCGTCATAGCTTTTTCGTCGTCGAATCATTTCTAAAATAAGTTCGTAATAATCAGTGGTGGAATGGAATGCTTCTTGGAGCTTAATTTTCCACTCAGTCTAAGTATAATTAACAGAGACCAAGCCCTTATACCACACTTCAGCCAATCCGCGCAATTTAGATAAAGCGAAATACATTGTAGCTTCTTCAGACCACTGAAAAATTTCTTTCAATTCGTCTACCCTTTTGCATCAAGTTACGGAAGACTGATTCCGATCTTCAGGATTGAAAATTGGCACTGTATCCCCCTTAAGACTAGTAGTATTTTGCCTCGTATTTGACCCCTCCACTAGACTAGTAATTGCTTCTGTAAACCTATCTAGAGATTCGACAGTAGTATGAGAATGAGTTTTAGACTTTCGGCGATTTATTCGTTCACTTTCAGAAGAAATTGGGGAATGATGACGACTCCGTTCTCTTTCCCGATGACGTCGAGACCTTTTTGTTCTACCCATTCTGCTTTTAAATAAAACCTAACGAAGGGAAAAAAAATAATCCAAATAAAACAACAACAAAAAAATATCATGTTTGTTAATGAATAATATTCCAATGGGCAAAGAGAATCAGTATTACTAATGAACAAAAAGTAACTGGGGAAATCAGGATTTATTTATTCCATTTTATTAGATATATTTCAAAATATATTTGTTTTTACTAGAATTAATATATTAAATATATATACACACAAAAATAAATACAATTGCCCAAAACTGATCATTAAACATTCACACTGCTTTTATTTTCAACCGTTCCAACAAAAATGTAGTGTACATCTAATTGGCTATCCAATCCTCCAAGAGCTTCAATATCACTTATAATTATTTAAAGGGGCATTTATCCCACTTCTGAAAATTTGTGAGAGCAAATTTAAAATGAAATTAAAATTTAACCATATTTTTTTATATATATATATATTTTTATTTCTTTGACATATATATTTTTCTTTTATTTGACACATATCTTTCACTTCAAAGCTCATGGGGATTGGCCAATCAGATTCTTGCCGGCTTCACACTGTAAATAAAGAAACACAACAGTGTGCTAGGTCTGGCTACTAATTATCTATATACGCGAGCTATGCGGAACGACACCACTATCACAACACTAGACTACTATCTTTTCGATATGGAAAATATATTATTTTCTTTTATATTGAGGGAGAGCCTCTCAACATCAATTAGAATAGACTGGCATGGGGTGTGGGAGGAGAGCCATCACCACATGTTAAAGGGAGAGGTGAACCAATCTCAATCCTTTAACCCAAGCCGTCGAAACATGAGGAGGAGCCCCATCCTCGATGTTAAATATCTCCATTTCACTTATATAAAACGTCACTAATCAAATAACACAATGTGATCAACTGGCATTAACCGCACGCTCAATTAATAAACAAATCAATTCCACAGTATTTTATTCTATTCGGCAAATCGCTAACTAAACTCACATTCACACACACCAGGCTAACTCTGTGATTATTACTCATCAAAATTTTACTTTTAAACTGATAACTACGTTAACTGTTCCTTTTATATCAAATCACTTTAATGTCACAGTACAATACTCGCAACACAAATCCTCTACCTACTAATGTTCAGGAAGAATTGACTGAATAATGTCAGTCCAATTTTCAGGAATGCACAAATCGTTAAAACCAGTTTCAACATTTATTACGCATTCCTGTTCCTTCATCTAAATAAACTCACACAAACTACTCAATACTCTAAGAATTAGCTAATTGCCTTGTTCTCAAGCTACTTCGTATATCCCTCGAATTTACGCATCACGGAAACTGCAACAGCCAGCATGAATGTGCTCAGTAAGTGCGTAATCAAACTTCTTACCTTTTGCTACAGTCCTTGAGTGATGCGTTTAATTCTATTTACAATTTCTAGGAAAACTACCGGGTCTAACTACGTTCTATTTAAAAAAAAAGGGGTGCAGGAAATTATTTTTATTTTCTTGGAATTTATTTACAATCCCAAGAAAAACCACAGGTCTAACTACGTTCTTTTATTAAAATGAATTTAAATAAATGGTCTTTTCTCTGTAAGTATATGAAGGATTTCCATAATTTGTGTTTTTAATTATAGTCAGGATAGGCAGTGAATCCAATCCCATTAACTTGGAATTTCTAGGTACCTAAATACCTTCTCAAAACGCAACAAACGCAGACAATACTATCAGTTGAGAATTTTTCCACTTACTTTTCCACTTGCAAAACACCGGAGAATTAACAAGTGGAATGGAGAATTCGCGAATTCTCTACTTACTTTTCGTATTACTTTTCCACATGCAAACACCGGAGAATTAACAAATGGAATGGAGAATTCGGGAATTCCGTACTCGCCTCTCAAATTCTCTCTCAGTTGAAAATTTTTCGTCTTACTTTCACTTCTCAAATTCTCCGGTGTTTGCTTGGGGAAAAGTAAGACGAAAAATTCTCAACTGAGAGGATTTGAGAAGTAAGTACGGAATTCCCGAATTCTCCATTCCACTTGTTAATTCTCCGGTGTTTTGCAAGTGGAAAAGTAAATGGAAAAATTGTATTGTTTGCTTTTGTTGCGTTTTGTGAAGGTATCTAGGTACCTAGAAAGTTAATGGGATTGGATTCACTGCCTATCCTGACTATATTTAAAAAAAAACAAGTTATGGAAATCCATGATATGCTTACAGAGAAACATGGATTTTGTGTCTCAAGGTACCCGCTAAAAATTTTAAATCATGCGAAAATGATTAATTTGGTCGTCTCCCAGTACAGAAGAAATGCTTTTTTAAATATACACAGTAAAGCTTGTGTGTAGGATGAAATCGCATCTATATTTTGTCCCCTAATTAAATATGTAATTAATTTTTGAATCCGATAAACGGTTTTGGAGATAACTGTAAAAGAAGTGTTTGAGTCCATTTTAAGGTGAAATAAAATAAGTAAAAAAACGAGTTTTCAAACAAAACTGAGGCCAAGCCGCATGAAAAAGTAGAAAATAAACTTTTCTTCACACACAGAGGTGGACTCAGATATTTTGATTGGGACATTTCTCTTGAATATTCTTTCTCTTCATGAATCAAATCACTTATTACCTCTGATTGATCATACTGAAATATATCGGTGATTGTCAGCGAATAAAATCTGAGTCCACCTCTGTGTGTGAAGAAAAGTTTATTTTCTACTTTTTCATGCGGCTTGGCCTCAGTTTTGTTTGAAAACTCGTTTTTTTACTTATTTTATTTTCTACCTTTTTCACGTTAACCAAATTGGAAAATTCTGCATTTTTCCTGAAACAGATTTATAACTAATCATATCGATGAAAATTTTTCCGATGATTTTCCCGATTTTCCGGGTTTTCCATGGAGTTTTCCACCAAAGCAACTTTATGCAACTCATTTCGCTCTACAACTTTGTCTTAGGTTGCAAAACGCTCAAACGCTTCCTTGGTCGGAAAAACTCCGGAAAAGCGTTTTACATGAATTTTTCTCGGTTTTTTCTGCAAGTTTTCAACATTGTCGGAGAGAAAGTAATGATGCCAGTGGATAGAGAACTTGATCCTGCATAATTTAGAAAACTTTTGTAACGGAAAATTTTCCGGGAAAGTTGGAAAATTCCGGAAAGTTTTCTGGAAAAGTCGGTAAAAAAATCGTTTTTTCGGCGGTCAAAAGTCAACTATCACGTTAAAACGATCAAAGACAAACTACACCACTCGATTACCCTTTCCTCCCTCTTTAATTTGGTACCAAACATGACGTAGTTTGGGCAAACCCCTATGAGGGGTGGTCCGACCCCCCAACCCCCAAAACACCCTGCCCCAAAAATTGTTCACCTATATTTTTATACTCTAAACCCTTAATCTATCAAAACAAATTCCAATACTCCCATTTTTTTGATACCACATACATTCTCCTTCTTCTCTCGTTATCCCGGAAAAACTCGAGAAAACCTACCCTCCTACATCCCTCAAAAACTAACCCAACAAAGAAGAAATTTAAATTTATTTCGACAGTGGAAGGTAATAGGCAGATGTACCTCACATATGAAAAAAACTCCAACCCTCTACAATAAAAACTGATACCCTTAATCGTCCCGGGCGATTCGCACTTTTTCACATTTCTTACGTTTTGCCTAATTCTCCAACCATGTTAGTGAATTGGGAATGGAGAATTAGGGAATTAAGAATTCTAAGAAAACGAAATTCTCATCTCCCAAATTCCCAAATTCTCCGTGTTACAGAATCCGGCCCCTGGTGTTTGCGCCAAATTAATATTGCTGCTTGACGTATATGTAGCTGTAAGTCATTTTTATTCTTAATTATGTGCGTATGATATTTTATAGTATAATGCTTATTTTTAATACACTTAGTTAATATAGTGCTATAATTTCGTGAGGAAGGAAAAAAAACGAATAAATAACACACAACTTCAAAATTTTTAATTAATTATTTCGAACAACTTAGGTTCACAATTTAATAACAAACTTAATTTAAATCCCTCTGCTATTTTGTTTTGAGGTGCGCGCGCCGCGATAACTTCTATTCGACCCCGCAGTCTAGCTGCAAATATTCATGTGGGCAAAAACAAATTGGAATATGAGATTTAGTCACGTTGATGGAAAATGCGACTAAAGAATGGCGAACGTAAACAAGATGTATGGAGGTGTATACGAAAAGATTTATTTATGGGAAATTAATATTATCAATTTCAAATATTATTAAAATATTGTTGGGGATCGGCCGATTCATATCATCCCTCCCCCCTTAAAAAAAAGAAAACTGAATCTTTAAGTTTTCGACCTTCAAAGGAAATATGTTCTCGAAGCGAGCGCACCTAAAATTTAGTTAAAACTAATACATTTATTATATTTTATACAAAAAACATATATATTTTATTTTCGTATTATTATTTCATATACTAGTATTTTAAAAAATATATTTTTGATAATACAGTATTATTATAGTATTATTATTATTTTTGTTTTTTACATTCTAATGAGATAAGAAGCTGTCTAGTCATGAAAAGACTACATTATTATTAACTTTTTTGTTACTCTATCAAAGTTTTATTTTCTAGCTTCCCCTTTTTTTTCATTTTTTTTTCATTATGAAACTATAAAATATATTTATTTTCTCTTTTTTTTTTCTTTATTATATAATGTCATATATAACTAGTATAACTAGTATTACTCCTTTTTTTTCATTGTTTTATTATTTGTTTTATCTTTATATAATATATAGTATTTTACAATACTTTTAAAATGAAATAACTATACATATTTGAAAGAGGAAATCAACATCGCAAACTAACCTTGTTTGACATGCATATAAGCAAGTAATTTCCCAAAGCGAAGTAACTATCTCTCTTTTAAACCTTTAGTGTAAGTTTAGTCGACTTGGTCTGACTTCCGTCATTATTTATTTCAACATTTTCTTCGTGGTCTTGTATCTTTTGGTTGTCCTTTTTAAAACGAATGCTCTCGCGTATTTTCCCAATGGACAATTTACGCCATTTAAAAGGTTTGTACAATGCAAGAGCAAGTATTAGCAAGAGTAGAATATAGCCCAGGGAGTAGTGGTGGACGTGATGAGCATTTATCTCTTCTTGGGAAATTTCTAATTTTTCTTGGCCCTTAATGGCTTGCAGTAATGTGTCTAGATCATTGCTGGCCGAATACATGAGCACGGCAGTTTGTGGTTGGTCAGGATAATTTGACCGCACGGAAAAATTCAAGAGATTTTGAGAAATATTAAATGCAGGTATAAATAAGTTCGGTTCCACGATTTCTTTTACATTATTAGCCTGTATCGTCAATTTTTTACAGCGCAAATAACATTCATGAGGGATATGAACAATGCCAGTATTTTTTAAAATCAAAGGATTAATTTTGTCGTTACAAATAATGTCTACAACTATGTCTTTATCGATGGAGAATAACCAATTATTGGCAGTGGCTAATTGAATCCAGAAGGAATTAAGTTTAGTCAATTTGATAGTGCAAATTTCTAATGGGGGATTTTCTCTTCTGAGTAGGGTAATTTCACACAGGTGATTCCTAGAGAGGGAGTTTAAAAGTGGGTGATGTAATTGACATAAATATTCCAAACTATTTTCCACATGGCAACTTACAAGATCATTTTTGTTAAGACTGTAATAGTGCTCCCTGTTATAATCTACTGCTAGAAATTCGGTAGAAGGCTGAATATAGACGAATGTGTTGTTATAATGTGTGGGCAAAGGAATTATTTTGTATAATTGATATTTTGCATTGAAGGGTAAGGGAATAGTAAGCTCAAAGATTATTCTATTTTTATGAATTGCGGTGTTCATTCTGGCAATTTTGTATATTTTTAGTAGGTTGTTATCTCCTGGATTTACTGGTAATGATAAAGAGCTTGGTATTTCCTTTTGAATTGTTTGCAATATGATTTCTAACTGATAGGGTGTTACGATGGAGGGATGAGGTTTTTCATGCCGGGCATCTGTAACTAAATCTATAAGGATGGATTGTGTTGACACAATTCGGAACAAGGTCAAAGTAATTAAGGTGGAGATAGATTCAATTTCCATAACGGCCTCGTTAGTTAAATTAGAGTCTGACAGACTTTGCAATTTGGATGCAATGGTAACATATTGAGCATTAATTGTAGCAAGTGTCTTATTGAACACATTTACAGTTGAATCTAATAGGTAGGTATTGTTTCTTACTAAATTTTCTAAATGTTTGTAATTTTTGCGCAATAGATCTATTTGGTCGTCATAGTACTTTGCGTCCCCATCATTTAAAATTCCGAAAAGTGATTTGCTTACAACGCCTATTATATTGAATAAACCACGTTTTTGTCGGATACTGTTTTCCAGAAGGTTATTTTTTTGAGTTATGTCTGAAGTAATATGGTTAATTTCAGCAACTATGGTTATACAGATCTGTGTTAATTTTTCATGCCTCTTAAGCCTTTCACAAATTTTGTTTAATTGAGTAACATACCATTGTATATATTTTAATTCCGTTCTCAAAGTATCAAGATCAAAATATGAGACAACTTTCCATTCGTTGGAATACAGCTTCACTTCTCCCACTTGTTCGAAGTACATTCCCGGATTGTCGGCGATCGGTGTTACCTTGGTGTTCTGAGCCGTACCAACTGCAAGCAAGATTAGGAAAAGTTTTGTATCCATTTCCTGAAACGAGTGTTTTTTTTCACTTATAAGTTTTATTCGATAAAAGGTTTTAAATTATTATTGTGAATAGTTTTGTTCTTTTTCCCTAGCTTAATTGTTGTAGTTTCGACAGAATTGGTCTTAATAACGTTATACGGTCCCTCCCATAATGGTGAGAGTTTATTTCTTTTCTGGTTCCTTAGTAACACTTTATCTCCTATTTTAAATTGACAGGGTTTAGTACCTTTATCATTATAAATCTTACACCTTTCCTTTATGGTGTTTAGTGAATCTTTGGCTATCTGATACCCGTGCTGCAATCTGGACCGTAATTCAATAACATAGTCTTCGTAGTTATAGCAAATTTGGGGCTCTTCTGTAAGCGAAGAGGGAATCCTTGCAGGGAACCCGTAGAGAATTTCGAAGGGAGTTAGTTTTGTACTGCTGTGTGGAGTAGTATTATACGTAAACATTGAATATGGAATCCATAGCATCTCTATCGACATAATGTCGAAGGTATTCCGCTAATGTACGGTGGCTTCGCTCTAAAGCTCCGTTTGATTGCGGGTGGTACGGTGTAGTTTGTAGTTTCTTAATTTTCAATAACTTGCAGGTTTCTTGAAATAATTTGCTCAAAAAGTTCGACCCTTGATCTGTGAGAATGAAGACCGGAAGGCCAAATTGACATACTATACCCTTTACAAATGTCTCCGCTATTGTATGAGCTTCCGCATTCTTAATGGGGAACGCGGCGGAAAATTTGGTTAGACCGTCTTGGAAAGCTAGGATATAACGATTTCCTTCATAACTAGTATTTAGTGGGCCAACGATGTCGAGGGCCACTCGCTCAAAGGGTCTTGAGCTCGTAGTATTTATTTTCATTGGCAGGGGCGATTTCTTACAAAGCTTGTTCCTTTGACGAGATGGACATTTTCTTATATAATTCCTGATATCTTGAAGCATGGTGGGCCAACTAAAACATTGTTTTAGTCGCTTAAACGTACGCGATATGCCCTGGTGACCTCCGAGAGGATTATCGTGAAACTCACGGAGTACCTTATCTATTTCGTCCCTGCTGACCAACTTTGTTTTATTGTCCACGTACAAGGTACAGATTATCTTATTAGGTTTGAATATATACGAACACATATTTCTTATGATTTCCAATGAGCTTTGGTCTATTGCATTAATTAATATATTTAGCACATTTAAATTATGTAGCAGACCATACGAAAGGAATTCAATTAAGATTCCGAAAAGTATTTTACTGTCGTTTTGTGAACGAACGGGTAGAATAGCCTTTGATACAATATAACTTGATCCATTTGACCTCTTGATTTTAATTTCACTAACTTGGCGGTTGGTGCTATCACCAATACACTCTTTCATTTTGTCCTTTAAATTTTCGGTAGGGGATAAAATAACGAATTTGTGCGTTATTTTGTTTGATTCTATTAATGAATCTTGGTTTATTTTTACTTCTGAACTAAGTACTTTGGTTTTCAAGAAATTTTCGTAAGTTAAGCTATTTTCCGCTTTATTTGTGTTTGTGTTCGTTGCCGGTTCAGGGAACGCGTTATCTTCCTCCCTTTTTTTCATTTGATGACGGGTAACTACCATTATATCATTTTTGTCATTAGTCTGAGTGAAGTCTTCGGTAGGTTTATCTACTTTTATGCGGCTTAAAGCATCCGCGTTGACGTTATATTATCCTGGTTTGTACAATATCTCATACGAATATTCCTCCAGTCGGATTCGCCATCGTATTAATCTAAAAGTAGGATTCTTAAGACCAAGGAGCCATATAAGCAGTTTGTTATCCGTTATTATCTTGAAGTTTTTTCCATATATGTAAGGCCTAAATTGTTTCACTGCAAACACAATTGCCAACAATTCTTTTTCCGTAGTAGTGTATCTAGTCTCTGCGGGATTGAGGGTTCGACTGGCAAAACACACTGGTTTGTCTGTCCCAATATTTCCCTGCGAAAGTACTGCGCCTACTGCTTGATCACTGGCGTCGAATTGAGGATACGCTAGAACTGGTGCAGTTGTCAACTTTTCCTTTAGGCAACGAAAGGCTTCATCGCAGAAAGTATCCCACTTAAACGGAGTGTCTTTCTTCAATAAACTCGTCAGTGGCTTCGATATTTTCGCGAAGTTATCAATTAAGCGCCTATAATATCCCGCAAGTCCCAGAAAAGACCTAACATCCTTTTCGCGTTTTGGTACGGGATATAATGTTATCGATTCTAATTTCTTTGGATCAGGCTTCAATCCTTTTTCGCTTACGATATGACCTAGGTACATTAATTCTTTCCTCAAGAAGTTACATTTGTCAGGCTGTAGTTTTAGTTAATGTCGGTTAAGACGTTCTAAAACGCGTATCAATTTCTCATTGTGATCATTCAAACTATAGCCATGGATTACTATGTCATCCATATATATGAAGCAGTGTATTCCTTGGAGGCCCGTCATGACATTATTCATGAGCCTCTGAAAAGTGCCAGGAGAGTTCTTTAAGCCGAATGGCATTCGGTTGTAGTGGAAAAGCCCAAAAGTAGTGCTGAAAGCAGTCTTTTCTTTATGTTCTGTTTTCATAGGTATTTGGTGAAATCCCTTCGCTAGATCTAGCGAGCTGAAGAATTTAACCGACCCAACTGGTCTAGTATATCTGATATATTAGGTAGAGGGTACGCAGCTCCCACGGTGATATCATTCAGCCTACGGAAATCGACCACGACTCTCCACTGTTCATTCCCAGCACTATCGGCTTTATTGGGTACCAAGAGAAGTGGCGAGTTCCATGGGCTGTAACTTGGGCTGATAATACCATCGTTTAGCATTTCCTGAACTTGTTTATCAACTTCAAACTTTTGGCGATCTGGCAGACGATAGGGTTTAACATAAATAGGGGGTCTGTCTAGAGGAGTATGAATTTCGTGCTTTATAGCATCGGTACTGGTAAGACCATCTCCTTTCAAATAAAATAGGTGGTTATATTTACGACAAATGTTTAGTATAGACTTCTTTTCTTCGATATTGCAGTGGTCAAGCTTAAGCAATTCTTCTAATTTCTTGAGTCTATTGACTACCGGATCTTCCTCGCAATTCATGACTGAAATACTGTAGTTGTCTAGATTATCATACCGGGGTTTTATATCGTTTACGTCTAACTCGATATCATTTTCATTACAATTTAGAATTGAAACTTTCGCCATCAAATTCATTGACCGGACCACCGCATAACCCAAATACACACCAGGTTTTACTTCCTTTTTAAAATAAACAAAGTCGCCATCACTTGTCGTGGGCAAATTTACAATTGTTTCACATCTGGCCGGGAGGTTAACCTTATTTGCTTTGTGCACACGTGCTGAAATTTCTTTGGGACCACTGACATTCGCTTTAATGTTATTAAATTGTTCGGAAATTATTCTGATGGGTTCACTATATTTAATGCATAGTTCTAATTTATTAGTTAAGTAGTCTAGCGTTATATTTTCTCAAAAAATCATTTCCAATTAGACCGTCATATTTCAAATTGGAACTTTCAGGTATAAAATGGTATAAATGTTTAATATTGTATTTATTGGTTCCGTCAGTTAATTCAAAAGTACCAAGAGTCTGGCCAATAGTTGTAACAGATTCTCCCGATAAAGTCGATATGACGCACCTTTGGAATTGTGCACTGTTTTTTAATTTTATCTGATTTAACTAAGCTAATTTCGGCACCCGTATCTATAAGAAATGTTGAGTAAAGCTTTTTGGAAGGAAAAAATGGTAAACACACACTCAATGAATTTTCAAATCTCTTTAGCATTATAGATACATTATAAGTATTTTCTTCATCGTAAGTTTTCACAACGCGTGGTGTATCTCGGCTGTTACCTGCTGCATTCGATCGCGGGAGGGCTTGCCGGCTGTTCCCACCCGCGCTCTTTCGTTTCCCTTATACTGAGACTCATTTCGGTCTCAATTTGATTGACTTGATTTTCATTAAAGCGAGGGTTATTAGCATTTGGAGAGTAGTGAACATTTCGATGTATGGGCTGAGATATTGCACCATTGCAACGTCCTTGTGTGTACACTTCACTAGCTCTATACGAATTTTGTTGAGGATTTTAATTAAATCTTGACTTAGAATTGGCTACATTATTTCGCCCCATTCTTGTATAACAACTGTTAATAGTATGGTTGGGTTTCCTACAGTAACTACAAACGATATGTTGAACCTCTCTTTTTACCTGTGCCGGTTTGAAATTTGGTAAGCTTCTATTGTGGTAACAATTATCCTTAAAATGACCTATGCGGCCACAGATTTGACAGCTCGGGGGAGGAGGCCTCGAGATACCTCGATTAAATTGAGATGTTTGGGGAGTCCGTTCTAACCTATTAGAATGGTCTATAGCAAACTCTTTAGCCTTTCGCAAACTATTTTCTCCTCGAGCTTTCACTAGTAACCTAACCCGCTCATTTCTTAGGCCGTCTTCGAAAGTTTGAATTGCCAACTTTTCATTCTCATTAAGAAGGAATTTCTGAGCTTCTTTCTCAATCACGTTTTCGTACGTACTGGTATTCAAATTAGATAATAACTTGGAAACCGTTTCTCCAAAATCTCTAACATTTTCCCGAAAAGTTTGCCTTGCGGCTAACAATTCGTCTTGGGCAACCGAACGTGATTTTACTTGTGAAAATTCTCCCTTGAGAGCATTTTTTTAGACCTTCCCAATTTTCAAACGTTTTATATTGTTACAAAAATGTACGGATGTTGCGAGAATGTACAAAAATGTTACCCAAAATTGCTTCTTTTCTTCTCTGCTCTATTGTACGTTGAGCCTCCTGCGTCGAGAATGTACGGTCGCCAGCCCGTTAAATTCGCCGCTACGACGTTGTCGTCTGGTCGAGCGATTGCCAGTGGGAGGGGCGGCAAGATTCGGGCTATTTGCGTGCACCGTACTCATCCAAAAAACATAACAAATGGAAGGTTACCTGGAGTTCCACCTGTCTTGGAAGTCTCGCCTGGGGCGCTAATTTTTTGCGTTGCTGGAGGATTCACCAAACTCTGGCTGTCTCTTCGTCTCCGTCTTGCTTTCGTTATCTTTTTCTTTTATTTTATTTTTTTGTTGGTTAAAACAAAACAAACAACTTCTTATTTTCTTTCATTAATACTTTTTTTTTTCTTTATTTTATTTCGAAATTATTGCTCTAAAAATCACAACTTCCACTTCTTAAGATAGCGGGCTAACACACTATCAATCTTTCTCGCGGGCCTACGTTACTTATTTTATCTTTTCTTCTCTTCGATCTAGTCCTACAACTCGTCTTAGCCGATTCAGCGGCCTCTATTTTTACAAAAGCTATTCAAATTTTACATTTCATTTTTAGTACAAGTCAAAATTTACTGATTTTTAATTCTTACTACCTTTCCAAATTTTTCTTTACATTTACCTTTATAATACATGTCAGTACTTTGATTTTTAATTCTTACTACATGTCAAAATTTATTCTACATTTCATTTCAATACATGTCAGTAGTTTAATTTTCAATTCTTAATACTTGTTAACATTTATTTTACATTTCATTTTTAATACAAGTCAAAATTTACTGATTTTTAATTCTTACTCCCTGTCCGTATTTTTCTTTACATTTACCTTTATAATACATGTCAGTACTTTGATTTTTAATTCTTACTACTTGTTAACATTTATTTTACATTTCATTTTTAATACAAGTCAAAATTTACTGATTTTTAATTCTTACTACCTTTCCAAATTTTTCTTTACATTTACCTTTATAATACATGTCAGTACTTTGATTTTTAATTCTTACTACATGTCAAAATTTTCTTTACCTTTCATTTTTAATACATGTCAGTGGTTTGATTTTCAATTCTTGGCGTGGAGGTGAGTAATATTCTACCTTTACGGGATATCTGTCAGAGTAATTCTTTTCAAGGGGATTGATATTCGTTCCCTCTATCTGTCAAAGTTTTAATTCGACTTTCAAGTTTCTATATTTGCCAAAGTTTTTCCTTTAGTTCTAGATTTTATCTCAGTCAAGCTTTTAATACAATTTTAAATTTCTATATTTCGAGGTTTTTCATTCAATTTGAACTTTCTATATCTGTCAAAGTTTTAATTGGCCACGATTTTTTTTACTGACTTCGAGTTGTCATACTTATCAAAATTCTATTTGCTTTCTTGGGTAAAACTGAAATTTATTTACTGATATTCGCTCTCTATATGTCTGAATTGATTTGCGTTTGGGTAAGTCCAGCAAACTGCCTCAGTTTTGTGCTGCTACGTGTGGCTTCGCCCTTTCTAACATCATCGGCTGGAATGGTTGCTCTTAATTGGTCTAGTTTTGAGTCTCAATCGGAATTGGGGTGGAATTTGCACATTTGGACAATTCGCCATGACAAGTACGATTTATTGTTTTGTTTCCGAAGTGAGTGCAAGAAAATCTGCCTTTTAGGATGTTCAGCAACAGTTTCTTTACGTGTTTGGATGCCGTATCAAATCCTAGGCATTTCTTGTTGTGTGGGAGCTGCAACGTATTTCATCCCGTATTATGGATAGGAGGCACTTTTGGAATTGTGCTCGCGCTCCATACACGGCTATCCATAATGCCATCGGTTAGCGCTTCTGGTAATAGGGAGCTATTACGCGACAGCCCTCGATCTCCTCATCCTTATTTATTAGGAAACCTAATCGATTGCCGTATTCCTAAACCAATTCCGTCAGAGCGGTCAACCGAAAACGATGTGGATTATCCGCCGCTAACAATTCTTCATGCTTCAAATAGAGCAAAGCAAATTGTGTTAATGGGGAATAACGCTCAGAACAGATCGGCTGTGGAGTCTCAGTTAATGCTCAAAACAAGAGTAAGGTAAGCTGTTTTGTTACATTACCCCCCCCCCCCCCCTCTTCGCAAGCTTGTAGCTCCGTCCAAGCTGACTTATCTCTCGTTGGAATGATTGCGTGACGCCTGTACATACCACGGATTACGGAAATAGTGAAGAGAGATAGAAAAGGAAAAACCTTCTAACGAAGGCTAACTCAGAAGGAGTTAGTGGGTAATTCATCTACTCATTTAAGGTAGCGCTGGGTTCTACTAGGATCGTGTCCTTTTAAATTTTATTCAGCCACCACGTATTATAGAAAGAATGAAGAAAGGATAGGAAAGTTAAAACATCCACTGAAAGATAACCCAGAAGGGGTTAGAGCTATAGACGGTCAATCAAAATTTATCTACTCATTTAAGGTAGAGATGGGTTCTACTAGGATCGTGTCCTTTTAAATTTTATTATAGAATATTATAGAAAGAATGAAGAAAGGATAGGAAAGTTAAAACGTCCACTGAAAGATAACCCAGAAGGGGTTAGAGCTATAGACGGTCAATCAAAATTCATCTACTCATTTAAGGTAGAGATGGGTTCTACTATGATTGTGTCCTTTTAAATTTTATTCAGTCACCACGTAGTATAGAAAGAATGAAGAAAGGATAGGAAAGTTAAAACGTCCACTGAAAGATAACCCAGAAGGGGTTAGAGCTATAGACGGTCAATCAAAATTCATCTACTCATTTAAGGTAGAGATGGGTTCTACTAAGATCGTGTCCTTTTAAATTTTATTCAGCCACCACGTATTATAGCAAGAAGGAAGGAACGCCACTTTGTCGGACTTGATTTGTGCATGGCGAGTGAGGAGCACATCCCCGACGTCACGCCGTCCCTGGTCAGAGCTCGATATCGGTCTAGGTATCGAAAACCATAGGTGCACTCGCAGCCCAGCAACCCAAAAAATCTGGTCTACCAGTACACCTCCGCCCCCCAACACCGAGACCAGTCGGAGAAGCCTCTACAACCAGTAACCTAACCAACTAATTGCAGGACCTCTTCCGCACTGGGCATCTCACTCCGATCACTGCTCAACATTCGTTCGAGGGTGTGTCCCCACGTCTCCCTCTCAGCAGAGGTTAAAATTTCGAAGGCAGTTTGTAATGTGGAATTCCTACGGCAGCGTGGCCTCCGTAGGGTACCATGTGGGAGGGGTTCTGACTCATTGTCAAGCTGGGGAGTGTGAAAAAGTGGACTAATTAACAAGAGGTATACCGGCCGCTAGGTTGGGTGGGTCCTAAGCGGCACATAGGTACCCTGTAGTTACCAGTTAGGCTGGCTGGATGCCTTCTTAGGGCTACCAGGAGGACGTATTAGTAGTTATATGGAGAGGTTGTTTTTTTCGCGGTAGGGGGCCAGCCTGTCGACGTGGACAGTTCATCTTCCCACCGTGACACTTTTTTATCCTGAACACCACTTCGGTTACAGCCTCCGTGATCTTGTATAGCCCATCCCAGTCGCACTGCAGTTTTGGGCACCGCCGAATTACGCGTCTTGGGAAATATAACCACACAAATTGACCTACTTGAAAGCAGGGTTTCTTCGCCCGCAAATCATAGTACGTCTTCATACGTCGGCTTGCGGTGTTCAGCATAGCTCGATTATTCTCGTGAATCGTGTTCAGTGTTGTGGTCAGATTATCCAGGTAGTCGCTAATCGACACAACTTCGGTAGGTGGACTTCCCAAGACCATCTCCAGTGGCAAACGAAGTTCTCGACCAAAAAGGAGTTTAGCCGGGGTTTGTTTAGTGCTGTCCTGTACACTTGCGCGATAAGATAACAGTAGGTAAGGCACATACTGCTCCCATTCTCTTTGGTGTGAATTTAAAAATTTCGCCAGATAGTCCAGGATTGTTCGGTTAAATCTTTCGACTAAACCATCTGACTGTGGGTGTAAAGCGGTTGTGCGCGTTTTCTCTATCCCGAACTTCTGCAATACTTCTTGAAAAACAGCACTCTCAAAATTTCTGCCTTGGTCTGAATGGAGCTGTAGTGGGGCTCCATGTCGGCTGAATATGGCTGAGATTAGGGCGTCTGATACAGTCTCGGCTGTCTGATCTGGAACGGGAATTGCTTCGGGCCACTTGGTGAAGTAGTCCATACAGACTACTAAGTAGCGGTTACCTTTATTTGTCCTTGTGAGTGGTCCCCAATATGTCTACAGCAACTCTTTCGAAAGGTGCGCCAATGTTACATACTTGGAGAGGAGCTCTCCGTCTTGGCCGCGGTCCTTTCCGTGCTTGACATTGTAAGCATCCAGCACACCAGTCCTTTACATCCGTACTACTACCGATCCAATAATACTTCTGTCGAAGTTTACCTAACGTCTTGTCAACGCCGAAGTGTCCGCCGCTTAGAGAATCGTGTACCTGTTGGAGAACAAGTTTTCGAAGAGATTTCGGGACCCGGATTTGGTTAATAGTTTCTGACCCTTGACTGATTGTTCGAACGGCGATGCTATTCTCTAGTTTCAGAATAGACCACATTGACCAATACGATTTAATTTCAGGGCTCATGTCTTTGATGCTATCTTTGTCTGGGCGCTGACCCGTAATCAACCAACTCCGAATACATCGTAAGGTGAGTTCATCCTCCTGCTTTTGAACTATATCTTCTTGGGTGGTGACTAGGCGAATTATGATGGTGTCTTTCTCTTCGAGCCGTTGACAATAGTGACAATCAGTCGTGGAACAAGGGCGGCGAGACATTGCATCTGCGTTACTGTGACTCTTACCTGGGCGGTGCACAATTTCAAAATCATAGGCCTGCATGCGTTCTATCCATCTTGCTACTTGTCCCTCGGGACACCGAAAGTTCATCAACCATCTCAAGGATGCATGGTCTGTTCGAATTGTGAACTTTTTTCCCAGTAAGTAGGGCTGAAAATATGAGCACGCTTTGACTATTGCAACCAGCTCTTTCCTAGTAACACAGTAGTTTCGCTCCACGTGTTCCATCCCGTCCTTAACTTGCGAAAGAATAGCTCCCCAAGCGTGTTGACTGGCGTCTGTGTCCAAGATAAAAGGTAAATTTTCGTCTGGTTGAGTGAGTATAGGCGCAGTGGTTAAGCGGTCTTTCAATTCTTCGAACGCTTCTTGACAAGCATCTGACCAGATAAACTTTCGACCTTTCTCCGTGAGCTCTGTTAGTGGCTTCGCAATAGCTGAGAAATTTTTTACAAACCGCCTATAGTAAGCACACAACCCGAGGAATGACTGTATATCTCTTCGTGTTTGCGGTTTGGGCCAACTCTTAACAGCATTCGCTTTGTCGGGGTCCGTTGATAATCCAGAGTCACTGATGACGTGTCCCAAGAACTTCACCTCTCTCTGACACAACTGACACTTCTTCGGTGAAACTTTTAGATTTGCTACTCTTAATCGGGCTAAGACAAGGCGGAGATTTTCTACCATTTGTTCGAACGTAGGGCCATGTACGATAACATCGTCCAAATATTCTAGGCACACCTGAGGTGGAGTTCCTTGGAGGACGATTTCCATGAGCCTCTGAAAGGTTGCAGGGGCATTGGTTAGTCCAAATGGCATAACTGAAAACTCCCACAATCCACTGCCTGTAGTGAACGCGGTCTTTTCCCGGTCTTCTTCTTCCACTTCTACTTGCTAGTAGCCCGACTGTAAGTCTAATGTCGAAAACCAAGTTGAACCGGCGAGTGCATCGAGAGTTAGATCAATACGTGGCAGCGGATAGGAATCCTTTTTGGTGACCTCGTTTAGCCGCCTGTAGTCGACGCAAAATCTAGTCGAGCCATCCCTTTTCTTCACCAGCACGACTGGAGAAGTCCAAGGGCTACTGGATGGATTGATAACGCCTTGGGTTTTCATCTCGTATACTAGATTTTGCGCCTCCTGACGCTTGGCTAGCGGAAGCCGCCTCGGGGACTGTTTAATTGGTTTACTGTCGCTTATGTCGATCTGATGCCGCATTATTGTGGTTCGACCGAGATCAGCTTTGGTTTTCGCGAAGACGTCTTGGTGTTCCATGAGTAGCTTTTCCAGTATTTTTTTTTGTCGATTATCAAGGTGTACAGTTGTGAGTTCCAGCAATAGGTATAATTCAGGTGGTAAACTATAGAAATTAGGTGTTACTTCCTCGGACGAACTGACAATGTCTGCCGCCATTTCGACATCAGCTAGAGAGGTGTTCGCTTTGGGTTATCTGTTAAGTTTGTCACACGGACTAGCAGATTTCCATTGTTGGGCTGGCAGACTGCTGGTTCCATCCAAAGAGACGATGGGACATTTTTTGGAGATATCAACACAGTTTTTTATTCCACCACTAACGGGTTATAAAGTGCTACGAAGCAGGATGACTCAGACGTTATTATACAGTCCTGTATTGCTCTGACAAAAATGTCAGTGCTCTCTTCTTCGATTATCGGAACGAGTTCGTGAGCTATCTTAATTGTGTACTTTGCTAAGTAAATTTAACATCTGTTGCCTGCAAGAAAATCCATTCCGATGATGCAGTCGTCAAAGACATCAGCTACGTAGAAGGTGCGTGTTGTGGTAAAATTTTTAATAGCTACTGGCAGCTCAATGACGCCGTCCACTATGCTGGTTCCTCCGGTGACATTTCGAATCCGCGTTAACGATGGGTTGAGACTATAAGGGAACTGTACGCGTTTGAGTATTCTCCTGTGCAGAATAGAATGCGTCGCTCCTGTATCCACGATCATGTGGCAGACAATCCCTCCAATTTTCCTTTGATTTTGATGGTACTACAGATCATACCTTGACTAACAGTTATGATAGGTGGAGCTGGTAGCCTCGAAGATATTGATCCCGTCGTGTCCCGTGTCTCCGTGTTATGTCTGGATATTGGCTCCCGGTTAAGGGTTGGTGTTATGGAGCTTAGGGTCATAGCAGGCGGTGTGTGGTGGATAGCTAGTGTGTTGGGAATTGGTGTGTTCCTTGTTGGGATGTTAACAGGGAGTGTAGGATGGTTCGTTAGTGTGTTACTCGGAAGTAGTCGGCTTGTTAATGCGTTAATGGGAAGAGGATCTGCGGCATTTCGGCTTGCTGCAAACTCGCCTGCGGTGTGATTTGTGATAGCTGAACTGTTTCTTGAGATTCTACTATAATTCCTCTCGACCCCCTTGATACCGGACGGATATTAATCGCTCGGTTGGTAGGACGCCTCTCAATCAGGTCGAATTCCACGCGATTTCTCGGCTTCCGGGTTCACGATCGGGTTCTGAAAATTCGTGAAATGGAAGAAGACATCTACTTATGTCTCATCACGCACGATGAAACCGAACCTTCGTCGAAAGTCGCATCGGCGGATAGCTCCCGTCACATTTCGAGCTATGAGATTTGTTTTAGGATAGTTGGTAGCGAATGTAGGAGCTGTTTTATTGGCTTGAGCTAGCTGTGGCTCCTTCACGCTAGCTCGCTGGCGTTTCTCGGCGTCCTCCGTGATAAATTTCTCCCCATTGTCTCTCTCCTAAAGTCAGGAGGTTCTCGTGGTGGAAGTCTGTTATCACTCGATGCGACAGCGACTCTTATATTCCGTCTCGCGGCCCTCGTAGCTCGATGGTTTGCTTCAATCCGGAAAGCGGTCTGTACTGCGTCTTGCAGAGTATGTGGGTTAAAGTCTCGAACTCTTTCCTGAACATCTAAGTCAAAAATGCCGTCTAGGAAATGTTCCAAAGCGATCTGATCCCTTGCATCCTCCGGACAATATGCGAACTTGAGCCTAGTCAGCCGTAAGAGGTCAGTGGCAAATTCTAAAAAGCTCTCCCCATTCTTCTGGACTCTGGTGCTAAGCTGTACGTGACTTTGCTTATATTCCGCGCCAAATTGTATCGAGAGCGCATTCCGCGCTTTGCTATAAGACCTCCTGGCCTCTTGATTCAGTGTGTCATAGAAGCCCAAAGCCATGCCGCGCAGAGAGGCAGCTAAGTAAAGTTGTTTGGTCTCGTCGTCCCAATCGTTTGTTTCCGCAATCGCTTCGAAGTGCAACTCGTAGTGATTCCACTGAGCCTTACCGTCGTACTCCGTCGGCGAAAGCATCGGCTTTCTAATGGGCTTGTCACTAACTGTATGCTGTGGTCGAGGAGGTAGCGACAACGACGGCTCTCGTGATGGCTTAGGCTCCGCAGGATTAGAACATGAGCATGCGACGGTATTTGTCACAGGCGATTTCTGCATGCAGTTGTCTTTAACTTCTTCTGAGACTTTCCCGGACGTCGGCGTGGATTGACTACTCGGTGGTGGCATATCGCCTGTTCTATCAACGGATGATGCGTTTTGTTGCACCTCGGTATCATCCATTACGTTATGGGCGAACGCAGATGCGCTGAGGACTGATATATCGGACATCTGCCTCCGTAGTGTACTTAACTCTTCTTGGAAAGACGTATGCTGCCCCTTTAGAGCTTTCACCTCATTGCTAACTTCCGCGATTGTATTCGATTGAGCACTAAATTTGCAGCTCAACTCTTCGAGCTTCTGCAGAATTTTATCCAGCTGCTCCTCCGCCATTCTACCCAATTGCTACTTCTTCTCCGCTCAGAAATGCGAGTTGTCGCCAATCGAACTCAAAAAGTTTAGGACGTGTATCGTGTGCTAGACTCGTCAAAGTCGAAATGTCGGAAATATTTCTCAATTTCGTATAACGAATTGAGACGTTGGATCTAAGAAGTATTTGGCGCTGAATACCAGTACTTTCCAAAAGCTTTTATGATTTCTGAAGCCGTCAACGGATGAGTGAATGAAATCTATCAGGTTTAAGGAGGACTGCTTAATTCTCTCTGTGTACTTTCAGCTATTTGCGGCCCAACTATGGAACACTTCGGGAATTACTTGAGACTTCCGAAGTCGCCTACACCAAGTGTCGAGCTTAATCAGTTGAAGAAACGTTGGAATTAACTCTATGTGCTTTCGACAATTTACAACTGATTACGAAACTTTTCAGAAGTTATTCGAGGCTCCTGCTAGTGTCGTCCACTAATATAGAAAGATTCATAAACAAAACTAAGACGATTTCATGTTCATTTTTAGCGGCCAGCTACAAAACATAAGATGTTTCAGAAATTATTCGGCCTTTCTAAAATCGTAGCCGCCGGGTACAGAAAACTTATCGATGTTAGTAGAGATTTAGAATTTAGATCAAGTATCCTTGATTATTTATTGCCGAATTTAAGACTCTTCACAAGGTATTTGGTATTTCTGAAGTCGTTGACTCAAAATATCGAGAATCTTATCCAGTTGAGGACGATTTCAATTTTATCTTGACTCTTCGCGGTTACCCGCTACAGAATCCAAAAATTTTCCAGCGTTATCTGATGTTTCCGAATTCGTCGACAACAAAGTTTGAAAGCGTTATCAGAAAAATCCGGAAATTTCTTCGTGTATCCTCAATCGTTGGCGATCAAGTATAAAATTCCTTCTCTTAACTCGATGACGTCCCGTACAGAGAGTTTAATAGAAATATGAGAGACCCGAAAATTATTTCCGGTATTCCCAATCGTCGGCTCTCCAACATAAAATTCTTTTGGAAATATTTGGGTACCTCGCAAGTCTTTCACGATAAGTAAAGAAATCTCGAGAATATTTACGGGTGATACGCGGTCAAGGAATGAATTAGACACCAGAAATATTTCCCACCAAACCCTAAATCCGTCGATTTCCAACTATAGAAAATCTTTTTGTTGGAACATTGAATTTGTTGATTACACAATATAGAAGAGTTTCCTTTAAAACTGTCTTCTGTTCTACTTTCAATTTTGATTTCGCAATGCCTAATGTTTTGTGTATTATCAGCACACTTTGATACAGCCAAGCCAAGGGCCGGAATATAGAGAATATTTCCGCCCTTCGGATCAATGAAAACTCAATCAGATTATTCCGTCCAAGATTTAGGCTTGGTTAACGCACGTAGATTAACAAAACTCAAAGCAGAACTATGAAAGCATTTATCTCTGACCGTTCGGTTCAAAACTCAATGGAATTATCGATTCTCAAATTTAAATACCGCACTTGGACAAATACAAGACGCCAATATATGTAGGAAATCTCGTCTCTAACTCGTCCCCCCGCGGTTGCTAGACGGGTCTAAAATTATTTTGGATTTTATATGTCGTTGTTTGTCAGGTATGATCCAAGATGGGTAATATTTCCCGTTTCGAACAATTGAGGAAATATAATAAACAATGTTTTAGGCTTCACCAACCTTACACCGGCAAATGCAAAACAAAAAAAATGAAACCTATAGCAGCAATGGTCAGCATTGGATATATAGCAAAATTATCCATACAGCAAATATAGCAAATTAGCCACTATAGCAATTTAAAAGACCACTAAATATGGAAATGTTAATCCATATAGCAAATAATCAGCAAATATAGCAAATAAGCTACTATAGCCGTTGAATAGATCAGTAAAAATAGCAACTTTAATCCATATAGCAAATAATTTTGCAAATATAGCAACTATAACAATTTAAAAGACCAGTAAATATAGAAACTTTAATCCATATAGCAAATAATCAGCAAATATAGCAAATTAGCTACTATAGCCATTGAATAGATCAGTAAAAATAGCAACCTTAATCCATATAGCAAATAATTTAGAAATATAGCAACTATAACAATTTAATAAATCTGTAAATATAGTAATTTAATCAATATAGAAATTTTTTGTACTTTTTAAATTGCTGACTAGCAAGTTAAAACAATATAAGACCTGATGTGCTTTATTGAGCAAACTTTAAGCAAATATAGAAAATATTTCACCACTATTCAAATGGAAGTCGCTAACCTCTTTTGACACGTGGCCGGTACCACCTTTTAATCAAAGTTTATTCCGTTCATTAGCAGATGTATAGGAAACAATCCACAACTATCCTGCCTATTATAACGGCGGAAGACACAAAAAAAAACATAAAAATGCCGGGCTGTTGCTCGCCTCTTTATTACAATTTGGACTGGTACTCCGCCTCTCGGTACTCGAGAACAGGGTTTGTGTACTTTGTATGCAGCTAAGGCCGACAGGCCTGGAATATTACTCACCTCCTCGTTAAATATTCTGTTATTAATTAGCAGATTTAGAATTTAGAGAATGTAATAAAAAAAAATGTTTGTATGCTATCTACCCTAAAAACAATACTAAGTAAAAGTTGACAAAACTGATAATTAATAAAAATAGCACGGCGAGATAATCACGTCGACCACTAGTGCACAATTTGGATGTGGAAATCCGCTCAGTGGTAAATTATTAACATCTCTGCAACTGGGAATATAATCCGGGTTTTCGCCAACAAGCTCCTCTTCAATTGATCCACAAATTTGACGTGGTAGATTCGACGAAATAGTAGGATGTTAGTGGGGTCCCTGTTACGGGATATGGTGTACCCCACACTTGACACCAAAATGTTACAAAAATGTACGGATGATGCGAGAATGTACGAAAATGTTACCCAAAATTGCTTCTTTTCTTCTCTGCTCTATTGTACGTTGAGCCTGCTGCGTCGAGAATGTACGGTCGCCAGCCCGTTAAATTCGCCGCTACGACGTTGTCGTCTGGTCGAGCGATTGCCAGTGGGAGGGGCGGCAAGATTCGGGCTATTTGCGTGCACCGTGCTCACCCAAAAAACATAAAAAATGGAAGGTTACCTGGAGTTCCGCCTGTCTTGGAAGTCTCGCCTGGGGCGATTTTACATTTCATTTTTGGTACAAGTCAAAATTTACTGATTTTTAATTCTTACTACCTTTCCAAATTTTTCTTTACATTTACCTTTATAATACATGCCAGTATTTTGATTTTTAATTCTTACTACATGTCAAAATTTATTCTACATTTTATTTTCAATACATGTCAGTACTTTGATTTTTAATTCTTACTACTTGTTAACATTTATTTTACATTTCATTTTTAATACAAGTCAAAATTTACTGACTTTTAATTCTTACTACCTTTCCAAATTTTTCTTTACATTTACCTTTATAATACATGTCAGTACTTTGATTTTTAATTCTTACTACATGTCAAAATTTTCTTTACCTTTCATTTTTAATACATGTCAGTGGTTTGATTTTCAATTCTTGGCGTGGAGGTGAGTAATATTCTACCTTTACGGGATATCTGTCAGAGTAATTCTTTTCAAGGGGATTGATATTCGTTCCCTCTATCTGTCAAAGTTTTTATTCGACTTTCAAGTTTCTATATTTGCCAAAGTTTTTGCTTTAGTTCTAGATTTTATCTCGGTCAAGCTTTTAATACAATTTTAAATTTCTATATTTCGAGGTTTTTCATTCAATTTGAACTTTCTATATCTGTCAAAGTTTTAATTGGCCACGATTTTTTTTACTGACTTCGAGTTGTCATACTTATCAAAATTCTATTTGCTTGCATCGGTAAAACTGAAATTTATTTACTGATATTCGCTCTCTATATGTCTGAATTGATTTGCGTTTGTGTAAGTCCAGCAAACTGCCTCAGTTTTGTGCTGCTACGTGTGGCTTCGCCCTTTCTAACATCGGCTGGAATGGTTGCTCTTAATTGGACTAGTTTTGAGTCTCAATCGGAATTGGGGTGAAATTGGCACATTTTGACAATTCGCCATGACAAGTACGATTTATTGTTTTGTTTCCGAAGTGAGTGCAAGAAAATCTGCCTTTTAGGATGTTCAGCAACAGTTTCTTTACGTGTTTGGATGCCGTATCAAATCCTAGGCATTTCTTGTTGTGTGGGAGCTGCAACGTATTTCATCCCGTATTATGGATAGGAGGCACTTTTGGAATTGTGCTCGCGCTCCATACACGGCTATCCATAATGCCATCGGTTAGCGCTTCTGGTAATAGGGAGCTATTACGCGACAGCCCTCGATCTCCTCATCCTTATTTATTAGGAAACCTAATCGATTGCCGTATTCCTAAACCAATTCCGTCAGAGCGGTCAACCGAAAACGATGTGGATTATCCGTCGCTAACAATTCTTCATGCTTCAAATAGAGCAAAGCAAATTGTGTTAATGGGGAATAACGCTCAGAACAGATCGGCTGTGGAGTCTCAGTTAATGCTCAAAACAAGAGTAAGGTAAGCTGTTTTGTTACAATATTTAATAAATTCATACGCGTCGCCGCTTAATCGAGTTCTTACTATATTTAAATACAACTGTTTATCCTGTTCGGAAACG
This sequence comes from Dioctria linearis, assembly GCA_963930735.1. Lineage (NCBI taxonomy): Eukaryota > Metazoa > Arthropoda > Insecta > Diptera > Asilidae > Dioctria > Dioctria linearis. The sequence continues at coordinate 255,871,885 of OZ005740.1, read as the reverse complement.
CTTGAAGTAAACAATAAGTTACAACAAACCAAAAACTTGTGCAATTCTCCGGAGTCACCATTGTACTCCGGTATCATACACCTGACATCGGAAAGACTGATTGACTTGATTTCGTCTCCTTCGTTTGTCATGGTGAATGATTCCGAGTGGAAAGGTAATTCCTCAAATGCACGTACTAGTTTGGAGCGAATTCGGGAAAGAATTTTTACGCGTTAAGATACAAAATTTTTTTTGACAATCTTAGTATTTTGAAAGAGTTGTTGAATTTCACGGATAAAACCCCACTTTGGAGTTAATTACTTCACTTTAGTATCAATTGTTAAAATTAATTTGATTTCTGGTAATATTACTAAAATAAACAAAGGGATAAGAGATTTAGAGTAATATAAAATTCAAATCAAGGATGTTGCGTGCCTATACATACATTTCATGTCCTCTGTTGGGTCAAATGCGAAATTTTAATTTAGTTTACAATTAAATTAATGCGTATATTTCTAGAAGATTGGTTAGTCAACCCTTCATATTGTCGACAGGCTGATTTGATCATTTCTCTACTATAAATCGTTTAATGATTTTATTTCTTATTTTAAAGAATTTGTAACTCTTAAGAAGGGCTACATATATAAATCCCCCTTTTTTCACAAATAATACTTTAAACAATGTAAAATACCTAATTAAATCAGGTGGAAACTGAAACTTTTGGGAATCTATTCAACACCAAGTTTAAAAGGTATGAATTATGTATCTACAAACAATTTGAACTTTCATGATTTATCATGTACTCGAATCATATCCTAAAATTCCGATGCGTGCAAGCAATATAGCAAAATTCCAAATATACTCAATAACTAGGGATTTACACGAAATTTTCACTTTTATTTCACTATTTCACGATCTTTTTGTTAATTATGTACAATAAAAAGGAATTTTTCAAACATTTTCTTTTTAAATAAAAGGAATATATATTTTGCACTTGCTATTCTAAATTATTCGAAAAAAAACGGCTGTATGTAATCTTTATATCCAGTTCCTGCCATTTTCAATTTCTCACCATAAACTATTTTGTCATAGAAATCATTTCGTGGAATTTAAGCTGGATAAAAAAAAATTCATTGTACCAAATATAACAACTGCCGTGCCGTGTCAATTACACCCAATAATTAGAATTTATTTAATATATGATGTAGTAATATATATAGTAATCGAGTATAATAATTAGAAGTATTTTTAATTTACAATCATTGAGACATACTGAGACTTATGAAGGCAAGGAAAAATGTTCCGTCATAAGAAAAAAATTTTTTTTTCGTGATATATGTATGTGTAGTCGAAGTCGTCTCTGGTTTAGCGTTGTTATTGTTATCCTTATTATAAGTTGATAAACTCCTGTAGGGCTATGAGGCGCCCTCGCCTATCAATTTCTCACTACAGATGTGTGCTCGTTGGTAAATTGTAGAAATTCAACGCTAGGTGTTGTGTATTCTGCATATTTTAATCAGACATTTTTTGGTCGTTGCGGCGCGCTGAATATTTCAACCTCTTTTTCTTCACTTTATCTCGACTTATCGCAATTTTTTATTTGCTTTTTTTTTATTACACTTTGGGCTTTGGCAGGTCTTACTAACCTTACCAAAATCCCACCGCTGCCACCATTTTTGTTATAATTTCGTGAGGAAGAAAAAAAAACGAATAAATAACACACAACTTCAAAATTTTTAATTAATTATTTTCGAACAACTTAGGTTCACAATTTAATAACAAACTTAATTTAAATCTCTGCTATTTTATTTTGAGGTGCGCGCGCCGCGATAACTTCTATTCGACCCCGCGTATATTTTCTTCACACGAGAAGCTTTTGCAAAACCTAAATGCTTATCTAGCACTATTTGTGGGAAAGAATAAAAAACATTCACGGTTGAGTGTGTGAAATCGGCAACTTCAGGGGTTTATGTTACAGTCTAGCTGCAATGAAAAATATTCATGTAGGCAAAAACAAATTGGAATATGACATTTAGTCACGTTGATGGAAAATGCGACTAAAGAATGGCTAACGTAAACAAGATGTATGGAGGTGTATACGAAAAGATTTATTTATGTGAAATTATATTATCAATTTCAAATATTGTTGGGGATCGGCCGATTCATAACAATAGATGTAATTGCAAGTTATTGCTGAAAATAACAGTAAATTCTTTATTTCCTTCTTATAAACTTTAAAAATAAATCTCGTATATATAAAAACATTTGCAATTTACTTTTACCTTTTAAAGTACAGGAAATAAGACTTTATCCTTATTTGGAGAGAATGTTGATAGCATAAGGTATTTCCTTTGAATGCTTGATAAAGGAAATCTAAAAATTTCTGCTGATATTATTAAATTTTCGGCATCATAAACTTCGAGTGCACTTATCTCATATTCTAAGGTGTGATACACCTTAAGCCCTGTTACTTCCCTGGCTTGTATTATTACATCATACTCTTCTTGAAGAATTACAATAATTCAATAAATTTTACCAAGACGCATGCAGTAACTATTAGGGACTGTTACAGCAAATGTGTTAATTTCCGTAATAATTTGCTTGAAATTTTTCCCTTGTATACATATTTTTAGCTGCGGAAATGATACACTTTGTCTTTTGGTGATAAAAATACTTTCTTCTATAATTCTGTTCGATATTTGGGATAGAACAAAATTCTCCTTTTTAACTTTTTTTTTCAAACTATACAGAAAATTTTCGAATCTGAATGCGCTAAAATTATCCAAGGTGCCAAATTTCAAAACATCCTGGTGTAAGTGTAAACCATAAAGTTCTGGCAAACTTAAAACAAATGATTCCAATTACTCCTTTGCTAAGTGATTGTACATCAGGCATATTCTGTTGTCAGATATGTTAGGAACTCAGAAATAGGATGGTAAAAGAAAAACGGTTTTAATTTCTAGTAGACTTTTTTATTCTGCGTCTAGAACTCAACTACTTAATTTTATATTTTTACTCTGCTCAATCGTCAAATCGACCTCAAAAATTATTTGTTTTGTCATTTCAACAACTTTCAAACACTTCCGATTAGCAAATTAACTGACCCAGTTACTTAATTAATCGATCGCCTAAACTCAATTTACTGCAGTACGGAAATGTGTAAAAGTTATTGAGTAAGCAAAATAATGACGATAATTTATGGCGTTTGCTTGGGTTGTTGGATTGTTGTGAAGTCTGAAATCTACATTGATCTCATATTAGACTTCACAACATTCCTTCCCCCTTCGCAAGATTGTTTATATATTTTTTTTTTTATTAAAGAATTTTATCAAAATATAAAAACGTTTATCCATTTTATCTTAATAATGTCTTACGACTGAAAAGATAGATTGCTAAGTAGAATAAAATTAATTATATGGAAACGATACAATAAAGGTTTTACTATCATCGACAAAAAATGCAAATAGGAAAAAAATTCAAAAATCTAAGAAAGACAGAAAAATTAGTATTGAGACTTACTTTCATACAATACATAATTTTACATACATATTTGTAGTTTTCTAACAATGATATTTTTTATCGAGTTTTATTCTCTTATATCCCAAGTTTTTTAATTGATAATTAGGTTTTTTTTATATAAAACTTTACAGTATACTCCCGCGATATATTTATTAATAACCTTCGTTTAAGCTACATTTCAAGGTTGCATTATTAGTCATGACATTTATACTAATTACATTTCGCCAATTAAAGATATTATATATCTATATGATATGTTCTAATTTTAAGAAAGAACGTTATAATTCTATATATATATACATATATATTTTTTTAGCTTGATAATGGGTGGTAATTATTTACCAGATAAAAATATTTGCAGTATCGCAAAAAAAACTCAGATCAGAGAAAAGCACAGCTACTTAATACATAATTTAAAACTATCCATGCAGTTTTAAATTATGTACATAATGATGATTCTCTTTTTTTTTTTTAATTTTAATGCTGAATGATTTATTAAATCTGCGTTCTAATGGCGTGATATCTCTAGTTTTCTTTCCGGTATCTTCTTTGAGAACCTTTTGGGTTTTAATAAGGTTTTGTGGTAAAGGTGGCGGAATTGGAATGATAAGATTAAGTGTAGAAGTGTCCACTTTTAATTTCGAACTTGATGCAGAATTTTTCGGGGTTTCTAAGAGTTCTGGGTTGGCATTTGCGCGTTTTGGAATTCTTATTTGTACTAGGTGGGCTAGTTTGAAAACGTGACTGTCTTCGAAAGAAACATATAAAAACAATTATTACTATTACACCTAGTAATACTAGGACACCACTGTTTATGTGAGTTTGAGTGTTATTGAGTTCGGCATCCTTACGTCTTTCTATTTGAGACAGTTCTGCTTCGAAATCTTCTAAAGTCTTGCTGTTCGCTCTTAAGACGTTGTCATAACTGTGGTGCATCTTTAGCAATGGTGCGGTCATATTTTGTTTGGTTATAAGCTTGTTAGAGAACAGCTTGTTGTTGAGAATTTTTTGAAGAAGTTTTGAATTCTCAATAGGTATTGGTTCCGGCTGATGAAAGGGTAAGGTAATTTCCTCACTACCTTCATAAGGGATTTCAACAGTTCCTAGGGTATATTTGCAATTTTGATTTAATAGTAATATTCCAACAGAGAGTGCGGACTTTGAAAACTGAACAACCAAGCATTCCTGCGCACTAGCTTTACCAAAAATTCCAGGGATCTTTCTATGATTCTGTAACCGCATGATTTGGGTACTTGTGGAGCGTTATGTAACAAATTGAAAAGGCAATTTTCGCGTTCGGCACCAATAGACTTAACTTGCCTTTGGGCGCGTATGTATACGGTGGGGTATAGTTTGGAATTGCATTTAATACAGCCTTCACGAAACTCCTCATTAGTTAGTGCGATGAGATGTGTTTCCTGTGTTCCATTTAAAAGAAAACTCGTTTCTAAATCTATAATTGCGTTATGTTCCAGGATGCGTGTTGTTAGTAAATGCACTTTATTTAGAATATATTCTTGTTCTTCTAAAAGGGGGAGCTTAATACGTATGAGCATGTCTCTATTATGCTGAACGAAATATACTTTAATGATTTGGTTCAGCAAGTGAAAATCAATGACGCTCAGATGGGAACGCTTAGTAATTTCTGCATACGCCTCAAGTAATTTCCTAGGAGAAATAATTAGAGGGTGCAGGCGATGTGGCTGTAATGAGTTAATGATGGTAAAGTATTCCGTAATATGGTTATTGACAGATTGTAGAGCAGTTAAAATATATATGAATAACTGATTAAAATCTGCCTGTAACTGTACTGCGCGTAAATCGAAATTAGTTTTATTTAATTCGCTAATTAGTTTCTCTGAAAAGTCACTCATCTTTATTTCTATTTGTTCTTGGTAATTAGACAAATTATGTAGCTGCTTACTATAGGTGTCGAAACTCGTTTTCATTATTGTTACCTGTTTCTGCATTAAATGAAGTGAATCTTTGTCGTCGTTCTCCAATCTTTGCAACCTTGAGTATACGTCTTTTGCGTCTTCACTATCCATGGTTCCAAATAAGTATTTTGAAATTTTTCCAACTGCATCAAATAGTTCCCTCTTTTCACGCACGCTTTGGAGATAAAAACCTATATGCTTTCTAGTTGGGCTCTTATTTTGGATGTAATATGTTTTATTTCGACGTACCAATGAAGGCAATATTTGGTGTCCTTTTCTTGAATTTTACACAATTTCTCCACAGCTTCCTCGCAATTTATTACGAACGCCAGGGTATCGTCTTCGTTCACGAATGGTATTTTTGTAAACTTATTCCAATTGGACTGGTAAACAAAACTGGGACTTATTGGCTCAAAGAGGATCCCAGATGGATTGAGCCGGTTGATTGTGACCTGGCCACCAGTTGTCAATGATTGTACGGCTATGATGAGCACCACTAATGCAAACACAATTCCAATATAGGGGAGAATTTATTCAAAATACGAAGACTTTTAAATTATTATTACGAGCGTGGCCTTAGTTCGTTATTTAAAACACAATATTTCAGATATAATTAACTAGTTCCTTCTTTATTTAACTTTACTATTTACTCTCACAAATTCACAAATGATTATCAAACCAACTCTTTATAGTTATCGCTAGTACTGTACTTCTAATTATCACTGTCTGAAATAATACTCCGCCTCCTAGCTGTCAGAGCGCCGTATTTATACTCTACGAATTATCCCAGAACCTTCCTGAATATTCCGTTCTCCGAACTCAAAGTTTACTAAGATGACACTAACCTAAAGTTGCTTCCATTCCTAACAGATGTCGCTTGTTTCACTTTGTGGCACGTAACTTATTATATATATATAGATTTTTAAGTTATTATATAGAATAAGCTATAAAAAGAATTAATAAGAAAAAGGGATAGTTAAAACATTTTAAGTCTGTTGTTGTGTACTCTTTTAAGTGTTCTACCTATGTGAATAGTGCAGTTTACATCGCTGTCTACTCGTTTCACCTCAAATGGTCCTGTCCATATTGGGGAAAGTTTGTGCTTCTTCGCGGCATTCCGCAATAACACTTTATCTCCTATGTGAAATCTTTCTACTCTTAAGCTCTGATCGTAATATTTCTTCGCTGCCTTTTTACTGGAAATTAGATTTTCTTTTGCTTTTCGATGGATTCTTTGCATTTTACATTTAATGTATTCGCAATAGTCATCGAAATTATAAACAGGCTCTGGATCTTTATTTAAATTGGTTGGTAAAGGATTTTGAAATCCGTATAGAGCATAGATAGGGGTATATTTACTGCTCGTATGTAACGAATGGTTATGAGCATAGGCAGCTTCTGGCAACCAATCATCCCAACTAGAGGGGTTGTCATCTAGTACGCTTCGTAAATATTCCACTAGAGGCCTATGAGCCCTTTCTAGAGATCCATTGGACTGAGGATGGTAAACCGTGGTTTCTTTATTCTCAGTAATTTGCACACTCGTCTAAAAATATTACTTGTGAAGTTTGTCCCCTGGTCAGTAATCAGCTTCTTGGGAATTATACAATATTTGAGTATAATGTTTTTATAAAAACAGTTAGCAACCGTTGTGGCTTCGCTGTCAGCCAGAGGGAAACAATGTAGCATTTTTGTTAAATCATCGCGGAAAGTTAAAATATACTTATTCCGTTGGTGAGTGGTGGGAAGCGGTCCAACAATATCCAGATACACCTTATCAAAGAGTTTTTCGGCCGTGTCACTGATCACCATCGGCATCCTGGTGGACTTGCCCGTTTTATTCTGCTGACACTTAATGCACTTTTTAATATGTGTATTTATATCCTTTAGCATATTTTTCCACTTGTAAAAAGCCGGCGACCTTTTATAGGTTTTGTACACTCCCATGTGCCCTCCTAATGGTGAATCATGGTATTGCTTCATCACCATTTCAATTTCCTCTGGTTTTGACAGAGTTTTGGCCTTCTGATTGTTGGCTGACTCATCGGGCGCAATTGATTCTGTATCGGAGTCAGGTAAGCAAATATTACTGGGCATTGAAACATCTGTACCGTTGTCCAATTGACTTTTGGCAGGAAGAGTTTCTGTTCCCTGTGATTTCAAACATTCCTCTGCTTCTAATAGTTTGGGATAGGCAGAGTTTTCCGTAATTTTTCTCTTGAACTATTTTGACTAATAGTTGACTGGAGAATTTCATCAAACTTTTGGGTAAGATTTTCTTTCCGGCGCGCCGCAGCTCGAGTTATTGGGAGACAGCAATTTTCAGTTATCTTATTTTCTTGGGAATTTGGAGGAGAGTGAACTTGGACTTGTGTAGTGATGAGTGTGTTTGATCCTCACTACGTACCTCGTTTACAGCTTTTGGAATTCGACTTCGCGTGTCGGCATTTACATTGTACTTACCAGGCTTATACTCAATTTGGTAGTCAAAGTCAGATAATTTATGATGAAATCTTACAACACGCGAAGTAGGATCTTTCAAATTGAATATTCCCTTCAGAGGTTTATGATCCGTGTATACGGTAAATTTTCTTCCGTAGAGATAACATCGAAAATTGCGTGACGCCCATACAATTGCCAGCAGTTCCTTTTCAGTAGTTGAATAATTTCTTTCTGCTTAGCTAAAGGAACGGCTAGCATACGCCACTGGCTACTCCAACCTCTCCTTGGGATAAAACTGCTCCCAGTGCTTCTCCACTTGCATCCGTTGTTAAAATAAATGGTTCCGAAAAGTCGGGATATTTTAGTTAGGGGGAGTAATTAGTGCCAATTTAAGTTGCTTGAAAGCTTCCTCGCATTGCATTGTCCACTTAAACTTAAAAGTTTTTCTTAAAAGCTTGTTAAGAGGTTCCGATATTTGTGAAAAATTTGGAATAAACTTTCTATAATAATTCGCAAGCCCTAAAAATGATTGCAGCTGCCGAATTGTTCGTGGAATAGGAAAGTTTTGTACACATTCTATTTTTGTTGGATCGGGATGTACTCCTTCCGAAGTACAAATATGGCCGATATATACAACTTCTTTCCTTAAGAATTGGCATTTTTCGGGTTGGAGTTTTAGGTTATTGTTTCGTAACCTTATGAGAACATTCAGGAGTTTGTCGTTGTGATCTTCTAGATGTTTGCCATATATTACTATGTCATCTAGATAGACAAAACATTGGAGGCCTTGTAATCCCGCTGTTTTTGCCCGATCTTCTGGAGATACCGGTATTTGGTGATATCCACTAGCTAAGTCTAATGTGAAGTAGCGCGCATGTCCCAGCTGGTCTAGAATATCCTCAATGCGTGGTAATGGGAATGCATCACCTATTGTTATTGCATTGAGTTTTCTAAAATCTACCACAATGCGCCATCGCTTCTCACCTTCGGGGCTAGGCTTTTTAGGGACAACCAATAGTGGAGAGTTCCATGGACTCTTGTTTTCTATTATTAGGTCTTTTCGTAACATTTCCCGTACTTGCTCATGAATTATTGCTTTTTGAACGTCGGTTAATCGATACATTCTCTGATTTATTGGACTATGTTCTTGCTTAATGGGGATTGAGTGAGTTATAGCCGTTGTATGAGATAGTTTATCTCCTGGCAAGTGGAAAACATCATTAAAATCCTTGCAAATGTTTCTAATGGTATTACGCTCCTTCTCATTTAGGTAATCTGCTAGTCGAACTTGTGATTCCAGAGCTTTCAATCTATCGTTTAATTTTACATACGTTTGGCTTGATATACTGTTTACGCATCTTTCTTGCAACACGGTTCTTGGAATCCCTTTGTTTTCTACCGCTTTAGGGATAGATTTGCAATGAATATCTGTTAGTTTAGTAACAATATAATCGCGAGTGAATCTGTGATTTATTTTAAAAGGTTTCAAGATTTGTTCTTTTTCATTTACGTTTAAAATTGCTATGGTTAGTTCATTATTGACGGGTTTTACTAGAGAGTTAGCTAAAAAGACTCCTGCACATATTTCTTGTGACATACACAGCATTTCTTCGTTTACATTACATTTTACCTTAATAAGTTTTTCAGTTTTTCAGTGCGACCTGTGGCGACATGTTATAACTTCGCATCGAAAGCGATCATCGAAGCGAAAATTTCAATCTGGCGGTATGTTATAACATTTTCGTTCGACAGGCGATTTTACTTGTTTCGAAATTATTTCCGAATTTTTTCCCCTAGCAGAAACGTCATTTATAAATTATTTATTTGTTTTGCTGCTGACAGTTAACATTTTAAGATTTATTTTGTTATTTGTGTATATATAGACAATATTTGAGTTGATTAATTCAATTTTTTAACTTAAAATTGTATTAATGAATTTTTCAAGCGCGGTTGGTTTATTTGTGGAAGATGATAGCGAAAATGACCAACAAACAATAAATTACCGGGACGAAAGAAAATTTTTAAGGAAGCGGTATAATGTTATGGAGATACCTAACAAAAAGTACTGCTTTATTGATTTTGAATTCAATAAAATCTTATAAGTTCTATATCTTCAGGTTTCAAGAATCTTTTCGCTTATCGAAAACAGTTTTTGCTGAAATATTGGAGGAAAAAAAAAGGGGAATTTACCATCGATAATGTGTCATCAAGGATAACAAAAGTTCCGCTATGCTCAAAACTGGCAGCTGTGTTGAACTTTTATGCAACTTGATCCTACCAAAGAACGATTGGAGATGTGATGCTCCATTCAATGGACCAGTTTATGGTATCCAGATCCGTAGACGAAATTACATGTGTTTTGCAAAGGAAATTATGTCCTAAATGGATAACTTTCCCAACCGAACAAGAAAAAGCAAAACAAAAGCGAATGTTTTACGAAAAAGTGAAAATTCCGGGAATTATTGGATGTATTGATGGAACACACGATGACATGATAGCTCCAGCAGAAAATGAACATTTATTTGTAGACAGGAGAGGTCAACATTCCTTAAATGTTCAACTGGTAAGCAATTTTTCTAAGGTTCAATATGTGAAATGATTCCCCAAATTAAAATTTTAGATCTGCAGCAATGATTTAAGAATCTGGGCAGTAAATGCCCGCTTCCCCGGATCCACACATGATTCTGCGATTTGGTGTATGTCAGCTGAAAAACGGAGACTGGAAAATAATTATGAAAACGGTGAAAGAAATACCTGGTTGCTTGGAGACTCTGGATATCCATTACAAAAATGGTTAATAACACCTTTCAAAAATCCATCAACAGAGGAAGAGCGAAAATTCAACTATGTCCACGCCCAAGGAAGAAATGCAATTGAAAGATGTAATGGAGTCTTGAAGGGAACTTTTCGCTGCATACTTGGTGAAAGAAAGTTGAGGTACGAACCTATTAAAGTTGTCCGAATTGTAAATGTTTGTTGTGCATTACTCAATATTTGCATTTCTAAAAATTTGGAAATACTGGAGCAACAACCAGACGAAGGTGACACACAGGAAGAAATGTACAGAGAAGAAGATGATTCGGATTCAGACTCGGAGAACCGTGAAGACTAATGAACACTTTATTCTAAAATGAATAGGAGCTATTTAGAAAACTATCACACTTTATTTTACTTAAACAAAATATATATATATATCACATATTTCATGTTATAGAAACTTGTTTTGGTACGAATATTTAATCAAAGTAAATTGTATTATTATTAGTTTTTAATAATAGCATTTCTTCTTCGACTTTTAGTCTTTTATTATTTATTTCGTTTGCTTCCTTCATCAAACGAAGAATGTTCTCCTGGAACTTTGAGTTCTCCTTCCTTTGCTCTTGCAGTTCTCTTAGCACCAACGATTGGGTTGTTGGCCGACATCGTTTTTTGATGATTGAACTTCTTCCTTGTGGAGTTCTTGAGCAGCCTGCTTCTTCCATAGCGACAGCACTAGTAGCACCAGGAAAGCATTCAATCGCAGGCAGCGCCTCACTGTGGTCTGCTGCACCAAAGTCGTCGCCTTCTATACCAAAAACTGAAGTGGTCAGCTCCGTTAGCGCAATGATGCGTTCCTCGAATGCGGAAAATGATATTTTATTTACACCTTCTCCGGTTTTGCTCCTTTCGGTGTGCAATTTCCGCATTTTTTTTTAAATTTTATTCTTCATGTCAGCCCACACCTAAGGTTAAGAAATTTAACTTAATAAAACACATTAATAGTCAATAACAAATACATTACTTTCTTCCAGCCGTCTTCTTCCCTTGTGGAAGGCCCTTCGGCATTCAATTTGTTTGTTAAATCCTTCCACAAATCTTGAATATTCTGCTGACTATTTATTCGTATAAAGCCTCCTGTTACCATTTCGGGGTTCTCCTCTAAATACTCAACGATGACAGCAAACTGCTTTGTTGATGTTATTTTCTTCGAGTTATTCCTGGAAGTGAGGTTAGAAATTTTTAATTTTATATTTATATTTACAACTTATCTAATTAATATATAAAATCATTTATATTTTACAAATTTCAAACAATTTTGACATACAAATTTAATTTCTTGAATTTTACTTACATTTTATAAACTTCACTTGTTCAATCACTTCAACAAAACGAAGTGAAGTTTTATCGCAATTATCGCCTGTCGAAAGTGTTACAACATACCGATTATCGATACATTGTCGAACTTCGAATGCTTCAAAGTTATAACATCTTGCCCCTGGAATGATAATGTCTTCTGAAGTATAAATTGCATGTAATACTGAAACGGAAGATGAGTTATTTGATGTCTCTTTAGCGCGGATATTTTTTTGGTTGGACTTTGGAGTTTCACTATAGGGCTTAAGTTTAATTCTAGAGTATTTAGTCACGTCTAGGCTACCTTTTTGTACTCTAAAGTCGGGCTTGACAGAATTGAAAGAATTTTTCTGTACCCTGAAACTTTTGTTGTACTTGCTTCGTGAACACTCAGAGACTTTAGTTGTTAGGGCTGGTGAGCTGAGAGGAATAACATATTCCTTTCCATTTGGTTTTGTTGGTGGGAATCTTACTAGTTGATTTGGGCCTTCGATATTGCAGTGACGAGAGAAAAAATCATACCCTAATATTCCATCATTATCAATAGTGGGTAAATCTTTTACTATGTGGAATTCGCATTCTTTTTCGGAGGTTAAATTAATAATTCCAGAAGAGGTTCCACGGGTTTTTCCATTACCGAAAACTGTACTTATAGTCGTAATTTTAGTTGAGTTAATGGGTATATTTGGTTTTAATGATTTTTCTTTAAGAAGATATAGTGGCCATTGCGTTGGCAAAACTCATATTTTTTCCTTGATGGGCTAACACCTATCATGTTTGCTTGGCGCCGTGAATTCATTGTTTGGCAATTTTGATTATTCTGTTCATAAACTTTACAACTAGTACAAAAGGGAGTAGATTTTCGTAATCTGCAATCAACGTAGGAGTGATTAGGCCGATTGCAGAAACCACATTTATTTTGAAAAGATTTATTAGTTATATGATGATACTGCGTGTGTTTAGGTACATTGTTATTATTATTAGATTGCTCGTAACCTGTATATGGAACCTGTTTAGGTATTGGTTGGGAGTTTTGGGTAAATAAGGCAGATTGCGGTGTAATCATATTATTCAAATAAGGAAATTGAGAAAGATTTTGACTACCAGAGCTCTGATTTAAATGAGATGTATGCGAGTCTGGCTGTATGTTTTGGTGTGCCACCAACATGTGAAGCTCCGATTCTTCCAATTTCTCTGCCTTTTCGATTACCTTTTCAAGAAACTGTTCTGCATCATTTAAAAGAAAGAATCGGTGATGTGGATTAAGTATCCCAGATTTAAAGGTAAAGACCGCAGTCTATTCCAAATCTGCGTTAATAGCTTCAATACCTGAACTATGCCTTTGCTGACAAGAGCCTTACACCCTTTTAAAAGTTGTGTCACTCTTCTACCGTAGGAAAATAGCGGTTAGCCAGGGAATTGCCTACTATTTCTTAATTCATTTAATTGGACGTGATATGGCTTTGTGTTAACCAATTTAGTGAGAAAAATTGTTTTTAATTCATCTAACGTTTTGTATTCGACACCGTCTAAGACTAATGCAGCTCTTCCTCTGAACTTAGTTGGTATTAATTGTAAAAAGAGCTTCCGCTCTTCCTCTTCAGTGAGGCACAAGTTTACATGTTCGCAGCACTTAATAAAAATCTCCACCTCATTTGCTAAATTTGAACCTAACTCTGCTTCTAGTAATGGTAAATTATTAATTACTATTTGGCTAATAAATGCCATTTCATTATTTTGCATGCTTACTTTCTTAATTATATTATTTCTAGCAGATTTAAAATTCAGTTGGTTCTGCTCACCGTTTGTTCCTTTGCCTCCTACTGAGTATGACCTTCTTTTTAATAGCAATTCCCTGATCTTAATTGTCGAATATACCGTGGATCTTCCTCTTCTGTTGGCAGATGTACTTCTTCTTCTCTGTTAATCACGCTATCACTCGCTGAATCGCTGTCTGTACTATTAACGCTACTCCAGATTGGGCTGGTATTGTCCAGACTGAAAGAATTTATCCGTTCCTCAAAGTGGCTGCTATTTGCTAGTATACTCCTCTCGATTGGGGTAGAGCAGTTCTCAACATTCGACTGCTCTTCTGACATTAATATTTGCAGATTTCAGATAACAGTATTCCACTTCAACTTCATGAAATTTATTTTATTTATTTATTTCACTGTCAATGCCAAATATGCTAAAACTTCAATTGTTTCGCACTTGTTAATTATTTGGCGTTACGAATTTCACTGTTTTCTGCAGCAGTCACTACAATTTTTTTTTGTATGTACTCAGTAATAAAACAAAATCACCACACAGATTCGCATAATTCAACGAAAACAAAACTTCACCGGCTGCGCCAAAAATGTTAGACTCAGAAATAGGATGGTAAAAGAAAAACGGTTTTAATTTCTAGTAGACTTTTTTATTCTGCGTCTAGAACTCAACTACTTAATTTTATATTTTTACTCTGCTCAATCGTCAAATCGACCTCAAAAATTATTTGTTTTGTCATTTCAACAACTTTCAAACACTTCCGATTAGCAAATTGACTGACCCAGTTACTTAATTAATCGATCGCCTAAACTCAATTTACTGCAGTACGGAAATGTGTAAAAGTTATTGAGTAAGCAAAATAATGACGATAATTTATGGCGCTTGCTTGGGTTGTTGGATTGTTGTGAAGTCTGAAACCTACATTGATCTCATATTAGACTTCACAACAAGTCTTCGTGGTTTTCGGTTGAACTCCATGCAAAATTGGTTTTGCATTAAAAAATTTTGTGACGATATACATATAATCGATATGGCTATGAATAAGAGAAAATTTTTCTCCTTTCACTTGTGACCATAACTTGAGCAATTGACGCATAACACCCAAGCATACAACATGCATGAAATCTAAAGGAAATTGTGAAACAATACCAATATCTAGCGATTCCAAGACAAACTGTTCGTGTTTTGTATGGTGTTCTGGGTTAGCCTTTTATTTGAATGATTCGTCTGTCCTAATGGGTGCATTCACATCAGGGAAAATTATTCTATTTTTAAAGAAAACACCGTTTTGCGTACACTTAGTACAACTATAATACCCAGAATGAAGTTTAATTTTGAGCAAAAAAGACCGGGCCGGAGCGTCACAAACAAAGAAATTTATATTAATTATATACAGCTGGCTATCGTACATAATACCTTATAAACGTAGTGCATTTAGCTCTTCCGCAAAATACTTAAGAAATGTGTTGGGATCTTTTGATTTACATAGTATTTTACGTGGTTTTTCTTTGCCTTAAATTTTATTCACATAACATCCAATAAGGTAAACTTTTGCAAAGCCAGATATGTTTAACAAAATTGGCCACAACTGCATATTACTGCTTTTAAATAATGGCAAACCATCCACTCCAAAACTAAGATTTAAAATATTTGACGTCAAGAGTATTCTACAAAAAAATCCGTTAAGCAATTTTTCAGGCCGTAAGGGATGTATGTTCCAGGATACATTTGTATTACTTCTGTTGATCTTGGAGTTCTACGTAGAGTTCGAATATCACTTGCAAGACTGTTATCTAACAGCTTCAAATTTTGTAATAATTTCGTATGGCTTTGCTTGATATTTTGTACTTTACAGACCAATTACCTAAAAACTCTCTCAAATTGTCTTCGTCTGGTTCTATCTGCAAAGTGTTGTCGCTTAAATTTCCATGCTTTGCCAAATTTTTCATCAAAAAAAATTATCTTCATAAGATTCGCCGTATCTTTTCTTTCTGGCTGCCAACTTAAAATTTCTTCACTGAGACTATTCTCGCCATAGTCTTGTAGTTCCTTTGACATTCTAGCACGCGTAATGCAATAATATTTCATGCTTCCAATTATAGACACTACTTAAGACTTGAAGTATCTTAATCCATGTATCTGAAGGTAAACACTTTTCATTCCCAGGATGAAATTTCGGAATAATTTCCAAACTTCCGTCGAATGCAACAATTTTTCTCCCTTAATACTTATATGTTTATTTTCGCCGTCATTAGCATAAATCTTTTCTTTATCTAATTCAATTATTTTGAGCTGTCTCTCTAATAAAGCTTTTTCTAATTGCAATAATTTTTTCTCGTACTTTATTTCCTCACATGATATAAATATATTTGACTCGGCCATTTTGTTCGAAATAAGTGTAGAACTAACCTCTTCTGCGAAAATATTTGGCGCGTCACTACTAGATCATATTTCTTATTCACGTGACTGCAACATCGCTGCTTGCCTCACAAAACGTGGTGTCTCAATCGTTTGGCCAAATCACTTTTTTCCCAGATGTCGACAATTTTGATTCCCACAGTCGAATCTGCAGTTCCTTTTTATTTAAATTTTCCAAGTCATCCTTGGACAACATTTTGCACACAATCATAAATTATTCACTTCGAATCGAGTTTTTCGCTATCCTATCCCACTTCTGAAAATTGTAGGGCCCACACACGGATATTCAATGAACCCTCTAATAATTATAAGAAAAACCGGTCTTTAAGTTCAATCACTAATCTTTATTTTCACAAACTTTCCAATACAAGAAGAAGCCAAAACGACTCCATCTGCATATGCCAACTTACTTTCTCTAAAGTCACTTTCATCATAACATAAACTTCTTCTTCTTCTTACGTCTAATGGTCGGATAACCAGCAATTCACGGAGACGACTAGGTCTCAATAACGACACTAACTAACAGGTGCCTACATTTAAATATATATATTTTTTAATTTCCTTTTTGATTCAGCACAAATAAAATTCAACTTTCTTCCATAATATGTAGTTTTTCCAAGATATATATTATTATTCTTTAAACCAAAATAATATCTCCTGTTTCTTCAGGAACGAAAACAAAACTTTCACAATTCCCAATCTCGCAAAGCAACATATCGCCATCATCAATACAAAATGCTATCTTAAATTCAAAATTAAATTTCCCAAAGAAACACACTTATGCCTTCCCAAAGAAAATGGTGTCTCCTGATACTCAGGAATAATCAAACTTACACAATTTTCAATATTGCCAAAAAACATATTATCATTTCCAACAAAAAACAAAACTGTTTAACTATCAAAATTTGAACAAAAAAATGCCATTATTATTATTTTGAAAACCAGATATCTCCTGTTTCCTCAGGACCGAAATCTTGCACGTCCATATTTATTAACCACTCAACTTCTTTTTTCTTTCTCCAACTTCACTCGAAGAGCACAATCCAACAATTAATGTTTGTTCTCATTTTACAATATTCACTTATCATAGCTAATGCAAACCCTATCAACAATCTCTCCTTGTTTTACCTGACAACAAGTCAGAGCGAAAAAGACGGCCACGTCATCAGGCATGTTTCAAACATTCCGCCGACAGCCGATAGCTGTTAATGTTCCTCCCTTTTCTATCCTAAAGCCATGTTTTATTGAGATTGAGAGGCATTTTGGTACACGGTATAATAATGGCATTGAGACGTGCACCTGAGTTGCTATGATATTTAGGCATGCCAGTTCTTTGAAAGCTCAGCTGCCAACCTGGCAGTTTGGCTTACACGTGCAAGAAGTATGGCAGTACATCTTGCATGCAAGCGTGTAAACGCGAGGACTAAAGTTTTTTTGCCTCTTAAATGTGGCCTTAAGCCTAGTTGGCCATAGCCCACACGCAGTTTTTACGCATGAGAAGTGCTCGGGGGTAGGAAAAATTTCGTCCTACCAAGTTTCCATCGGGTGTACGGGCAGCATACTAATGCTACTGCAAGCAAATTAGCTCCGGTCTTTTGAAATTTCTGACCGGACGGCTGTACCGATGTTTGCCTGTGATTTGAGGTGAGAATATAATAATTTACTAATCATTACGTGTTGTGAATTTTTGATACAGTTATTGTTTACATCAAAAACTGTGACTTAATTGAACACACACACAATTAATTTCGGTATTCATATAATGAACTACGCGGAGCAACATTATTGTGCTGGTACGTCTCAGCCGAATAGGAGGAAATTCCTTCCTCCCCTAAAAACTTCTCGTGTGGGAAGGCCCTAGGAGCATCTTTCTGCTTAAACGTGATCTCAAGCCATGATACAAGGATTAAAAAGGTATGACCGAATCAAGGTATATAGAAGACAAGGTATTCCCATTAAAATGTTGACACATTTCAGCTGATAGCCTGTGACGTAATTCTGTGACTAAGGTATATAAATTTTTATAGGAAAAACAGACAGAGAGTATTGTGTTCTATGTACCGTACTTTCCTATGCATTTTCACAATATTTTGTCACTAATCATGGAACGGGATTCGTAATGGGAGTACCTTGTGTTCTATATATTTTGTGACCGTGTAACTGTCGTTTGTTACAAATATGAACGTCTGTCAATATGCCCAAATCAACATATCGTTGGACGTCACATTTGCAACTGTCTAAAGAAAAATATCGACGTCCGTCAATACTCACATAAGTACCATTTGGACGCGACAGATGTCACTGACTATTTCCGATTAAATAATGCCAAGTCCCACCATGACATTCATCTGACGCCTTTTCTGACATCCAAAGTCCAGCCACCATGAGATCCGACCTCACTCAACCCGCAAACTTCAGATGTCAAAACTTACAGAAATCTATAATAGAATAAAACTTCACAACACCAAAGTGCTACCATCCATTGAGCTGAGTAATCAAAAACAACCTTTTTACCAAATTGAATAAAGTGGCCTGTGAGTGTGACGAAGCATACAAAACCTTCTGCACACCCTAGTTCGTCGTGGGGTGCATTCATTGTCACAGTCATCCATCCACTGGTCCATCCATCAAGCCGATATACGGACGGAGCGAGAAATAATTAAGAACAAACATCGAAACTATGTACACTTACATGGAGGCAGAAGCGAAAGGGGGTCACATATCCATCACCGCTTCATCACACCTCACTAAGAAAACTCACGGATTCATCATGAAAAAAACTTTCTTGGTTTCACAAAAATTAAGGGTTCGTAGGGGTTCTGCAGAAGCATACGGTACCAATGGATACGACAGAAAATATACAAAGTGGGTCGGGCCGTGGGCCTAATACGGGGGCGAGATCCGATGCGAGCGGATTACGTGGAACTGGAGGAGCGTCATCAACAGTACCAAATATAACCTGGATTAGACCTAGTGAACCATCATCACCAACAACGGTTACATTTAAAAAGAGTAGAATATTAATCTCTTATGGATATAGAACGTATGGATGAGAAAGTTCATCAATTTTTAATAAATCCAGCTGTAGGCCAGGAAATCGTACATTATACATATAAACCTAAAAATGGTCTTATAAAAGCTGCAAAAGATCATTTTGTACCCTGGAATAAAAATACACATGCGGTAGAAACAACTTTTACTCGTCCAAGATCAATGATGCTACAATTTTTTTCTGATGCAACTAATAATCCTGCAATTGGCGATGTTGGTTTAGGCAAAGATAAGGAAAGGTATATATTAATTAATCAATGTGTAGAGGAATATGTTAGAAAAATAGAAAATTACGGCGCATTTCATCCAGCACGTGGAGCAACAATCTTTGAAGCACAACCACAGTTACACATCGGATTAGTTCCTACACCGCAATTAAATCCAGCAACTGAACAAGTTTCTTATCTGAATAGTTCATGCTATTGGAAAATAGAATGCCAATGTCAAGTTCAATTTGATGTAAATTCAGCATTCTCTAAAAACAACGTAATTAGCTGGCCAATAGAAGTGACCTTCATAGAAAATGCAACGCAGTCATATACAGACGGTCAAACCTTGTTTGGTAATACAGACACTAAAAGTGGAAATGTTACTGCAACAAAGTGTGATGATAATGACAGTGATAGTGATAATGAATTTTATGTTATGAATAAAAGTGCAATTATATTGAAATTGTAATTAAAAATTTATTTTTATTAAATATTAAATTTTTCGTTAAAAATATTGTATTTTTTTAATAAGTAATAAGAACATAAGGGATGAGGTTTTTTATTATGTATTTTTAGTTGGCTGCATCTTTTCCACTCATAACTAAACATTCTTGTACGAAATGCATCTTCTTTGGGGAAGATGTCATTGTTGGAAAAAATAATCACCGGTGTTCTAGTAATTACTGCATCTCCTTGATATTTTACTTTGCGTTGACAGTATCGCCTCCCAATATCATTTTAAGTGTTTCTACAGCACATCGTTCCATTATTGGTTCATTCAACAAGACAATCCTCCTGTCTACACATTCCATCATTGGAAAATTGCAGTACCTATTGAAATTTCCCATCTGTCCAAGATTTATAAAAAAATTTATAAAACAATCAAAAGAGAAATTTTTACCCGCATTTGGTGGAGATAATACAAAGATTGATTTTTTTTTTGGTATTACCTTATTCAATACACAATATAAATTATATAAAAATCGCCTTATTTTTATTTGATTATTATTAAATTGAAATTTAAGTAATTTCTCTAAAATTTCAACAGATTCATTTACGTTATAATAATAACACTATTAATGTTATCTTGCGGAGCATTAAAAAATAAATGTGGTTCACAAGATTTAAAAAAATTAAAAATTTCTTCCATTAACATCTCATTATAAAAATTATTAACAATGCGGATACAATTTTTTATTACCACTGAATTTATATTAAAAAACTTATATTTACTACAAAGTCATGCAGAAGTATTGAAAATTTGGTTTACTGGTGATGTCGGTCGTTTTTGTAAAAACCAAACGATTTCATTTCCTCTTTTTCCACTTTCGGAATTTTCTTCAAATCTTGTGCTGCTACGCTCAGAAATTTCGATACCAAAGTTTCCTTGTAATCCACAGGAGATGAAGTTAAGAAAGTATACTACGATATTTTCCATGTTTCCACCATTGCTCCTTCGGTACTCCTGAGATATTCCCAAAATCGTAAACATCCAATTTAATTACTCGGTAAACACATTCGCCCGCCGATTTCAAAGCAACAAGAACATCGTTTTCCTTTCTCGCTATACTCTGCTGTATGTACCCAGTGTTCGAGGTCGTATTCGAATGATGGAATAACTCGTCGAGAATATCGTCTGAAATCCATTTCCGCTTTCTTTGAAGTACTCGGCAAATTTACATCTGCAGCTACTATTGGAGTATAAGCAGTCGTGTATGATGTGGTAGTGGTCGGTATGATGGAAGATGAGCAGTACGGCAACTGTAAAGTTTCGATGAATTTTGTTATGATCCAATCTGAATTTTCTTGCAGAATCCACCGCTTCGTAAACATCGTGAATGATTCTACTTCTTGCAGCTGTACTACGAAATCCTCGATCGAATATTCCTCTAATTCTGTCCCTTGCATTCTCAACCTTTTTAACAAAGGTGTAATTCCTTGACGCATCATATATAAACTATTCTTGGCAATTATCATTCTCTCTTTATGTGCCAATAAATTCAGTGTATCCATCACCTGAAGTAGATTTATTAAAATTCCGTTGTACCATAGCACCATCATTATAGACCACATTGTTCCCTTGTCATCCTGATTTGGTTCCTGATCTTTTAGCAATTCTTCTACAGATAGCTTCTGAATTCCCTCTTTCAGCTGCGCATCTTCCAAATGTTTCTGCCTCTTCCTCACTGCTTTCATAGTTGATTGTTTTTTTGCTTGTTTCCATTTCATGAAAGTCTTAGGAATCTTCTTCTCCTGATTGTTCTCGTCTATTGTATCCAAAGTCTTCTTCTCCATTTTCCGTATACCTTCCTGATTCAAAGGAATTTCTTCTTCTTTTTCTGAATTCTTTGCCGCGGTGTTTATGCTCAGTTCTGCTACTGGAGACGGAGACAAAACTGTCTTATCGTCGCTTATAATCAGATCCTCCATATCCGGTTTGCAAAACTTCAATATTGAGATATTTTTCTTCACTTTTGGCAATGGCATTTTGTTGTTCGTTATCTGAATAAGAACACACAGAATTATTTTCAAAATTGGAATAATTGTATGAGCAGTCACTTGAAATACTTTCTTCACTCACAATAGAATACATTTATTTGTTTTTAATATCATTCTTTAGTCTCCTTATGGCCGATTTCACAGTCAAGGCTTAAGCCACAGCGATTGCTTAAGCCAAGGCTTAATAAATATTTCGGTTTTACAGTCATGGCTTAAGTGATATCACTGGCTTAAGGCAAGTTTAACTTAAGCCCGCCATCTCGAAGGCTTGCTGTGAAAAACATAGGAAATTATTGCTAAATATAATATATTTTGCCTAAATATTATAATTTTTGTTATTAAACGAACGTACATATTTCAAAAGTTATACTTTAAAACTAAATTGAAATTTTCTAAGCGAAAAATAGTTATCTAGTTAGCATTTTTGAGTACTGTCTGGCAGCTAGTGTCAGCGTTCCATCTGAAGTTTTAGGAAAAAACAAAGACAAAAATGAGCTATTTATGAAGTATTGATGTAAACGTTCTGAATGATTTGGGATTTGATATCCTTTCCGATAAAAACCATAACAAACTGGTAAATAAGAAGTTCTTCTTTTCGCTTGGTCTTCAATCCACAATTGCAAAATTCCTTATAAAAAATGTTATCGAAGTATGTAGAGTGACTTGACATCGGACGTGAAGTCCATATTGTTAGGATGAGCTGACAGATCCCTCGTTGGACAGCGTTGACTGCAGGGCGGCACACTAGCTCGCCTCGGCTATTGGCGGAGAGTGTGGGGAGGTTCCACAAAAACCTGCCGCTGCCACCAGCCATACACAAAAAGAATTCGTGCCTACTTACAAAAACGCCGGCACACATTCAGTCCTGAAGTAAGGGTCCCTTCACTTACCTACATCCAGTGGGCAGGCGTAGATGTTCGGCCTTCCATCGCCATTTCCCCAACCACCCTGCGATACTGCGGGCGATATTGTACAGTATCCCTGTTAGACCTGAAAAGAGAGAGCGTAGCGGACCTAGATAACATTCATGTTAGAGGGCTCCAGGAAAGTAAGAGGAGAAATAAAAGTATTTACCAATTCATACTACGTTATAAACTGTATTTATTCAAGCAATGTGTACTATTATGAAACGAGTACGGCAGTTAAGGTATATGATAGTATGCTTCACTAACGCCTATTGGTCTACATATCTTGGGCGAAAATGCTATAGTTCTCTATCTCTATATCGAGTACATACGATGAAAATTTTAAGTTCATCTGTTCAGGTAATGTGATCTTAACATCTGACTACGTAAATTCCAAGATATAATAGTCCGCTAATTTATTGCCTATCAGTATAATTGTAATGCGAAAGAAAAAGATACGATCAGCTATATCGAGTATGTATTACAAAGATTTTAAATTCATTAGTTCAGTCATTGCAATGATGAAGTCTGATTATATACGTGTACTTTGTATGACAGGAAGCTTAGCTATCGCTCATCAAAACAAAAATAATAAGAGGAAAAATGTGTGATCAAAACTATATCTAATATGTATTATTAAAGTTTTAACTTCATTTGCGTAGACCATACAAAAATAAGATCTGAGTAGGTACATGTATATTGGATAATAAGAGGCTTAATTATTGCATATCAACATAAATATAATAAGGAGAAAAATATTTGATCAAAACTATATCAAATATGTATTGTTTAAGTTTAAATTCACTTATTTAGGCCGTGCAATACTAAAGTATGATTATGTACATGTAGATTGTATAATGAGACGCGTAACTCTTGCATATCAACATACGTATAAGAAGAAAAATATATGATCAGAACTAAATATATGTTATGTATTATTAAAGTTTTGAATTCATTGGTTTAGTCAAGGCAGTAATAAAATTTTTGACTATGAACATGTATACGCCATGATAGGAGGCTTAGTTCTTGTCTATCAACATAAATATAAGACGAAATAAATATGACCCAACCATATCCAGTATAACTATACTATTAAGATTTTAAATTCATTATTTTAATCAATACAATAATTAAATTTGGTGGTGTAAAATGATTAAGTGACGACAACTTACAGTTTTACCTGTTGACGATGCTCCCTCGACCTGCAATTAGCTGTCTCGGCAAATTCCTTTTAGGTGGGCGGAAGGAATGTCGGGAGCCAATTGATGGCTGAATTACTGCCTTTTCAGACCCGAGTATGTTCTTTCTCCAATCACAAGATTTGCGCTTACCAACTCCGTACTCAAATATGAACTTTTTTCTTGATTTGTTTATCGCGATACTTTTCGATTTTATATCCCGACTTTTCCTCCACCGCACTTTTTACTTTTCTTCTTCTGACAAGCTCCGCTTCTTCTTCTCCGCCTCAAAGTCAGACTGAAAAAATGTCTTCCTGTCGATTTGGTTGCGTTCGAGTTCACCGAGTGTTCCGTCCAGGAACACAAAATACTTAAAAATACTCACTAAATATCCACGGTGCAAGTTCACTTTAAGAGCTATTCCAGCTCAGTTCATCGCCACAATATAATTAACCGTTAACAATAAAAACCTAAAAAACAACAATTATATTAAAAGAAATTCAACAAATGGTAAAAATCTCAGATTATTTAAAAAATAATCTGAGACTTTTAAACAAAACAATACTTACGCTCGTGGAATCCATCCACCACAAGCCACAGGAATTCTCCTAGCATTTCTTTCATTTCTGAAAATACAAAAATATTTATTATTGGTAAATAAATAATAAAAGCAAAACACTTACCACCCGTAGACAGCAGCTGCCACCAAGTCGTTTGACATTTCCAA
Organism: Dioctria linearis; assembly: GCA_963930735.1. Classification (NCBI taxonomy): domain Eukaryota; kingdom Metazoa; phylum Arthropoda; class Insecta; order Diptera; family Asilidae; genus Dioctria; species Dioctria linearis. Next base: position 255,847,141 of record OZ005740.1, on the reverse strand, counting down.
AATGGCAGCTCTCAGTACATTGAAATAATTCTCATTAAACGATGATGACGTCACTGGGTGACCAAATATATGAAAACTTCAAGGAATGACGCGGGCGTCATTGGCAACGCCACCGGCAGACACAATTCCTATTGTGTTTCTGCCTATAAATAGCGAGCTGCTGGGACCAGAAAATCACTTGCGATTTGACCAAGCCACAAGACAGATCGGTAGCTCTGACACCAGTTTAAGTCTTGATTAACCAAAATGGGCGATATTAACCCTAACTAATACTAACCTTTTATTTCCTTTTTGCAGCTTTTTTCAGGCAGTATTGAAGCCTGACAATAGAGCACATAAGTGAAGCTCATTTTTATTTTTTCAGTACTAATTTTATCCTTATATATTCCAGGCTAAATACCAAAAGGAGGCACATCAATAGACGAAATTTCTGCGTAACACATTGACTGTCGCCATTCAATTTTTTGTTTGTTCTTTGAATTTAATTTGAATTTTATTTTGATTTGGATTCCTAATTAAGTAGCATAAGCGAGTAGTTCATAAGGCATAATTTGTGAAGTAATAAAAAATTGACATTTAACCACATAAATTTCAGTCTTATCCTTTCAACCGGCACCTCCCCCTTGTGTGTAAAGCCCATATTGGGACTTCACACCGAGGTTCCGTCTATTTGACAGAAGGCCGGCATACACGTGGCATGGTGCTTCAGAGTAGCATACTGCTATAGGCAGTACGCTACGACCGCAATAAAAATTCACAATTACAGCAGTGCTGACAACTTAAAAATTTTCATCTGCGGCTTAACTAAGCCTCAGCTTACTGAGTACTATGAAACCAAGTAGGCTTAAGCCACATATTAAAGAGGAGAGTCTGCAGCTTACAGTTTTTATAAAAAAAAGTTATGCTAATGACCTTTTTGCAAAAATAATAGAGGTTAAATTAAAAAAAAAGGTAAGAAAATCCGAAATTTTTAGTTTAGACAACAATAATTCCTGATGGGAGAGAGGTGTGGTGCTGATTGAGCAGTCGTTATAAAGGCCATGAAGTTCTGCATACAATGAGCTCTTAACTGTGACCTTACACCCTGTATCTTTTTAAGATACAGGGTGTCAGGTCTCCATTTTAGTATTGTCCTTATTTTTCTTATTGTTTCTATTCCAGGTGAGGTGCAAGGAATGGCATCTAAACTATTGAGAACAGTAGTGGACGTAATTGGTGTTCTGGTAAAACTTACTAAGGCTTCTTTAACTACTGATAGTTCATTCTCTAGTTTTTTGTACTGAGTTACTAACGTACCCATATCTAAACAATCTTTACATGATCTAGTTGCAGTGTCATCGTCGCCTTCACTGTCGTTCTGCTTCCTTCGACTTCTATCCTTAGCCATATTGATTCAGATTCTAAGACAAACAAACTTTGCCTAAAAAGAAAATAATCGCAGTATCACTTGAATAACTGAGTTTGTCTGAGTTCCTAATTGTTGTATTTCTGACATTTTAGCTCACATAAGTTCTTACCGTTTCTTTGTGGCTAAATAACTGCGAAATTCTAATTTGATCTTATTGTGACGGAATTAATTATATTCTCAAAAATATATAAAGTTTAAAAAGTTACACTTTTCTGTTCTGTTTTCACTATCATTCGATATATTTGTTGACACTTATCCAATATAAATTACTGTCTCTGTGACATATTTTGTCTGTATATTCAAGTACCATGCACGCAAAAACTTATTTACTACGCACCTGCTGCTTTATGATAAGAATTCGCTTCAGCTTGTTGTATGCCGACGACGTCTGCCAGTATAACTCGAGATTCTTTCAGCTTCTGTGCCTGTATGTATCTTCTAAACGGTTGACTGCAGAAACTTTGAGATACACTGAGTTTTGGCTTATATCACAACCTTCTATATATTACAAGCCGTGAAGTGAAATTTTGCGTATGTGTGAATTAGTGGCGTTTTCCCTCCATACGCTCTGACGATTATTCACTTGATTCAGGTTCAGTACTGCTATATTCTTTATAGATGGATGACGCGCATTTTGAAAAGGAATTAAAAAAGGGATGTGAAGTTATTTAATTGTTTTGTTTAAAAATACCTAGTTAAGGTTTTGAGCTTGGAGTGAATCCCGGTTATAGTTATATAAATTAGATATATGTACATATCTCAATTCCTTATGCGCGTAAGATAAATTCCTGGATGCGTGTATTTACAGTGAACGTTTTATAGTGAAGTGTTAATTGTCTCAAACTGCTGATTTCATATGAATTACCATTGCAAGTAGTGAATACGTTTAATATATTTCTTCCATCGAATTCCCAGATCATTGTTCATTCAAAATCTCTTGTAACTCACTACTTCAAATTTTAATAAGCAATTTTTTTAAACAGTAGGAATACAAAAGAGACCAAGAAATAAACGAGAAGTGAAGTACTTTTTTTATTTAAAATTATACGTTTTGGCGAGGATATTTTAAAAATGTGAATATCTTATATGTTTATTATTGCTGTCATTAAATATAATCATATTTTTTATTATATATTTTGTTGATAATCTAATATATTTTATCTTATGTTATTTAATATATACATAAATAATTTTTGGTTTTAATGCATCGTGCCACGTAATTGCGTTGTGCCGGGCTGCAAATCAAATTACCGCTCGACTTTAAAGGATGTTAATGCAAAATCAATTCCAACGTTTTAATTTCCCCGAAACGAAGCCCTGAAATCTGCTTGGATACAAGCAATTCACAGAAAAGATTGGCAACCAACTTTATATTCTTCTGTATGTTATCATCATTTTAGGGAGTACGATTTCATTGATTTCAATGCTGAAATCAAATGTAAAAGACCAATTTAAAAAACAAATGCAGTTCCTTCAAGTTTCCCGAACTTACCACACTATTTAACTTCAGATCCCGTTCCACAAAAACAATGTCCTGAATTTCGCAGGGAGAAATACCTTAAACGGGTCGAGGATCTTAATGAAGAGTTTCTTCAATCTGACCATATACCCCATTTTGAGTGTTTTAAGCGCGATTTCGAAAAAAAAATTAAATACGGACGGTTTCTCAGTCAAGTAATTTGAAAACTGTATAGCTTGTTTATGCTAGAGGAAGATGAGGAATTAGGGTGTACTTTCTCTGTAAGGGTAACTGTAGTAAAATATATGTATGTATGTTACGGTTGTTAAAAAAATATCTTAGTATCAAATAAAAGCTTAGAGTGGATTGTACGCAAACAAGGTAAAATTACTTTATGGTCCCAATTGTCGAAATTTTTAGTTCATTTTAAATATGAGCATTTGCAAGATATTGAGAGCAGATCTTTTTATCTTCACAAGGCTATAAAATATTTAAAGTATGCAGATGAATGCGATGAGAAAACTTAATATTCTGGATTGCTACAAATTGTAATCAATAAAATTCAGCTTCATTGCTCTAAGCAACCACGGTACGATTCATCCATTGTAATTTTGAATTTTCTTATTTATTCGCATGCTGCTTCGACGTACCAAATAATAAAACGTTTGTTAATATTACCTCCCAAGCGACATCTTCAAAGTATTTCATCCGCAATGCACATTTCCCCAAATCATAAAAATCCAAGTAATGACGAAAACTACTTGGTTCACATTTTTAAAGGATTGGGTGATATAGATAAGTTTGTCGCATTGCTTATTGATGAAGTTTATATAAATCAAATAATATCACAGGAGTAGCAGATAACTCCTCGCTCAAGCCCGCAAGTACCATTACCGCTTTTACGATTAAGTCCATTTTTGGATCCTAGAAAGATATAGTCAGATTAGTTCCAATTTCTAATCTAACATCCGGATATTTTTTTTGAATTAACTAATGAGGTTCTTTCGTGTATTAAAAAAATTGGGCTTAAAGTCGTAGTTATTATTACTGATAACAACAGAATAAACCAAGCCATGTTTCTTCTTTTTAATCAATTTGATTTGAATAAGCTTATAAGTCACTAAAAAAACATGATGCAATGAAGGATACTGCCGACTTTTGCGATATAATACATAAATTGTGGGATGTGGTAAATACAATATAAAATATAGAATGCATTATGTAGTTAACATATAGTACCTATAAGCAATTACTGCCTATTGTTTATTTTTAAAGAAAAAAAAATTTATAATTTGTTACTGTCCCTTTTGCTTTCCGCGAAATTTATCGTACTTACCACCTACATAAACCACTTTTATACCGATTTTACTAGTCAACAGATGGCACAAAAGTGATTCTAGGAATTAGTTTGTCAGAAAAATGTACAGTTATTACGAAATAAAGAATCATTGTGTTTTATATATCTTATATCTTTGGGTTCCAGATCTCTGGTTCCAGGCCTCTGGGAAAGAATGCTTTGCCTATAACAAAAATAAAGACATAAGAAAGGTTTTTTCTCAAAAAGAGGAATCGACATTAGTTGAATACCTAAAGCAAGCTGCACTTATGCACTACGGCCTTTCATTGCTAGAAGTGCGTTCTTTAGCTTTTCAATATGCTAAAGCAAATGAGAAATGTTATCTTGCGGAATGGGATGAAAAACAAAAAGCAGGACTATGGTGGTTGCGCCAATTTCGCTCAAGGCATAAATCTGACTTATCGTTGCGAAAACCAGAAGCAACCAGCTTGTCACGATCAACCAGTTTTAACAAAAGCACTGTGGCTTACTTCTTGATAATTATAAAAAGATATTAAAAAGAGGTGATTTTCCACCCAGTCATATTTATAATTGTGACGAAACTGGAATTAGCACAGTTCACGTTCCACCAAAGATATTGGGACACAAGGGAGCAAAACACTACTATTACTATTATTACTATTACTATTATTGCCACAATAAACGCCATTGGGAATAGTATTGCGCCTATGCTAATATTTCTTCGAGTCAACTTTAAAGATTTTATGATGAAAGGGGCTCCGCCTGGATCAATAGGGACCGCCAACCCATCAGGTTGGTCCAACGAAGAACTATTTCTCACTTTTCTGGTACATTTCATTAGCCAGCCGAAGCCATCAACTGATCATCCAGTGATATTATCAATGGATACCCATGAAAGTCATGTGTCTATTCGTGCTATAGTAAGGGCCGAAGAAGTTGGTAATATTTTTCTGACTTTTCATCCACACACAAGCCACAAAATGCAGCCCCTAGATCGTAGTTTTTGGCCTCTTCAAATCTTTTTACAATAAAGCTGTAAACGAGTGGATGATCACTCCTGGGAATACTGGGAAGCCACTTACGATTTACGATGTTGCGGAAATTGTGGGTAAAGCATGCCCTCAAAGCTTCACACCGAACAACATCATAAGCGGTTTTAGGGTAACTGGAATCGTCCCTGTAAATGAAGATATATTTGGAGAACAAGACTTCCTGCCTTCTAATGTCACTGATCGCCCATTTAATGAAAACAATAATACATTCAGCTCCCAAGTAGGGGTTCGAGGAGAGAATTTAGTCTCCGTTAATACCGAAGAAAAATCTGGATCCCTCTCTCTAGAACTTATAAGACCCTACTCGAAAGCAATGGCTAGGAAATCAAACAGGGTAGGTCGAAAACCAGGAAAGTGTCGTGTTTTGACGGATTCACCGGAGAAAAAACAAATAGAGCTATCTAAAAAGAAAATAAAAATGGAGAAAATTGGTGCAGTTAAAAAAATAATATGGAGACAAAAGGCAGCAGTTTTAATCGCTTGAGTTTTCTATAGTTAGCTGATTTTTTTTAGACCACTGTATCTCTACACTCTGAAGAAGACATTGATCTGCAAACTGAGGCTAGAGAGCAAGAGCTGCAGAAGAAAATAGAGGACCTGGATATTTCTAAGGGAAGCTATGTTCTTGTAAAAATTAAAGGAAAAAATTCATTTCAGTATTACGTAGCAATGGTAGTTTTCAAAAACCAAACGTTGAGGTATCGGTAAAATGTTTGAGAAAATCGCCATATTCTTATCAGTTTTGTTATGGTATTATGATGAGTGATGTACTTCGGACGTTAAGTCCAGACTGCCATCATGAGCTGACAGATCGCCCGACGGACAGCGTTGACTGCAGGGCGGCACGCTAGTTCGCCTCAACTATTGGCGGAGAGTGTTGGGGGGTTCCACAAAAAGACCTGCCTCTGCCGTCTGCCATATACAAAAAAAATTCTTCGTGCCTACAACGAACAAAAGCCGGCACACATTCGGTCCTGAAGGGACCCTTACGTCACTTTCCTGTATTTTGGTGGAAGGCGTAGGTGTTATACCTTCCTTTGCCAGCCCCATCCTCCCAATTGACATTGGGTGGCACAATTTTCCAAAGTCCCTAATTGACGTGTAAAAGAGAGAAAGACTAGGCGAACCTAGACGACCTTCATCCTATGTGAGAGGGCTCCAGGATAGTGAGGGGAATCTAAAAATCTAGTTTGCCATCTCGTTCTAAATCATTTATTATTTAAAAATGTTTTTTTGTTTTTTTGCTTAAATTCACCCCCGTAGTTGTATGTATGTATTAATATAATTATTTCAGTACTTTAATTTATTATACATTACTTTGATTATGCCTGACACCTGGCCTGCTTAATATGGGCTATTATAACTCAATACACAATAATTGCAAATTATGTTATACGAACACTAAGACGGTTATTAATATGTGACGACATGTCTCAATTATCAGTATTTAGATAAGCTATGTTCAAAATGATACATATGTATAACTATATCAGGAATAATAGTATACCCAAGGAGGTATCAGTATATTGAAAAAGTTGGTTCACCCTATTATTTTCGTTTCTCAAGAAGGCCTTCTGGAGCTAAATATAGGAGCACTACAAGTAAACGGTTAGCAAGGGTCTTCCCTGGGGATACTGTACATGGAACATGACATTATGCTTCAACAAAAGTTGATATATATAAATGTCCTGCGAATTATGTGAAGTAATACACAGATTATTATCGGTTTTTTTTCTCTAAAAGCTTCCTTTAGCTGTATACAATAGTTTAGAAAATTTCTGCTATTACTACGCCACAAATGTGGTTCTATATTTACAACGTTTGCCGGATTTTCCATATGCAAATTGTTTACATAACCACTAGAGGATCATTAATGTGGTTAGTTAAATTTTTTCATTTCTTGTTTTCATACTACTATCTAAATCATGATAGCTCACTTATCTCAAAGAATGCGCTACCTGTCATAAACTGTGTCGAATAGCAAAAATCTTAAATACCCTAGCCAATTTCAAATATGAATGTATACGCAAAAAATCTTAAATATCTTAGTAAATTTCAAATGAAAAATCTATACAAAAAAATCTTAAATATCTTAGTCCATTTCAAAGGTGCATTTATGCGCAAAAATTTTAAATATCTTAGTCAATTTCAAATGAAAAATTTATAGGCAGAAATCTTAGTTCATGTCAAATGTGCATTTATGCGCAAAAATCTTAAATATCGTAGTCCATTTCAAGCGAAAAATTATGCACAAAAATCTTAAATATCGTAGTCCATTTCACAGGTGCATTTGCGCAAAAATCTTGAACATCGTAGTTCATTTCATTCTTTTTATCTCACTTACGTATTCTGTATCGAGCGCTTTAAAATTGTTACTATTTTCTTCTAATTTAATTTAATTAAAATATCTAACACGAACAAACTATTCTCCCTTGCCGAATTCCGATCATCATCCTATTCAATCCACCAAAAACTTCGGACCCCGAGAGCTCTTCTTCTTTTTTTTCCGTCACCTCCGCATGTCATATCGAGCTTGGGGAAACGCATCTCTCTCGGTTGGGGTGCGTTTTAATTTCCTGCTCGACGCGGCCGCTTACACGCTTGCTTCAGTACTTTGTGTAGCATATTGCTATATGCACTATGCTACGACCATAACAGTTTCTGCTCGATTAAAACTCAGACATTTTCGATCTAGCCGAAGAGGATGTGGTGTTGAAGCTGCCACCTCTATTAGGTGTAGCCGGAACATCACGCCAAAAAGGCTATTTAAAATTTTCGATTGACTTTACAAATTACGATATTCAATAATAAATTGTTTTTGACAGAATAAGGTATTTTATGGTTTGAGGAATTTAACATACGTTTTGATTATTAATCTTTGCGAATATTGTTTCTTGGTTTTTTTGTTTTTGTTTAATAAAGAGTGTTATTTAATTTAACTCGGTTGATATACCATCATTTCTCCTTAGTAAATTATAAATGTCCAAGGTACAACACCCCACTGTCCATGGTACAACTGCATGTTGTACCTTGGACCGAAAGCAGGACCTTCACATTCCCTTCCATATATCCTGAAATATAAATTTTTAACTGCATATGCGACTATTATTGGAAAGGTTATGGATTAGACAATCTACAATTATCGGTTGCTTAAGATTTTTCTTATTTGGTTTTTCAAAAAAGGTACCAAGGTACAGCATCTTCCCCTACTACTTAAATAGTAACAAAAGCAATTTTATGAGTTAGTTTGCTATTTTCATTGGTTCTGTAACAATTCGTTTAAATACTTAAATACTTGATAATTTTGCTTACTTGTTGACGAGTTATTTAAATAGTTGGTTTACTATAAAAAAACAATTGGGTCACCCTTTTTAATTGTTCGGCAACAATTGTTTTGGTTAAATACTTTCGAGAGGAAATTAACTATTATTTTTGGTTAAAACATACCAACTTGGTTGGTTGGCGTCCTTTTAACCAATGTTTTTGGTTGATTTTACCAACTTATTTTTCTGAGTGATGACTGCCCGTATGTCATTTCGTAAGGTCACCCAGCTGTGCAAGTTTGATTATTAAAGTGGTTTTTCGCATATGTTTCTAGAACTGTTCGTCGTGCAGTAAAAATAATTATAACCAATTCACAGGATTTCATTTTCTGAAGAACATTTCTGTACAATAAAAACGCCTAGGACTGATGGTTTTTACAATATACATAATAAACTAAAATTTTTATATAGCAGCACCAAGAAAGAGTTCCCCGGTTTAGTCCATTTTTGAAATTTTCTTTACCATTGCTATGAAAACACCATTTACCAAATTTCAGCTCTCTACGTCGACGCGTTCTCAGGCAGTGTCCAAATATATAGTGAAAAATGTAATTTTTGTATGGCAATCCTACGAAAGAGTTATCGGATTGGTCCCATTTTCGAACTGAATTTTTTTTTTAAAAGTCCGTATGCAAAATATCAGCACTTTAAGCGAACGCGATCTCGTTCACACAGACATGCAAAAACCAAAATTACTTTTAATATTATATGTGGATGTCCAATGCATTTTGCTCTAGCAGTATTATTTCTAGGTGTTAACAAACAAAATGACAAACTTAGTATTCCCTTTGATTTCATCCAGTGTAGAAAAACGTAAGTAAGGGAGGAGTAATAAGTCAGTTAATAATATATGAATATTTCTGAGTCTATTAGAAGCATGCATGTACACATTACCAATGAAAGAAACCAAAGACTTTCTATCACAAATCTCGAAAGAAATTATTCTTCAACTTAACTATTTTAAGGTAGATGAGCACAAAATCAAAGTTGTCTACAGTAGGCAAAGCAATCGCACTGGGATATGAACAATATTCATGGTAGTCTGTGGGCTTACCTACAAAAAAAATTATTAATCAGTATATAAATTTTGGTGGGATTACGGAATTTGTCAGGGAGGATTTTGTAATAAAAAGATGCTTCATCTGTAGTTGTTACAATCCATAAAACGAAAAATTGCCGGTGTCAAACGGTTTGCAGCAATGCAACTCTGAGTCTCTTGTATGTGTAAATTGTCAAGTAAATGCAAAAAGTGTAAGCAAATCAAAATTCCACTCAGCTGATAAAATTGAGTTTGTGCAGAGAAAAACTAATTGCGCACTATAGAACATTTAAAGATGAAGGAAATTTTTAATTGAAAAACTTATTATATCTCAACATCAGAAGCTTATTGTTATAATCTAATGGTAAGAGTACTAACTTCTCCTTTGATTGTATACTAGGCTTGGGTAGAACTGAGTTGAAATGAACTCTAGTAGGCTACATTAGTACTAGCAAATTCTCAAGGCCGGTAGCAGTACGGCAGTAGTCGTTGTGAGTTCTAGGCGAACGGAGGTGACAGGACGATGGGGCGGGTGCTGCAAAATTAGGTGAGGTTTGACATTGTTTTTGTATTAGCCTGTATTTAGTATTTGCTTGTAATTGTTGTGTTTGCTTGGGACGGAAAGTGCGGGAAGGATTAAGGACAGTCTGGTGAATTTGGAGTGAGGTGCGGGATAGGGTGCGCGTTCGTTCCGTACCCATGGCGTTCATGGTCGTACATGTTTGTTTTTAATACGGGCGTCTCGATACTTGTTCGCCACAGTACGCATGCCTGTATATTTCGCCGACCACCTCGGCATTGAGTTCGTTCTCCACGTCCATGCCATTTCCCAAGTGTATATGTGTGTTTGCGTGTGTGCTGTTTTTTATATTATTCCTCACTGAGTGTCGTAGCGTACTGACTCCTCTATTTAATTTCAGGAGGGACAGAGAGAGAGACAGTCAACGGGCCTAGAGGACACCTGCTATAATCTTGCCTGTATAAAATTTAATTAAAAGTTATTTAAAGCTTTCTTTGTTTTGTCATTGAAAAGAAGCCCATGATAAAAACTTCAGAAGTGGGATACACTCTGGCCAGTCGTGCGTTGTCTTTTTCTGTCCTTCAGCAAACAGAATTTATTACTCGAACATAGCATGCGTATTGTGAGTGACATTCAGTTCAGTTGTTTCAGCGAACGAGAATTGTGAAAATTTTGGTATTTATTTTAGTTTAGTGGTTAATAAAAATATTAAATAATTCTTTCTATTAGTAAGCTTAATACTACGTTTGAAAGCATCTAACATGACAGCGCCTAACAATTGGCTTGTTGAATCAATTCAACCTGTGGCTAAGAGGGCAAGAATAATCATTGATCTAACAGAAGAATTCTCCAACGTGTCTACGATTGCTGCTACTGATTTATCCGTGAGCTCTACGCTGTCTAACATGGCAGAAATAATGAACAAATTAGCTACGAACGTACATGCGATGGGTACTGCCCGTCATCAAGGGAGAGCCGGTGCCGATGCTATTCCTTCATTTTACCCGAACGATAAGGATATGATATGCAAAGATGGTTAATAAAAGTTGAAGAATTGAAGCAAATTCACAACATCATATTAATTATGTAACAAGTCGGCTTAGGGGCTACGCCCTTACATGGTACAAAAGCTTGCAAAGTGTAAAATTTACATGGAACGCGATTATGCCAAGCTGCTTCAGGAAATGATTCAGCGAAACAAACGTGGAAATGAATTCATCCTGGAATATTTTTACGACAAATTATCTTTATTGAACTCGAAAAGTCCGCTCCGCTTCGCTCCGCGCGCGTGTGTGTGTGTGCCCCTGGCAGCCTGCCTCTGTGTGTGTGTGTGTGTGTGCTTCTTTAATAAAAGTTTTTCTATTCCATTCTAAGTAAATGCTGTTACTACACATCAATTGAATATTCGTAATGAATAAAAAAACGGAATGCTGGTAACCCAAATATTCGGAAGGTATGTATTTCATTCTTGTTTCTACTTAAAAGAAGAAGAAGAGTATGTGTACACGCACCAATAAGTTGAATTGCATTCTTGCTGCTACCTAAAAGAAGAAGAAGAGTAAATTAGTTGTGAATTGCAGTGAATTTCAGTACAAAGTTCGGGAATTTTAAAGTCGATTATCTCAGAAACTATAACTTTCCGCACAATTTTGTTTTCATATTTGTGATTTGTGAGTGAAACGGGAGTAGTGTACAAAGTTTGAAGAAAATCGGTTCCGGCTGATACACTGGTCTTAAGCCACTATCAGATTCCGGTCAAGGAAGAATCGAGAGCCAAGACCTCATTCATAACCCCCGACGGCCAATACAAATTCAATCGTATGCCGTTCGGAATTACCACCGCACCTGGAGTTTTCCAGAGAATGGTTAATAAAATACTGGGCCCTTTAAGAAATACTGCCGCTTTGGCGTATTTGGACGATATATTGATTCCTTCGATTGATTTCAAGGATGGTTTGGGACGTCTGTGCAAGGTCCTCAACGTTGTCAGTAAAGCTAATTTAACGCTGAACCCCAGCAAATGTAACTTTTTCGAGACTAGAATCTCTTATTTGGGTTTTGAGATAACGATGAATGGAATACAACCTGGGTTAGTAAAAATTAAAAGTGTGACACAGTTTCCAGCTCCGAAGAATGTCCATCAAATTCGTCAATTCACTGGTTTAACCGGATTTTTCCGACATTTTATAAAGGATTATGCTACGCTGATAAAAACGCTTACAAAACTGACCAAGAAAGGTTCAAAGTGGTGTTGGGGTGAAGTGCAGATGCGATCCTGCGAGCCTTCCAATTACTGAAGCAACTATTAACTGAAAGACCCGTACTTGCAATTTTTAATCCGAATGCACCGACTGAAATACACACCGATGCAAGCCAGATCGGTTTGGCTGGAATCCTTTTGCAAAAGCAAGATGATAGTAAACTGAAACCAGTTGCCTACTACAGTCGACAAACTACGAATGCCGAGCAAAAATATCATTTTTATGAATTGGAGTGTCTGGCTGTGGTGGAGTCTCTGAGGAAATTCCGTATTTATCTTTTAGATTCTGATTTTAAAGTAGTCACCGATTGCAACGCGATAAAAGCGGCAGCGAACAAACGAGATCTAGTTCCACGAATCGCACGTTGGTGGCTTTCGCTGCAAGAATTTCGTTTCATAGTTGAGCACCGACCAGGGAAAAAATGCAGTACGTACATGCGATGAGCAGAAATCCTGTCTATGATTCTCCACCAGAAGAAGCAGACTACACACTGTTTCGAATAGAACAAGCAGACTGGGTGCTTGCTGGTAAACTTAGTGATGAAAAAATTAAACTGATTCAAGAAATATTGCTAGGCAAGCCGTCTACGAATTACGAACACTCTGTCCATAGGGATTATTGTTTGGAGCTGCAGCGAGTATACAGGAAAACAAGTACGGGTAAACAATGGATGCGGAGGCAAGTTGTACTTGCTTGTCACGACGATTTTGGCCATTTTGGTATGGACAAGACATTGAATAAAATATGCGAGACGTGCTGGTTTCCGAAGATGCGGGAGTATGTTGCTCGCTACATAAGCGCATGTATTCCATGCATCTTCCATAAAAAATCCAGAGGTAAGCAAGAGGGTTTACTTAGTCCAATTGTAAAAGTGAAAGTTCCGTTTCACACAATTCATATGGACCATTTAGGCCCATTTAAAAGAAGTTCGAGTGGCAAACAATACATTATCGTAGCCGTTGAATCATTTACAAAGTTCGCATTAATCAGGGCTGTCAAGGACACGAAAACGATGCCCGTGCTCAAGTTTTTTGACGACATCGTCGAATATTTTGGCGTGCCAAATCGGATAATTACTGATCGAGGTACATGCTATACCTCCCATCTCTTCCGAAAGTATTCTGATGAAAAAGGAGTGCAACATATAATGAATGCGGTGGCTACCCCAAGAGCCAACGGGCAAGTCGAGAGGTTCAATTCGACGATTTTGTCTGCATTAGCAAAATCAGCGCACGATGATCGCCACTGGGACAAAAAGATTCACCAGGTGCAATTCGCTATCAATAACTACGTTCATAGCGTTACAAAGAAGACACCAAGTGAACTTCTCTTTGGTTACAGACCAAGAGCGCCAGCTGATGCACAGCCATCAGTGGAAGTTCAGCTTAAACGACCACACCTTAAAAATCTAGCTCAAGCTAGAGATGATGTAGCAGTGAGAGTAGACCAAAACCAGATGGCACAGAAGGTACGATACGACAAACGGAGAATTCCTGCAAAGCAGTACAAGGTTGGAGATCTTGTCGTCGTCAAAAAGGCGATAGGCTCGGATGGACAAAGTAGAAAGCTAACACCACTTTACAAAGGACCGTTTGAAGTTAAAAAAAATCCTTTTAAATGACTGGTACGTTATAACAGAATTAACGGGAGCCCTACGAAGCAAAAGAGGGGCATTTGAAAACGTGGAAGCCGCGGACCAACTAAAGCGGTACATTATGCCAGACGAGACAGATTTAGGGACGGATGAAGAGGAATACATGAATTGGGAACATGAGGATGAAGGAGTTGATCCCCGTAGCGAAATCGAGGATGATTTAGGCGTCAGGACGGTCGAGTTGTTATAATCTAATGGTAAGAGTACTAACTTCTCCTTTGATTGTATGATAGTCTTGGGTAGAACTGAGTTGAAATGAACTCTAGTAGGCTACATTAGTACTAGCAAATTCTAAAGGCCGGTAGCAGTACGGTAGTAGTCGTTCAGCGTTCTAGGCAAACGGAGGTGAAAGGACGATGGGGCGGGTGCTGCAAAATTAGGTGAGGTTTGACATTGGTTTTTGTATTAGCCTGTATTTAGTATTTGCTTGTAATTGTTGTGTTTGCTTGAGACGGAAAGTGCTGGAAGGAATGAGGACAGTCAGGTGTATTTGGAGTGAGGTGCGGAATTGGGTGCGCGTTCGTTCCGTACCCATGGCGTTCATGTTCGTACATGTTTGTTTTTAATACGGGCGTCTCACTACTTGTTCGCCACGGTGCGCATGCCTGTATATTTCGCCGACCACCTCGGCATTGAGTTCGTTCTCCACGTACCACAGTGGTCGGAAAGTGGATTCTGAGCGAGCGACATTATTTAGCCATTAGTCCACAAAATTTTATTAACGTTTTTTTATTACACTTTGCGATGTCTCATCGAGTCGTTTAAAGTCACTACTTTCTCTAACTACATTCAACACAGCTTCATTTTTCTTCGAAATATCTTGTTCACTTAGCCAAACTCGAAACAATTCATTTCTTGGAATTCCACGAACTGAAAAAAAACAAAACTTTTTATTGGCAAATATTGGCACTCAAATTTATCATGAGAGGGACTGTCAAAGTAGAATATGCAGCATTTAGAACCAATCCTGATCAATTCAAATTTTGGCTGTCCAAGATATATAAGACAAATTACTAAAATGGATAAGAAATTATTAGTTTCTTCTAATAGTAATCTCAAGCGTATAAATTAAGTGAACAAAATTTACAGCTGTATTAAAAGTACATTACCTATATTAGTTGAATCCATCGCTAGAAATACTAATCTGAAAACTATCAACGCACCTCAACATCGCCAACTTTTAATACCGACTGACGGCAATTCGAGCTCTTTTATTGTCGGGCCTAAAAGGTTGTTACCTGGTCGACTGTACTCGAAGGATCTATGTTATCAGGAAAAATTGTAAAGGGATTTTATTGAGTATGGAATAAGGTGTCGTTTGGTGCGTATATTTTATTTTAATTACAACATTACGTTTTGACCTTTTCGCTCGCTTAGATACCTGTTTTCTACCACTGTGCGTCCATGCCATTTCCCAAGTGTATATGTGTGTTTGCGTGTGTGCTGTTTTTTATATTATTCCTCACTGAGTGTCGTAGCGTACTCACTCCTCTATTTAATTTCAGGAGGGACAGGCAGAGAGACAGTCGACGGGCCCAGAGGGCACCTGCTGTAATCTTACATGTATAACATTTAATTGAAAGTTATTTAATGTTTTTTTTGTTTTGTCATTGAAAAGAAGCCCATGATAAAATTATAGAGAAAGATGCATGAATAACAAAGACTTACGATGAAAAATCAACTGATCAAAATGATAGTTCTAAATGAGACTTGGATATACTCAAGCGAAGTGCAATATTACCACTAACCTGATTATTGTGTTGAATTTAATTGCAGAGATATCTCTAGAGGGGGTGGAACTGCTATATATATTCATAAACACGTAAATTATCGAGTTATTCATAAAAGTTGTAGATTTAGTACCTACTATTATTATAGAAATAGAAACATCTGATAAATGAAAATTAAGAGTAATAACTATGTACAGGTCACATAGTGAAAATCTGCTGGAATTTATTCAACATTTTGAAATATTATTGGCTTTATATAATGATGTTATTCTTATAGACGATACCAATTTTGATCTCCTAAAAGATAATAGAGCAACAACCGCATTGGATAACATGACCACAGCTAGCAATTATTCCATAGTTAATATTATCGAAGGGCACTGTAATACCAGACAAGATGTGGCTATATGCACAATAATTGACCACTGTATTACAGATTTAACGCACTTATACAAGATACAGCCTTCCTTACATATTACTACCATCTCCGCACCGTATTATAGTCGTCCCCATGTCTGCTATAGGTTTACTACAAAAAAGCCTATGATGACAAGAGGTATCCCTTTAAGAAATAAGGCAAAATTTAAGCTATATATTAAAAAGCAATTATTAAAACTTTACAAATAATAACTTAAATTAAAATATAAATATTTGCTTACCTGCTTCAGAGAATATTCCGTAGATATCAAGAATGTCGGGTTGATTAGTTGACCAATTAAAATACTTGCTTACCTGCTTCAGTGAATATTAGTAGGTTAGGACTGACAATGACGGATCATTAATTCCGCCAAAAACATTATTTCTTCTTCTTCCTCTTGCAAAATAATGTGCCCAATTTTCTTTTACAGCTGGGCTGACTGAAAAGGGAGTGTCCAGAATCTCCAAAGCCTCTTCGCGTCTTGAAATAAAGTTGCTCAAAAAAAAAAATTATGTAGAATACTAATTCTGCTAAAATCTCTTACTTACTACATTTAAGAGGTTAAGAGATCTCTTAAAAGTCTTATGTAGAATCGGGGGGTTATCCTCTTAACTGGGCTGTCAAAGACCATTAGTGGATATTGGTATTCTACGTAAAGAGGTAAGAGATATCATACGTTAGCTGATCTCTTAATTTTTGTAGCGATTGTTTTTTTCTATACTGCTGCCGTGTCAAAAATGAGAAAAACCAAATGAAGATTATTTCCCTGGTGCGGTGATCATTCTGTGTGATTTATTAACAGGTGACCATAGTGTAACTTTAAGATTTAAGCCATAGAATGTAAATATTAATGTCATTCGTTGAGTGTGACCAAACGAGGTGTTCTCGATTCTCCATACTTTGCTCTTGTTCTCAGTGTGATCAGATTAGGAGGAGAACTTCATTCACGATTTAACCAAATTTGCCTTAACTATTTCTTTGACCGATTGATAAGCCTGAGATATTAAACTTTCTGAAATTGTTGTTTTATTTGGTAATTTATAGGCTGAATTAAGCATCCGAGAAAAAACCTTGAACTCTTTCTCTTCTACTACTGTGAATGGATAATACTCCTTGCTAATCTTTAGAGGAAGTGGTTTTTTGGACTGTAAATAGTCTATAATCATTCCTTGTCCCCGCCTAGAAGCAAATTTTGTTGGCTATATCAAACTGCAACTGCCTTGACCGATATCTCCTCTTTTGGATCATATAGGTACAGTAATAGCTTGGAGTTGACTCACTGTCTCAGTGGTTTCAGTTGATTCTAATTCTTTCCTATATATACTGTAGGATGCCTACTTTTCATATGTCATGTCAAATTGCTGGTAGAGCTTCTAGGCATTGCAAAGAACAAGAACAATATTTGCACCTTGGCTTTCTATCAGCAATAAATGAAAAATGGTTCCATATTTCATTACTTTTTCTAGCACTCATATTTAATAGTTTAAAAGTGAAACTAATACTAACTAAAATATTCACAAAATGTCCACTTAACTTAAAACTGTCCAATTGACAATTAACTAAAAAATTTCTACCTATTTTACTGCGCATAACACACAACATCACCAAATATTATTCAAATTAAAAATATCAAGCACGACTTTAAAATTAACGCGTTCACAAAGACTTTTTTAAAGAAGGTTGCCAGTTAAAATTCTGGTATTTATACACGAGATTGAATAACGATTAAAATGAGAATTACTTATAAGAAAGAGACAACACCAGAAATATACGATTTATTATAAAATCAATCCTTAATTTTCCCTTTTTCGGTAAAAACTTACTTACCTTTAAAAAGTGCATACATAATTAAAGTACAACAAATTAAAACAAAAAAATTAATTGTGGGAATCCCAAGATCAGTCACATATACGTTTGATAGTATGTATGTATTCCTCGATACAGAAGTGTTGTTTTCTCCGTAATTACTTGCGTAGTGATGGAAGGGTAGGCAGGGCGCATCTGGTATTCGTTCAGGGATAGCAATTTTTTGGGGGTTACTTATCTTCCAAGAAATTCGTTCTGGTCTTGTGATTTATGTCTATGAAACCAAAAATGCGGTAAAAATTTACTTGGATACATTATATCCATTTGCATTCGAATAGCGTTGTTTGTCTACCTTATGAAATAAATAAAAGAAAATGCCATATATTATCTTCATTGTTTTTAGAGAGTTCAACAATATAAAACATACATACGAAGTTATGTAGTTGTTATTTGGTTTGAATGATTGAAATTAAATACTGAATTCCAATCTCCTCCGGGCGCTTTTCGCAAATCTAGTTTTTCAATGTCAATCGGAATACGTCTATGCATGTGCATAAAGGCAAGACCGAGGAGGCGGCTCTCATGCTTGGTTAATCTTAAATATGTTTTCAGGCGCCGCAACGATGATAATGATCTTTCAGCAGATGCATTTGTCACCGGAAGTGTTGCAAGGACCAGAAGTGTTATGAATCCCCAAAACAATCCAAATAATATGATCAAGCAATAACCACTTCAATTGCCTCTGATTCATAACGCATTACCTAAAAAGATCAAGCAAACACCTCTCATCCATAAATCACGGTTATCCGACCCCACAATGAGAACCAAAACAATAAACAAACAACTATACGCACACGACTGTGGTCAAGTTGCAGCACATAATGAGTAATCGTTAGATGTACCCATGTCCACGGTAATAATTCTTAGGTAGATAAGGCCTGTCACCTTTCTACACGTAAATAAGAACCTTTGGACTTCTTGCTTGAGAACAATCAGCCAAACGTATAATGGAATCACCTGATTAACTCAAAGCGATAAGAAGTAAAGCATGGTACTCGCTAAACGATTTTACCTCACACCCGCCGTGCAACAAACTGACCAAAAGAAATTGCCTTAGCGGAAGCGCCGGCGTCAAATTTCTTTTTGCCGTTATACGTAATAAAGCAAGTGAATTATTGTTTTGGGACTCGTGTGAAAATTGATACCGTTGTTTTCATACAATTGTTCCCAATTATTTTTTATAATTTGCGGGTGAAAAATCAAAAACCTTTATTGGAAAAAATGCTTGATAGGTGATTTTGGGTTGTTTTTCACAGAAAAATGCTCAATAGGTAATTTTTGATTGGTTACCACAAAAATTGCTAAACAATCAATCTGCAAGTGGAAGGGAGTATTAACCACTGCAGATTGATTTTAAATAAATAGAGAGTTCTGATGCAAGGAAAATCAGAATATTCTAAAACCCGAAGCTAGAGAGTCCCCCTACCCAAGGTAAGGCCTCTAGTGGAAAGTAAAAGAAAAGGTATACTTCAAAACTATTGTGAAACCTAGATTATTGTATTCCAAGTATAAAGAAAAGTATTGTTAGTAAAAATTAAAAGTGTGCTTGAAAAGAAATAAAATCAGTGTAAAGATTAAACGCAGCCTTCTCATTTTGGTCAACCCGGACTATTACGATTTTACGATTAACTCCCTTGTTGCCGGCGCGCAACAATCAGAAGAAGTGAACTCTTGTTGCCGGCGTGCAACATATAAAACTGGTGGCAGCGGTGCAGATAAGTCACACGGTTAGTAAGACCCTCGACTACACCCACAAACTCATGAGCTGGCCAAAAGAAGAAAAACTTACCAGTCCACTGGGACTTTCTGACGAAGAGCTAGACTTCGAGCCAGAAGCGGACCCACAAGCAGACGCTTATTCAGAAGAAGACTCCTACTCAGAGGCGGACTTTTATTCAGAGACGACAGAGGTAGGCTCATTCTCAGAGCTTGAGGAAGACATTACGGACTGCTACTATAACCCCGGATCCGAAGGAAGCAGTGTGTCATCCGACGAAGAGGGAAGCATTGGCCCCATCTACAATCCCTGTTTGGACGACCTCGAGGAATACACAGACCCAATCGACCATTTGCTGGACATCCTGCTCAAACACGAGAACCCGTCAGCATACGCGATTTATAGAACGCTGAGATACCAGCTGTACCCAGAAGAGGACTTCAACTCAGCAATCGACGTGGACTTCTATCAAAAGGTACGGGACGCTCTAGAATAGAGTTATAAGGTTTCTATATTATAAATATTATATTCTATATAAATATATATATTTTACTTTATTATATTATACCTATATTATAACTAAAATATAACTATTTAATGTACTCCTGGTCTTCACCCTTTTTTTTATTTTAACAAAAGTGCATATTCTCGAGTGTTTTTCTTATCAAGTGCTTTTCGGTGTTGTGAATATTTCTCTGGGATATTAGTTAAATTAATATACTCGTCAAGTTCAAAAAAAAAAAAAAATATATCGGGAAAATATAAAATTTTTTTTTTAAAAAAATTCATACTCGACTACAAAAGCGTCGAGGCGTAAGAGATACGCTTCTTCCTGGGCTAATCATCCACAGAAGGCCTGCACGGAAACGAGCTCACAATATGCCCAAAGATCAAGTTGCGGCGAGAGCCGAAAAATTATCTCTCAGTGATGCTAGATCACTCATTCTAGAATTCGATGGTAATTCTGATGATTTGCACCGATTTCTGAATACATGTGAAATGTTTCAGAAAGAAGGTATTGCAGAAACAGAAAAGGCTCTATTTTTGCAAATAATCAAAACAAAATTGGTAGGCAGAGCCTATGAGGTTGTTAAATATAACGACGTAAATTCTTGGAAAGAACTCCAAAAGGCCCTGCAAGAGCAATTTTTAGAGACTCGTTCTAGAGTCTCAATACAAAATGAGATTCTAGCTCTCAGACAAAAATCTGGAGAAAATATGAAAGATTACGCCTTTCGTGCTCGCAAGTTGTTAGCATTATATGATGATGCAACCTCTAGTTTTACAAATGATCAAACACTCAAAAATCTTTTAGCTGGAGAAAATCAAAAAATGGTTCTCCGAGCATTTGAAGACGGCCTCAAAGACAGTCAGGTTCGTCTATTAACCAAGGCAAAAGGCCACGAGGAGCTGTCAGCTTCTATTAAATTTGCTATAGACCAATCCGAAAGGAACTCTACTCATAATGATCATTTTTCAACTTGTTCAAAATGCAACAGAAAAGGACATACAGCTGAAGTCTGTTATTCCACAAGAGTGAAAATGGAAAAACCCTCACTCATTTGTTCCTACTGCAAAATACCTAATCATCACTTTTCGGAATGTCGTAAAAGACTTTTCCAGCAAAGTTATCCAAGTAATAGCAGGTCATTCCCTCACACAAAAATACAAAGGGAAAATCTACCACAAAGGTATTACACTTCGAGTGTTCCACAGTATCAACGGAATACTCCAGTTAATCACCGTTTTCAAGGCAACCAACAAGAGGCCTATGTTCCTCAAAATCAAAGATCCCAACAGAATTTCACAGGATCACCTAAGCGGTCGCCAAATATTAGAGCAGCAACTGCCAAAATAAAATCAAAAAATCAACAGAAATCGGAAAACAGCCGGCGGCGAGACGAGGATGCCATTACAGTCGCCCAGTCTCGCCTCAGCCAGATGACTGTATCCGCGGATGTCTATCGACATCCGGAAAATTAAATCAAATGCTTTATCTCCCTCTCAGTGCTGATCGCCAATCACTAGTTTTGACGATCAGAAATTCCATCACAGCATTTGATACTAGTAATTTCTTAATCGATACAGGAGCCGAAATATCGGTCCTTAAAGCAACCAGATCACTTGGTGACACAAGGGTTGATAGAACAAAGAGCTTGGAGGTATCACATCTAGCTGGAAAAGCCCTACATACTTTAGGAACCGCCAAATGCGAATTTCAAGTAGGCAAAAATTTCTTTACCCACGATATACACATAGTGGAAGATGACCTCCAACTCAAATATGATGGAATTCTAGGTCATGACTTTTTAAATAAATTTTCTAGCATAATAGACTACGAAAACAAAAGTCTATCACTAAAAATTAATAAGCCCCATGGAGGCAAAACCACACGCAAAGTTATTAAGGCAAATTCAGAGACAATGTGCAAAAACGAATATGGAGGTTTGAATGACCCAAGTTCGAAAAAATTGTCTCGCCATAGCTCAAATGTCAAGTATGGAGGTTTGAATGACCCAAGCTTCGACAATTTGACTTACACCAGCTCAGATAGCAGGCATGGAGGTTTGAAAGACCCAAGCCAAGACTATCAGCTGGTACAAGCTGACAAGGCCCCCCCACAAAGAGGTGAGCCTAAGGGTAAGAAACAAAAAAATGTTTCGAAAATAATAAACAAAATAAATCGGTACGAAGCCGAAAGTATAAAAATACCGGCACGTACACAAATGGTAGCAAAAATAAAACTAAATCAAAGAGGTTGTTTCTTTAGTGAACACCAAGAACTGAAACCAGGAGTGATAACAGGAAATACGCTAATAGAACCTGACAACACAGGTCACGCGACTATCCTAATCCTGAACTCAAATTAGCAGGAGGTTACTATAAGAAACACAGAAATAAGACTTCATCTAAGAAACTTAAATAATTATAGTATAATAAAATTAAATCCGAAAAAGGATCCAATAAAGCAGAGACTAAATAGACTCGAGAACGAGCTAAACCTCGCTCACTGCAACGCGGATTCTAGATACTTGTCGAGAATACAATGACATATTTTATCTAGATGGGGATTTCCTAACTTGCACAAGTGCAGTTAAGCACCAATTACCTACGCTACCTGAAAAACCCATTGTCAACATAAGACCTTATAGGCTTCCAGAATCTCAGCGTACTGAGATTAATTCACAAATAAATAAAATGCTTCAAGAAGAAATCATAAGCCCTAGTTCTAGCCCCTGGAACTCTCCTCTACTTCTAGTTCCGAAAAAACCTGATGCTTCAGGAAACAAAAGATGGAGAGTAGTTGTCGATTTCAGGCGCCTCAACGACATAACAGTCGGTGATGCCTTTCCCTTACCCAACATTACTGATATACTAGATCAGCTGGGGAAAGCTAAATACTTTAGTACATTGGATTTAGCTAATGGCTTTCATATACAAATGGAGGACCATGATAAGGAAAAAACTGCTTTCAGTACACCTTACGGTCATTACCATTTTAATAGAATGCCATTCGGATTGAAACGTGCACCAGCCACTTTTCAAAGGCTGATGAACAATGTTTTAGTCGGACTCCAAGGCATAGAATGTTTTGTATACATGGACGACATAATTGTCTACGGATACAACTTGACAGAACATAATGCAAGACTCCAACACGTTTTCAATAGGCTTAGAGTAAATAATCTCAAGCTACAGCCTGAAAAATGCCATTTTCTAAGCAAACAAATAGCTTATCTTGGACATTTGGTTACAGAAAACGGAGTAACACCGGATCCCTCTAAACTAGAATCTGTCCAAAATTACCCAGTACCCAAGAAGGAAAAAGACATAAAATCCTTCTTAGGTTTTGTTGGATATTACCGTCGCTTTATCCCTAATTTCGCTAAAATAGCTAAGCCTCTCACGGCTCTATTAAAGAAAGATGCTACTTTCAAATGGGATGCGTTCTGCGATGAAGCTTTCACGCTCATGAAAGAAAAATTATTAAATCCGCCTATTTTGCAATATCCTCGCTTTAACGAAGAATTTTTAGTTACTTCAGACGCAAGTAACTATGCAATTGGCGCAGTTTTATCGCAAGGGAAAATCGGAGAAGACAAACCAATCTGTTATGCCAGCCGCACCCTAAATCCGGCTGAGACAAGATATTCAACTATAGAAAAAGAGCTATTAGCAATAATATACGCGGTAGAACAATTTCGTCCTTACCTGTACGGTCGGACATTTACGATTATTACAGATCACAAGCCCCTTACGTGGCTCATGAATCTGAAAGACCCCACTTCCCGAATGATGAGGTGGAGGATTAAACTTGAAGAGTATGACTACAAGATCATACACAAATCAGGGAAATCTAATCTTAACGCTGACGCGCTCAGTCGTATAGTACCAGAATCCAAAAATATTCAAGTGATAACAAGGAATCAACAGAGGGCACAAACAAACCAAACCCCTAAAATAGTAGGAGAAAACTCGAACAATTTACTGGAAACACGGAATATCAAAAGAAAATATTTCATAATTCCGACAGTAAACACCACATTTGAAAACTTATTAAAAACTTATTTACCTGATAATTATCAAATTCCATTAGGAGGAATCAAAGAATATAAACAAGAGAATACTACGTATATAGTGGGGCATGCACCCCTCCCTTTTAAAGAACAAAAAGATCAGGAATTAACAAGGAATATATTAAAAAAATTCAAAGAATTGTCATCTAACGAAGAGATAATTCCAATTGCTATACCAATCCTGAACAGCACTTCGTACTTCGAGTTGAAACTCATATGTGCTGAAGAATTTAAGGATTCCGCCACGAGGCCTATTTTCTTCCTCAATAAAATAGTACAATTAAAAGACCCAAAGGACATCGAACAGGTAATTAGGGATTACCATGTCACTCCTTTAGGCGGTCATCAGGGACAAACGAAGACTATCGGGAAGATAAGAAGAATCTATAACTGGCCAGGTATGAAAAAAGACATTCAAAAGTACATCAAGAGATGTTCTTCTTGCCAGGTCAATAAATCAGGTGCAAACAAGAAAATACCTATGAAGATTACTACCACAAGCAAAAAACCATTTGAAAAAATCTTCTTGGATATCGTTGGACCTCTACCAACAAGTTATCAAAACAACAAATATCTATTAACATTCCAAGATGATCTGACTAAATTTTCAGATGCTATACCCCTACCGAACGCGGAAGCCAAAACGGTAGCTGAGCAATTTGTAACCCACATCATTTGTAAACATGGTTTACCTGAATCAATCCTAACGGACCAAGGATCAAACTTCCTAAGTTCTCTATTTGGTGAAATTTGTAAACTTTTGAAAATACATAAGTTACAAACTACACCATACCACCCAGAGACAAACGGAGCTCTAGAAAGAAGCCACCGTACGCTTGCTGAATACCTTAGACACTATGTGTCTACAGATCCACTAACATGGGATACATGGATCCCTTACGCTATGTTCACATACAACAATTCTAATCATTCAAGTACAGGCTACACGCCTCACGAATTACTATTTGGATTTCACGCAGAAATCCCAACATCACTAAAAAAGGACCCAGAAGTTACGTATAACTACGATAACTATGTCAGTGAGCTAAAAGCGCGTCTCCAATATGCTCATCAAATAGCAAGAGAAAATCTTATAAAAAACAAGGAGAAATCCAAAACGCACTATGATCACGTTACTAAGCCAAAACCTTTTATAATTGGTGACAAGGTATTAGTGAAGAATCACACGAGAAAAAATAAATTATCTCCCTTATGGGAAGGCCCTTACGAAATAGTACAAATTGCCTCAACCGAGAATTCAGTGGTAAGAGTTAGAAACAAAAATAAAAAACTCCATAACAACCATCTAAAGCTATTCATAGAGTAATCGCGTTCTTTTCTTTTCTTCTATTCCACCAGGCCAAAATGCCGTACGTAATACTAATCTTATTACTAACATTCGGAGTCACGAGCGGAACAAAGACAACAAACTTCGCCTCAACTCCAGGAATATATTTCGAGGAATACGGAAACATACAATTATACAGCTCAAGTTGGAAACTAGTTACGTATTATAGCCTAGACAATTTTCAACTAGAACATAACCTCCTAAGATCCCAAACAATAGACATAGAAAAAATATGTTTACATTTTAAGATACAACACCCAACCCGCAACCACCCATGCGAGTCACAAATAAAAACTATCAAATCATTAATTAACGAGATAGAGCAAAATGCAGAGATTATAGATCCCAAACATTTGCGCGCCCGACGCGGCCTAATAAACGCAATAGGCAGCCTTAGCAAAACACTCTTCGGTACTCTCAATGAGGACGATGCCAAGCATTACGACAAACAAATCCACTACTTAAAAATAAATGAGGACCACCTATTAGAACTCATTAAATCACAAACCATTATCGTAGATAAAACAATCAACCTTTTTAATAAAACATCCTCAGATATTAAACTCGAATTTGATAACATCCAAGAAAAATTTGACAAAATTTCTAAAGCATTCCATTTCATAATAGCCGAAGTGAACTCCACCTTCATAAACTTAGAACTAGAAAGTATCACTTCCGCCATTACACTATCACTTATGAGATACCAAAATTCGCAAAAAGCAATCCTCGACATGATTTTAGATATAAAACATGGCATTCCCAACCCATTAATTATCACCCCATTTCAACTGGAGGAAACTCTGACAGTTATTAGGAAAAATCTTCCTTCCGGAACCACCTTACCCATTTCAGCCACACAAGACAGTCTTATCGACTTATATAAAGTTAGCATTACAACTACAAACAAAATCAAGAATAATATCATCATCGAAATTAAAATCCCATTACCCCTAAACACAATTTTCCAGGCATACAAAGTTATACCATTCCCAAGTATAGTAAACACCTCTTTTCTCTACATAAAACCTACTACCGAATATTTATTGGTAGATTTTAACCGCGAAAAACATTACCCCATGAATACAGAGGACTTCGACAAATGCCAATTGAGTTTCTCAAGTACTCATCTGTGTCAAATAACACACCCAATCCTTAATAGCAATGCCGAACAAAACAAATGCGAAATGGATCTATTAAAACATACTACGGAAATTCCAAAATCCTGCGATGTAAAAACAATAAAAACATCTACTTTCTACGACCTAACGCTATACGGTCATTCCGAAAGAATATCAATTTCAAATAATTCATACTTACCCTCAATTAACCTAACAATGGCTAATCATCTTAAAGACATAAAACTCGAACTCCCGAAAATGATTACAATAAAAAACGTAAATCACCAAGCTCTATTCGATCTAAGCCAAGATTTAAAAACACTGGAGCACGAGGAAAAACAAAAATTAAATAATATTTCAACGCATGATATACACCATTATTCTTTCATATATCTATTAATTATAACACTTACTTCTTATGGTGTAATCAAAATAATCATGCGATATGTTAAAAAGGAGAAGAACCAAAAAACTTTAAAAGAAAATAAAACAAATAATGAAAAAATTACTGAAATCAAAAGTATTTCCAGTAAAATACCATTATCTAGAATCACAAATAACTAATTAATTACCTCTCAAATAAGTTGCTTTTATATAATACTATTATAATACCACACTTGGTAACAATTGATTTTTGTAAAATAAGAAACACAACATGTATATATATAAAAAAAAAAATATATATCATTTAATCTAGCATAAATAAATCATAAACGATGGAGCTAATGAATAAAAATATCATTAGTAACTAAATCTAATTTTGTATAATACATATCATAATCATAACAATTAAATCTAACATATGTTTGTATCATACATACCATTAAGTACCATATAATATCATATCGTAGTACTAATCAAACTATGTACTCTAGATTTCCGAGCGTCAGCAAATCTCAAATTTTTTTTTACATCCTCTTAAAGGATATAAAAGAAAATTTTTTTCAAGGGGGAAGGTGTTATGAATCCCCAAAACAATCCAAATAATATGATCAAGCAATAACCACTTCAATTGCCTCTGATTCATAACGCATTACCTAAAAAGATCAAGCAAACACCTCTCATCCATAAATCACGGTTATCCGACCCCACAATGAGAACCAAAACAATAAACAAACAACTATACGCACACGACTGTGGTCAAGTTGCAGCACATAATGAGTAATCGTTAGATGTACCCATGTCCACGGTAATAATTCTTAGGTAGATAAGGCCTGTCACCTTTCTACACGTAAATAAGAACCTTTGGACTTCTTGCTTGAGAACAATCAGCCAAACGTATAATGGAATCACCTGATTAACTCAAAGCGATAAGAAGTAAAGCATGGTACTCGCTAAACGATTTTACCTCACACCCGCCGTGCAACAAACTGACCAAAAGAAATTGCCTTAGCGGAAGCGCCGGCGTCAAATTTCTTTTTGCCGTTATACGTAATAAAGCAAGTGAATTATTGTTTTGGGACTCGTGTGAAAATTGATACCGTTGTTTTCATACAATTGTTCCCAATTATTTTTTATAATTTGCGGGTGAAAAATCAAAAACCTTTATTGGAAAAAATGCTTGATAGGTGATTTTGGGTTGTTTTTCACAGAAAAATGCTCAATAGGTAATTTTTGATTGGTTACCACAAAAATTGCTAAACAATCAATCTGCAAGTGGAAGGGAGTATTAACCACTGCAGATTGATTTTAAATAAATAGAGAGTTCTGATGCAAGGAAAATCAGAATATTCTAAAACCCGAAGCTAGAGAGTCCCCCTACCCAAGGTAAGGCCTCTAGTGGAAAGTAAAAGAAAAGGTATACTTCAAAACTATTGTGAAACCTAGATTATTGTATTCCAAGTATAAAGAAAAGTATTGTTAGTAAAAATTAAAAGTGTGCTTGAAAAGAAATAAAATCAGTGTAAAGATTAAACGCAGCCTTCTCATTTTGGTCAACCCGGACTATTACGATTTTACGATTAACTCCCTTGTTGCCGGCGCGCAACAATCAGAAGAAGTGAACTCTTGTTGCCGGCGTGCAACAGAAGCAGTTGTTGGAAAATCTTCTCCCTGCTCCTTTTCCCGCCACAGCGCAATTTCATTTTTCAGAAGAAGCGGAGCAGCACCCTGATCGACATCAACAAGCAGCCCGAAACAGTCGAGGTAGGACTTGATAACTTTGTCGTTTACACCAGGAGAGGTCTTAATAATATTTTCTAGAATTCAAGCAGATAGCTGAAAGATGTCCAAGGTTTCAACTGAAAATCTTTCTCGCAGTGTGAGAACAAAGTCAAGATTGCATAGATTGATTCTCTGTAGTATTCCTCGGTTGAGTTTATTCCATGGTTGGCACGGTAAACTTGGCGTCCGCAATGGCGAGGGATCCGAAGCTCAATATCCAGCTTGTTAAGGTGAACTCTATTATTTCCCTGTTAATAGTTGTTAGGTTGAAGTGATTCACCTCGACCTTGCTGTTGTGTATTCGGTGTTTCACCGACTACACGAAATTCTTAAATCCAAGTTTCCGGAATATTTACCAGGTCAACAGAACATAAGTACTCTCCAGGGTTTTGGGTATATAAAATCTTCTTATTTATGGAACCGAAGGCCGATAAGTTTCATGTACAACGAGCTGATGACAGCAGAGTGGCAAACTTGCAATTCATTCCTAAAGGCCAAAACATTGTGAGAGCGACACAACAATGTTGGCGATTTTGCTGGCGGCAATGTCGCATTTAAAACACAGTGAACGCAGTGCGACTTTTACTTTTACAGCTGTCTTGTCAATTGAAATGTCATGTGAGAGCGAAATGGTAAACAAGTCAAAGAAAAAATTAGCATTATATCTTACGCCGCTTACCTTAAATTGGAAGATCTTAAACGAAAAAAAGAAAAAGAAGGTGATGGGTATATGACATTCAAAGTTGTTATGGTTTTATCTAAAAGGTGTGAGCGACTGGAGGACGTAAAGTCCTACTACCAACAATAGCTGACAGCTCACCCAGTGACAGTTTAGAAGGCCGGTACGCTAGCACCTTAGTCTACAGGCGGAGAGTGCTGGGTGGATTCAACAAAAAGAAAACCTGCCTGTCGCTTGACCATAAGCAAAAAGGTGTCGTGCCGTGGAGAAATGAAAAACCGAAGAACGACGAACGAGATCTACTACCGAAAAATTCCGAAAAAGAAACACCTCACTTAGGTCCTGAAGATAGTAATATTTCGGGTACTCTTTAATAAAATACCTTGGATAGCCGATAACTTGAAAATAATTGTTCTCAACCAAAATTTAAAAATCACAAAATTTTTGTTAACTCATTCAGTTATTCCGTAATACGATACCTTTGGTAAATCTATATGTACCGTAATTTCTGTTCACACATGTGCGTGTGAGGTTAAGCGACTTCAACAGATTTTTTTCCTTGGTCATCTGTTCATTGAAGATTTTAAGACCATTTTAAGGCAAATTTTGCCAAAATGTTGGCCTATTAGTTCCGCGATTAACTTTGCTTGCTTAAGACTATATTTACTTATCTGTTCTTTTTTTGGATTTGGTGCGCTTCACAGGTGGGGCAGCTTTACCATAGGCAGAGGAATTAATCTTGATGGGTACCTTCACTTCTTGCCAGTGCCATATCCTCTTTTCTTTCCACTTGTTTTCTTGGGATTTATTTTTTTATTTTTCATTACTCGTAATACAAACTTTTCCTTATCACTTTGAGCTGTATGCCCTTTTTTCACCCTCCTCTGCTGATCTTTTAAGACTTTCCCTTTTTCCGTCATCTCCGATTCTTGGCTCCGTTCGCACTGCCTCCCCCATGGCACACCGAATTTCACTCCCAGCTATTACGTGGTGGGTATCAGCACTATGTCAGGGCTACGCTTATGCTTGCGACCATGGCAGGACTGGTGCATGCTGCTGGCATGCCCACATGCGACCATAACAAAGTAATGAGAGAAAAGGACCTCGAAATGTTCTTCAAAGCCACACGAATGACTGTCGACCATTTTGATGCTCTGTTAGATATCACACAATTTAGAGAAACAATCTATTCGGAAACATATTTCAGTGGGATGTCGTTTAGCAGCAACGCTCATGTAAGTAACAGTAACATATATTAAATGGTATAAATTTCAATGTGCATGCTGGCCCCAGAAGCATTTATGCTTTGAAGTTCAAAATAGAATTGTCGCCATTTGCGAAGATATTGTTGGAAACATGTGAAGCTATATGGAGCGAGCTGTCGCATATATATTTAGCGCCACCGAATGCTGCAGAATAGCATAAAATGGCTGTACATTATAATAGGAAATAGAACCTCCCGCACTGCCTCGGTGCTATTGATGGCAAACATATTAACATCGTTTGTCCACCAAGAGGTGGCTCTCAATATTATAATTATAAGGGACGCCATAGTATCGTACTACTTGCTGCATATGATGCGAACTATTGTTCACAATGGTGGATATTGGGTCCTACGGGAGTAAAAGTGGAGGCATTTTGCAAGAGAGCAACTTTGGCCAAAAACGTATTAAGGATCAGCTACCCATTCTAAATGCAGATGAGCTACCATACTCAACTGTAAAGTTCCCGTACTTTATCGTGGGAGATGCTGCCTTTCCTTTGCGACATAATCTGATGCGTCCTTATCCGGGTAAGGTGCGGCTCGGCTGATAACTTCCGTGTTTAATATAACATTTAAGTTTATGTTCTAGGTAAAAATTTGAATACTGAATAAGAGCACTTTAACAAACGCATATCTCGAGCTCGGATGACGATAGAGAACGCGTTTCGGCTAATGGCATCTATATGGCGAGTGAGTGGTCCGGTATGGTATACACTGTATACCTTCGAACTTGGATAAAATTGTAAAGGCTGTCTGCGTCCTTCACTATTATCTCACGCTGAATTCTTCACGATACTGTGAAGGAAGCTACGCGGACAGAGTCGTTAATGGAGAAATTGTCCCAGGAGCACGGCGGAATGAATCTGATATTTTGCTTCGCGCACGAGTAAGCACAGCTAATTCATAAAGTATTTCGTCTCCGAAATACGTTGTCCACTTATTTATTTCAAAATAAAATTTAATAAAAATTACATTTAGTTTTTATTTATTTAATGTAAAATTGTTTATTAATTAGATGAATTCACATGCTACGTTGCACTGTCTTGGAGCTACAGAATCTCGCAAGAAATACATGAGCTCAAAATATTTCCACTGGCGAGGGTAGCAGTGCCCCACTTCCTGAACTACCTTTCTGTTTTCGTAGCTCTCTCACATATTGATTCCGCAGACACTTCCATATGCTTTTGTATTCGTTTTTAAAATGTTTTACGTACCGCTACTGTTTATACCAAAAGTTCTTCTGGTACCGGATGGAATTGGAGATAATCATCAGAAAAATCATAAAATCATAAAAACTGGTTTATCTAAAAACATGCATGTAGGTAGGATCAAAGGAAACATTTTGAGGTTGCAAAATTTTGCAAGAAAATGTAATGGCATTTTGGCGGAAAAATCGTAAATATTTAAGAAATTTAGGAAATTTTCCCCAATATTTTGAATTTGACGTCACATAAATTTAAAGTTTACACCATTGCTTTTTTCAGTTGTAGTTTTGTCACATAAATCACATTTTGGGGTATTCACCCCCTCCGAGGGGTTGGGGATATGGCTTTTTAGCCATAACTCGGCAGCGTTAAGTCCGATTGGGAAACGGATTTCACTATTCGGCTCACCTAATCGGCACCTAAAATTCATGGAAGAAAATTTATTCCCGGGCGTACTTGAGGGTGGGGGCTAGAAACCCTCAGCAGAAGGGGTGGCTCCACCGCAGCATGTTGCATATCAAATGAAAGGTCTCGGTGAGTACTATCGGGTGGTGTACCTTTTTTCCCAACTTCGTTGAAACACATTTTTTAAATAAAATGTGTATACACCTATGTGTATAAATCCATTCCCACCCCATAATTCGGCTAAATATACTCCGATCTCCAAAATTCCCTTGATTGTTTATTTTTTTCTCCTCCTCTTGCGTTGCCCAAATTAATTTTCGACGGCCAAAACTTCCACATAAAAGAAAACTTCATTTAGAAACTTTCTTCCACAAAATACAGATAAATCCGTTTACCAAGAGATTATATCAAAAAAATTAAAAGTATAAAAATTTTGAATGCTAACTATCGGCCACCTAGCTGGAAAACTCACTTACCAAATATCTACATGTCTCCTTTGTATCTAGCATTTTGTTCGACTAAATTTGGCACTTTCCATCAGATTCTATGCTAATTTAACCCCGGCAACTCCCGCGAAAATTTGCAAATTTGAGCATTTTTCAAGGGAGTCTATAAAAAATCGCGATTCTTACTTTCAACCGTACTCGGACATGTGGGTACTTATCGGCGAACATATAACAAGAAATGAGTTACTTGTCTTTTCCACCACACTTTTCGGCCGATTTGGCGCAGAAAAACGTTATTTTTTAATTACTCGTTCCACATTTTTGCCAAGTGATGCCACCTATCGGTGCTTTCCTCAACTATCTCCAACATACTATTGTAGGCATATTAATCCTTGATTTGTCAACTATCGACCCACGGTAGGGATCGGGGTTAACCCCCCCCCCCTCCCTACCTCCATTAGGCAAGAGGTTTTCCATTGTATTTTCATTGGATAAAAACACGTACACATGACTCCACTCTGTTGTTCATTGCTCCACTCCCTCTGCTCCGTTCCCCTTCGTTCTTTTTGCATATGGTAGCCACCCCCCCCCCCCACCTTCTCTCCGTATGCAAGCGTGTGCCCTCCCCCACCACCCTCGCGTACTTCACTCCACTCCAGTCTTTTGTTTATTGGTCCACTCGCTCTGTACCATTTCTCTTCATTCTTTTTGCATATGGTAGCCAACCCCTCCCCCACCCACCTTTCTCCTGCGTCGAATCCCGGGAGCACACCTAAATTTTCTCCAATTTTTTTAATTTGTTGTCCCATAACTGCCGCCAGAAAGGATGGGAACTTGGTTAGGCATTTGTTGGATAGCTTAGGAGGTTAGCTATCATTTGCGATTGATATCACCTTCATAAGGTGTATATCAAGAAAGTTGCAAGAAGTTTGGAAAAATAATAACTAAAATCACAAGACCTCCTACTTCCGAAACGAAGAATTCCACTCTCATACAATTTTTTGTTCTTCTTTCATTTTGCTTTGCCGCATTTCCAGCAGTACTTCTCTTTTCCAGCTATATACATATTCTTTTACATTCAGTTTTCTTTGTTTTAGTATGGTATGGTTTTGCCCTGATGGTACCACAGATTCTGGTTTTCACACTGTATAGATAATTCGCTAAATCTACACTATTATAAAAATTGTCAGAATAAATATTATACCACTTATTCAAATATGGTGCCCATACTTCAGTTATAGTATATATATATATATATATATATATATATAACCAGTCTTAGACTACCATACCATTCTGTTTCAAATTCCATATTTAACTATTTTCATGAGATTGTAACTCAGAATTTTAGGCGAACACGCCATGGAACCATTCCCTCATCTAACGACAAGTTTTGGGTGGGAGTGTTGACCTCCATAATAGAAGTACTTGAAAATGTTTTGAATTTTTACCAAGCGATTTGAATTGGATGTTATATTTTCATTATCTGAGAAATGAAGAAAGGACAGTATTTGCTGGAATCTATTACGGCAAACCACTTTTTCAGTTCATTTTTAGTTACGTCATGCCACTTTGCAGTATGGTCCATCGTTTTAAATTTGTGGTGGTTTTTGGCGTAATATTTATTTGTTTCTTGGCATATAATCGAGAAAAGATCATCACCAATGAAGAGCGATGTTACATCATTTATGCTGTCATGTCGGGATTTTCTGGAAATATTTTCACACCTGATGCATCTTGAAAATCTTGCAGATTTCTTGGCTACCGTAAAATGGGGTAACTTCAGAATGTTTTGAAAAGTTTGTATCTCAAACAATAGTACAAATAAAATTAATTATAGCAAATACCAGATATTTTTAATAATACCAAATAGCACTAACAGATGACATATATTTCTCTTACCAGTATAATATTTTACTGTGTTTTGCTTTTAAATCTTTTGTGTTGATAACGATAAAGTAGTTAAGGAGTAACTTCGTAATTTTGGGTTTACTTTTAAAATCATCAGAAAAAAAAAGTCATGTGCGCTTTATGTTTTTTTTAAATTAATCTTTTGGAAAATATCTTTACAGAGATTTTTAAGTTAATAATAATATTTAACATAATGTACATTGTATTTTAAATTGTATTTCTGAATAAAAAATTTCTAGAAAGTTATTAACTACTCATCGTCTAAACAGGCATCGCATGTATACTTTGGAACGTTGCTACGCTCATAGCAAAATCCACATATTCACTTCATGTATAATTATGCGCATATCTAACTTGGTCAACGGGTATGACCATTTTGTGAGCTCATTTACCATCTCATCAATGATTCGTTCCTCAACACTTGTAAATACCTTGCGACGGCCTACCTGCTGCGTTTGCATTGACATTGCGTTTGTTGTAAAGCGTTGATGCAGGTATACAATGCTTCTTGCTCGCTCTAGCCCTTTTTTAAAATCCTCCATGGCAGCTTGCAGGTCATCAGATTTATACAGCTGATAATTTCTACCTCCAACCATTTTTATATAATTTCTTGGCATTTTCTCACAGCGCAGAAACTCACAATTATACACAAACTGAAAAATATCTGAAAATAGTTGGACAGTTGATGCTTACTCAATGAATGCACAAACAGAACTGAATTTCGAAGTTACCCCGGGATTACGAAGTTACCCCATTTTGGTATCAGTTTCTGACCAATCCAAATTTCCATCGACAACTTCATCTTCCGAATCACTTAAATCTAGTAAATGCATTACTCGTTGTCTTGGTACTGGAAATATAGAATCAGAAGATTCTTTAAAGTGCTATCTTCATATTCGCTGGAAATGTCTGAAAGAATATCCTCGAAGTTCTCTTCTAAATATATATCTGCACTTCATCCATGTTTCACTTTATATATAATTTTCTACAAAACTACGATATATAAATATAGCTGCATACGAACAGTTTTAAAAGCTTTTTTTTACCTTGCCTGAAATAGTTTCCAAATAAAAACAATTTTAATACAAAAACATATTTATTTATGACCTAATATATTCAAAAACTGCAAAATTAAAACTATGAAAAGAAAATAATACTGAAAACAAAAATTTAAATATTTGCTAACCACTAGAGATGCCGCGAGAGACTATAGACAAAGAGTGATTGTGACAAAACAACAACTGAAAAATGCAATTGTTTAAAATTTTAGTTGAAACAACAGAATCCAATTTTATATGAGATGAATTCAAAAATAACCGTTATCAGAAACCACAAATGTATTCAGACAGGCATTGCGTGAAGTTCAACGAAATCCACAAATATGTGCACACTGTACGTAATGTGTTAAAAAAAATTCACGTTAATTTTAAATAATGCCACCTACATTCAACTCCATGCTTATTTCCTTCATCACCTTATCCTTGTCTTGCTGATTTCGATACATTCCATGCAGCTTATCGTACATACGTTTTCTCCCGCATCTTTTCAACCAGCTCCTCCTCAAACCCCATTATGTTAGTACTAATTAAATAAATTTATTTTATTTCATTTTCTAATTACTAATTTATTTTCTATTATCTGCTAATTTGCAGAAAAACAAACAATTAGTTTGCAAAAAAATTCACAGCTTCACAACATTACAAACAACTGCGAACTGTCAGACCGAAATGTCAATTAAGTTGCCGCAATAATTTAGAGTTTTTCCCAAACTTTTTGCGCGCAGCTTGTCGCGTCGTCCTCATTGTGTTAAGTGATATGGGACAACCATATATTCGAATCATTGACAGCAACAGAATTATGGTGATTTTGTTGTTCAGTGAATCACTCTAGCAAAGCAATGCGTTTGAGTTACACATTGAGTGAGAATTCACGCCGTATGGACTCGTTGAATGAGTTTTCGATCTGAACAGCCATCGACCTGTTTTTGAGTCGGTTCATTGAGCCGGCCTTTGAAAAGTGTCAGATTCAATCAGTCGACTCTGTGAAAAAGGCACTTTGCCCATCTCTACTACAGAAAGTCGGGTGAAAATGCTGTCAGTTCCAATAATTTGAAATAGGAATAAAACAGATAAATGTGTTTATTTTTTACAAGGAATACGTACAGAGTTGGGAGCGTAGATAAAACCAAACTTGTGGTGGGATTTTTTGGCACGTACGACTTTATCAGGGTTATCGGCCGTGGCACTTAAAGCGTTTTAAACCAAAAATATGATCTTTTTATTTTATCACTTTCAGCATTTTCACCTGATACACTTTAATTATAGTTAGCACAAGGTGGAATGTACGAGGTTAAAATAACAATCGGAGATGGTCCGGTATCTATTTCGCAGGCAATTAACTAATACAGATTGTGCGGGGAGCGCAGGGGAATGAGAGAATAGCGAAGACGATGATGAATTATGATGATGACGACCAGTGTGATACGGTAGTTTCTGATGATGTAGTTCTTAATACTAAGTGTGTCGTTGGGAGAAAGTCAAGGATTTCCTCAATGCGATGGTGCAATTGATTACATGCAAATTAAAATTAAAAACATGTGGAGAATTCGCACAGATGTCGAAACGGATTTAAGTCGTTGAACGTTCAGCTAAATTTCTATTACCAAAGGATAGGTTATTTGCAATTCTAACTGTAAAATTTTGAATGTAGCTGTTCGTTGAGAGGTTCAGCTTACAACTCCCGTATAGTATGGCGTGAATCAGCTATTAAATTGAAATTGGAACAAATAGACCTGAGAAGTGGTGTTATTTTAGGTGACAATGGATATAGTAACTCCAGGATATTATTAACACCCTTCCGGACATCTCAGGAACTATCATCCATTGAGGCTACCTGCAAACAGCCCCAAATTCTAACAATTCTATTAAATTGCCTGATTTACACGATGACTGCTCACGCGTGCAGAAAAGTGGTGACAAGGCACAAACGCGTCGCACAAATTAACATCAATTCTAAGAACGGAACATTCTTTTACTTTCTACTTTTAGGACCGTATTCACCAAGCAAAATTAAAAAAATTTCCACCTCTGTGTGTGAAGAAAAGTTTATTTTCTACTTTTTCATGCGGCTTGTCCTCAGTTTTGTTTGAAAACTCGTTTTTTACTTATTGTATTTTCTGCCTTTTTCACGTTAACTAAATTGTTATTACGTGCTGCATGGAGACATTTTAAAACAATTTTATGCAACCCATTTCGCTCTACAACTTTGTCTTAGGTTGCAAAACGTTCAAACGCTTCCTTGGTCGGAAAAACTCCGGAAAAGCGTTTTACATGAATTTTCCTCGATTTTTTCTGCAAGTTTTCACCATTGTCGGAGAGAAAGTAATGATGCCAGTTGAAAAGTCGGAAAATTTTTTCGGAAAAATCGGAAAACTGCATTTTTCCTGAAACGGATTTATAACTAATCAAATTTATATCAATTTTTCAAATGATTTTTCCGGGTTTTCCATGGAAATTTCCGGTTCAAATTTTGATAGATTCAATTGTCACGCGACATGAACTTGTGTGCCAAATTTCAGCTCGCTGTGATGACGAAAATTGGGTCTACGAGAATGTCGAAAATAGTAAAAAAGAAATATACAGACAGACAAATTCGTGTACGAGTTAAAGGGACGGGCTGGCCTCAAAAAGGCCAAATATGTTCCTAAAATACGATGACGATTCCTTCGAGTGTAGATTCAGACTACCCAAAAGTCTCGTCATGGAAATGGTGGGCAAATTGAAAGGAAAACTAGAGTTTCAGTTAAAAAGAAATAATCCTGTTTCTGTGAAAGACCAAATACTTATTGCCCTTAGATATTATGCAACAAGAAGTTTCCAAATAATTAATGCAAGTTTATTTGGCCTTTTTCAACCTACCATAAACGGAATAATTCTAAGGGTGTCAAAAGCAATTTCATCATTAGCAGAGGAATATATTCGTATGCCTGAAACCGAGGAAAAATTAAGAAAGGTCAAAGCTAAATTTTATGGCATGTACGGTATACCACATATTATTGGTGTTATAGATGGTTAGTAGTATCTACTACATAAATACTGCTTTGTAAATATGAATTTTTATTTGTTATACTTAAAGGTACACAAATCCCTATACAATCTCCAGGGGAGAAAATGCAGAAATATTTAGGAATCGCAAAGGCTGGTTTGCAATAAACACACAAATTATTTGTGATGCGGATATGCGTATTATGGACATCAATGCCAGGTTTGTAGCGAGCGTCATAAATTTACATAGTAAGTAAACATTTTTTGTTCTGGTCTGGATCTTATCATGACCAGACTGTATTCAATTTCTCCTACATTAGAGCTAGACTCGAAGTAGGTGAGTTTGGTTCTAGTTACTTGCTTTGTGATGCAGGCTATGCATATAAGTTTTATTTGATGACTCCGCTTAGTAATCCCAGGAGTAATTCCGCGAGAAGAAGTTCAACAAAGCCTTTGTATCCACAAGACAAATAGTAGAGCGTGCTATAGGAATTTGGAAAAGAAGATTTCCAGTTATCGCGACTAGCAAATGAAATCATAACTGACATATATATAAATGAACTGACTGATCTCCTGTTTCATGTGGTTCTCATTACCAATCTTTCCAGTTCAGTGGGATAATGCTCTCACGGAAAGAAACAAGAATATAAAAGTGGTCCCATTTGCTTTCATTACATTTTTGGTTCAATGACCAGTCCATTTATATACATGACAGTGGATATCTTATGTGATTCGATTTTGATTTGATTTTTCTTTCTTAGAAATGCGAGTAGCGCCCAAAATAGTGGTAATTGTAATTGTTGCGACAGCTGTTGTAAACAATATTTTAAGAGACAGAAAGATTCCACCAATCGAAATTGAATTCGACAACCTACAGCAACCTCAAATGAATATAAGGGATACTCAGACCAATTTTTCTGTCCGTAATGCAGTTATTGCGCATTTTTTAAAATCATTTTTAATGTGTGAATAGTTTATATGGGCTATTTTTAAATGAAACGAATTTCACATATATATTATAAAATATTTTTAATTTGCTTTAGTTGTAAATCTGCTAATTCTATTTGTTTGTTATAATATAAAGTTTGCCCTTTAAAATTTCTGTTTTCGCTCTGCTTTCCTCTATTTCCACCTAGACTTTCTGCCTTTTCAAATTAGAAAATTCCTGTACATACTGTCTTACATCTTTATTATTCTTCCTCTTTTTCTTCTGTGTTGAACCTGGTAAAGGCGGCCCATTGGGATTTCCTGCTGTCATTCTGATATTAACGACACCTATAGACTCCTGTGCATACTTGGCAGCCCCTAACTCATTCTGATGAGAGTCTGAAGTATCGTGGGCCATTGTAACATCCACCAGGATGTCGGTATCCATCTCTTGGAGATATGTCTCATATAGGTATTCCTCTTCCAAATCTTCATCAGAATCAGGAATCTAAGTGAGAAGATAATTTATGAAACTAGAGAAATATTAAGAACTGCGTTATAGCTTACAGCAAAATCTTCAAGGTATTTACTGCTAGAGTCGTAGATGTTGGGGATGTGCGGCACTTCAGCCTCAACGATTGAAACAAGGGGATCATTATTATCTACCCTTCTAATAAATGATCCGCCTCCAGTTTTAAAAGTTTCCACTTTATCCCTCGCCATATCTTTCTTCAGCGATTGCTTTAGATTTTGGTATGTAGTCCGTAGTTCCTTCTCGGACCTTTTATAGAACGAATTAGGATTGAATTCGCCAGCAATTCTCTTCCAGATTTTAATTTTTTCCACAATTGTCACCACATCACTTTTTTTACATTCCAGTATGGCCTTGTATTTGATGGCCAGTTCCTTTAATCTGATTTTTTCTTCACCTTTCCTGTTCGGTGCTTTTATGTTAGTCGTCATCATAAAATTATTATAAATTGACTCGAGCTATATTTATTTAAAATCTTTTTTTTGCTTACGGTACTTCAACAAAGAATTAAAAGTTACTAAATTGCACATCAAACAGTCTCAACACTTCCACCACAAGCAATTTTTATTTTCAAAAGGCACTCCAACAAAGAATAAATAATACATAAAAACTTTTTAAATAATAATTAAATTACATGAACTGTCACGAGAACTGTCACTTGCCAAATTCGAAAATCTTGCAGCTGATAGTCCGAAATGTCCGAAATTGTTTATTGAGGTTGGTGAATAGCTACAAAAATTTAATTGCGGTCCCTCAATAATAATTAAATTAAAATTAAATTTGTATTAAATGACTTTATGAATACGGCCCTTAGTGCGAGAAGTTCAATCTCCTTATTTTTTATTTGTATGCCCTTATCGTGAAGGTCTTTAATGCATTCCAGTCTAAGCTCTTCAACTTCAAATTTTAGATTGAATAACTTTTCATTTTGTACGCTCTCCGCGGTTATTTGTATAATCCTTTCACGCATCATTTCTTCTCCAGTTTTTGCCGTAGCATTCTTTCTTCTTGTGCTACTAAAGCTATTGTGACACTTTTCTAAAATATATTATTGTTGTCTCTCATTGCAGCACTTTCTCCTGAGCCTGCCAAAGTTTCCTTGTTCTTTTCTGGCAGGGAAACATGAAAACAAAATAAAATTACCAAAAGAACTGTAAGAAAGCAATGCTCTTACCATGGCATTAGAATCAAAATGCGCATCGTCATTCTGAAAGCCGATTGGTGTCATACTCTTAACTGCTGAATCAAATTCATTTGGCTCTTTTGTGAAGTCCCCTCCATCAGTTCCTTTTTGCTCTCGATTGAATTGCGAAATTGTACTTCTTGATTGCATTTTAATTCAGGGGGTGTTCAGGCCACACCAATATCCCTCGATGATTGCTTGGTTTTTCCCCAACATATGCTTCCTAAAAAGATAAAAAAGAAAACACAAAGAATTTTAAGAAAAAGGCACTTATCTAATATAAGGGAACTTCAATCCAACGCCGTCCTAAAACTTCCTCCACTATTTGTTCACCTGAAAATAAACAAAAACTCTTATAAATAACTAATAAATAGAATAAATATAACAAACTTACCAAGTATACCTACCGCAGTATATTTACGTTTTCGTAATGTCATTTGACATCGCACCATATGTTCTCGCCTTCGCCGCAGTCAGAGTTCAGTGCAGCGTTAATGGTCCCACAATGACGTCAATGTGTGACGCCGCCCGCAAATTTAACAAACCTTGAAAACGAGCGTTGCCAAGGCAACCTATCATGAAGCCAAAACGTAGCGGTTCGCTGCGGCTATAAAAAGGCGACGATCTGCAGCAGAATCACCCATTTCCAATTCAGAATTTGATCTGAAAACATCAGAATTTACTCTGATTTTCCAAATTATCCAAACCAAATCTTGTTTCCATCCCACACCTAAGTAGGAATTTACTCCTACTGCAGAAATTTAATTCTGCTATTTCCATCCCACACCTAAGTAGGAATTTACTCCTACTGCAGAAATTTAATTCTGCTAATTCCATCCCACACCTAAGTAGGAATTTACTCCTACTGCAGGAATTTAATTCTGCTAATTCCATCCCACACCTAAGTAGGAATTTACTCCTACTGCAGGAATTTAATTCTGCCAATTCCATCCCACACCTAAGTAGGAATTTACTCCTACTGCAGAAATTTAATTCTGCTTATTTTTCATCTCCCACCTGAGTAGGAATTTACTCCTACTGCAGGAATTTAATTCTGCCAATTCCATCCCACACCTAAGTAGGAATTTACTCCTACTGCAGAAATTTAATTCTGCTTATTTTTCATCTCCCACCTGAGTAGGAATTTACTCCTACTGCAGAAATTTACTTCTGCATTAATCTCTATCAGACATCTCATTAGGAATTTACTCCTACTTATTACTATCCAAGCAGGAAGCTACTCTTGTTGCAGAAATTTACTTCTGCCGAATTATAATTATTTTTTCATTACTGCTACCGTGCTTATAAGTGTAGCACAAAACTTCTATTGTATTAATAGTGGATTTTTCTCTCTCTTTCAGAAATAAGGGGAGCAAATCTCTGTGGCAATATTTTTCTTCTATTTATAAATTTTATTGGATTTATCATTGAAATTAATTTAGCTTAGGATAGTATGAGTGTTGAATTTTTATTTGAAGTATATATTATAGTAGCAGGTTAAGAAAATTGAATTTGTGATAATAGTTTGTAAGCAATATATTGAATAAAAAATGTTATATTTGAATTGTTAAAGGTTGAGTTATCCTTCCACAACCGGCACCCCCCTTTAGCTTGAGCACAGATCTCACATTGGTCCTTCGAGCCGGATAACTCAGCTATTCAAATATAAAATTAAGAAAAGTATTGCTTATCATATCACGTGATTCAAGCCTTTCCATAAAAAATGTCGAAAGATGGCGAATCCATTTCATCTGACGTTGGTGACGAAACCATTGACTCTGTGTCAGAGTTGGTACAGTCCCAAAAAGAAGTCAAAGATTTAATGGAATCAAAGAGATGGAAAAAAGAAAACTGTCAAATCGACAGAAAAACGCCTAAAAACGTTCACCGAGTAGTGGAAAGAATTCCAAACTCGGCACAGGTCCATACAAAAGAGAGTAACAAAAGAAAATCTCCAATTAGAATATTTCACCAAAGAAATGTTCAGCGAGGTTCAGGAATACTACATTGAAAAAGCAGCAAGCATGGAAGAGGATATAGACAAACTAACACCAACGCCTGTCAATAATCCTCCTCAGACTCAGACATCACATGCTAGCACAAATTCATGTAATAATGAAAGACTCCCCAGAATTAAACTTCCCAAAGACAAGACAAATCTAATAGGAGAGGCTGAAAAATTGCTCAGGCATTACGAAGTATGCGATGCAAACTACCTACCAGCTTGGCAGCTCCTAAAAGAACCCTATTCAAATAAGCGAATATTGGTTAACGAAAAAAATTATTGTCTCTCCCTTCTACCGCTGTAAATATCAAAAGACTATTAGACAATATAA
The DNA here is from genome assembly GCA_963930735.1 of Dioctria linearis. Lineage (NCBI taxonomy): Eukaryota > Metazoa > Arthropoda > Insecta > Diptera > Asilidae > Dioctria > Dioctria linearis. The sequence continues at coordinate 255,803,239 of OZ005740.1, read as the reverse complement.
CCGAAGCATTATTAGCACTACAAAACCTAGAAGTAGAAACAAAGAATTGGGATCCACTGATCATATACTTGACAGTGCAAAAACTACACCCGGACACACATCAATTATGGGAGCAAAGTTTACAGAGTAGCACAGAAAAAAAGGCATATTTTTGAGAATTTTTTGAGGCGAAATGAATAGCGATAATTTATCAATTCTTTTTCTACATAATAGTGGTATATTTCAAGAATGTTATGTTAAATTTTTATGGAAAATAATTAATAAACAAGTTTTTGGCAGGAAATCTCCGGAGGCGTCTCGAAAAAAAGTTGATTTGCCGTGCACACGATTTCTCGAAGTAGGATTATCTGAAAGCAAAAATTCAAACGGCATTCGTTAAAGGAGATGTTTGTCGAGGTAACGCCGGCGGTATTTTTTTTTATTTTTAAATTTTTGGCGTCACTTTGAAGTCAAAAATGCGATTTTCGCTGAAAAAATCAGCTTATTTGTTATTGTAAAATTGATAATTTTCAAAAAAACGAAAAAATCTCCCAGCGTTACCTGATGAATTATATGAAGAAGCACTGCGCAAAATTTCAGAACGATCGGTCAATTAGTTTTTGAGTATTCGTGTGCACCGACTTTGAAAATGATGTTTTTTCAGGAGAACGCTTTAAAGTTTTGCACAGTAGATAATGTGGAATAAAATACTATAATTCTTTTATGCTCACACTGAATCATCTATCCCAGATCCATAGCGCAAATCGCTTCCATCTAGATGCACCGAATATGCAGGACGCTACCTGAATGTATACTTTTATAGCGGGAAAAATTAGGGCTATAAATACAATACAGGAGGCCGGCAGGAGGGAATGCGGGCAGTTGTGCTTCAGCTGCGCGGCAGGTACAAAGTCGGACGGTGCAACGGATACGCTAACGCTAATAACTTCGTCAATTTTGCTCCGATTTACTTGAAATTTGGATACGATATTCTTGAAATGTTATATATTCATTAAAAAAAATGAAAAAAAAAGTGAAAATGAAAATTCACGCTGTAGAACTTTCTTTGGAGTCTACAACTCTAATTTTGGTGCGATCGTTTATCACAGTATTTCTCGCATTTCAGGAGTCCAATTGCTGGATCTTGCACGCGGCTAAAAGTAAATGTTTAGCATCAGATACATAGCACCAACATACAACGACGCATTTAATTTCCATTAAATAATTTCCATATAATATTTCCTTACTTATTTAGTTGTAAGATAATTTCTTCAATTTCTTGCATTCTTGCATATATTCAATTAAAGTTCACAACAATTTTGTATAGTCAGCAATTATAAAAATTCTATAAATCGTGAATAAGTTCAATTCACTCGATTTGGAAGTATCAGCATTTTTTCGCACAAATAAATTCCTTGTTCGTAACAATCTACAAATAGAGCATATAAAAAGCCGATAATGGAAAATAAATTTGTCAGGTTTGTCTGGCTATATTACAGTATAGTTTGTTGTTAAGATTATTAACTAATCAAAAGTGCTTCACGTGTCTTTTATTTAGACTACAAAAGGAAGGAGTACACTTGCTCCCGGCGCACTAAAGATTTGTTGCCTCCTATGGCCCTTAACCTACTTACAACTATATAACAAGAACAAGAGCTCAATGGAGCCCTATACATAAAATTTTAATGTATATGAACATATTAGGTGTGTGTTGCTTCACAATTAGAATAATACAGGGCAATAATATTTATGTTATCTAAGTCTAACTCAGACTACAGCGTTAGCTGTACTTAGAAAGCTAATTACATTTTGGTGTGTACACATTTAAAAGAAATGGGATAAGCCTACCCTCTGTAATTAGCAATAGATGCCTCTTCGTAAAAGGGGATTTTCAGACTATTTTCCGGGATACTTTGGAAGAAAGGTTGAGAATTATTATGGACTATATTAACAGGGGATACATAATAGTTATCTATCTAGAATGAAGTCATTCCGGTTTTCTTCGATAATTTGTCTGATTAAAGGGTTGGGATGATCTATGAGTCTTTCCAGCATTTTTTGTGAGTGAATTAATGAGTACATTAAAAGAGGAGGGATTTCGGCTTCCTTATATAGGAAGGCGTTGGGGTACCACGTATTGCTATTAGGTCTCCTGAACTTACCGATACAGTGTCGGATAATTTTTCTTTCGAAGGACTCAAGTTCCTCAGCCACCGAAGGTGTGATCGTAAACCAATTTGTGAATCCGTAGGTAAGTATAGCATTTCGAAAGCAGATTAGCCCGCATTTCTGTTCATTAATTTTGAGCCACCATTTTCTGCAGTATTCAATGATGTTGGGTATATGTCTAGCGCTTGGTAAAGTCTTTCGTGTTCACATGTGATAATGGTGTCGTCGGGGTATAGTAGAGCCGTCCGATCACTTACTGATTCCACTAATGGGAAGTCATGCAGAAAGATATTGAAGAGCTTCGGGCCCAAAATTGATCCTTGAGGAACTCCGGACTTCACTGGGCGTAATTCGGAGGATATGTCGCCAATGAATATTGATGTGTATCTGTTGCTAAAGAAGCTGGACAGTAACTTGATGAGGCTAGGTGCGTAATCGATGTCAATTAGCTTGAAGAGTAAGCCTTTATGCCACGCCTTGTCAAAAGCCTTTTCAATGTCGATGTCCAGGGCCACCGTGCATTTTTTGTTGCGCAAATTTTGAGTAACCACTGTGTAAGCACTGAGTGGTCTGTGGATATATGGTGTCTAATTCATTTACTTGAAGGTGGCAAGCGTTGGAGGGGATGTAAATGCATCCCGCGAGTAATTTCCTTGTTTGACCCTGGTGATCTATAAAGGGAACTGAGATAAGACAGGCGGAGCAGATACTACTGTTGAAAGTTACTTTTTCGAATTTTACTGTG